>VZRU01001121.1:106833-166455 GCA_013398155.1 Pedionomus torquatus
CCTTTTCTTTTTTTTTTTGAGAAACTAACACATGCTAACAAGGCTCCTTGTTTCCATGTGAAAAAAGGCCCAAAGAGAATAACCAAAAATAAAACCGAACACTCAAAGGTAACAGCAAAGGACAATGATGTTAATTAGAGGTCAAATCCTGAAGCACTAAATTCATTAAAAACTGTAGGTATTACCTAATGGTTAACCACTAGATTACAAGATACTGCCTTGTTTGGCACAGTGAAGCCTGAATTTCTCATTGTACTGCTGAGCATCCTTGACAGAAAAGCTGCTGAGACCTGGCACCCAGCTCCTCACTGCGTTGTGTTGCAGGGAGATGAGGATTTCAGTTTCCCAGGTGAAGGAAGGATTTGAGTTTCTTTTCACAAGAGGCACCTGCAGGAGCCGTGTCCAGAATACTGAGTTATACACCCTGAAATGGCCCTGACCCTCTGCCTTGACGCCTTACTCAGAAGAGAGGTGTGAGACAACATGCACTCACAAACTATGTCCATGTAGGGGTATTAAAGTCCTTTGGGGATGTTACCTGCAACCCTTTGGGGCTTATTCTCTTCTCCCAAGTAAAAAGTGACAGGACAAGTGGAAATGGGGATAGGATAAGGGCTAATGGTTTTAAACTGGAAGAGGGGAGATTTAGATTGGGTATTGGGAAGAAATTCTTTGCTGTGAGGGTGGTGAGGCACTGGAACAGGTTGCCCAGAGAAGTTGTGGCTGCCCCATCCCTGGAGGGGTTCAAGGCCAGGCTGGATGGGGCTTGGAGCAACCTGGTCTGGTGGGAGGTGTCCCTGCCCGTGGCAGGGGGGTTGGAACTCAGTGACCTGTAAGGTCCCTTCCAACTCTAACCATTCTATGATTCTGCCTCTCCGATCACACCAGCGACAGAAACTGAGCTCATGCGTTCGTGTCGTGGACCAACTGCTTTTGAAAAAGCTAAACGGATGCGTGCGCGATGAAAATGAGGGAGAACGGGAAAACGTCGCGCCTCGGGGAAGCACCAGCAGAGGTCAGCACAGCCGGGCGAATGGAAGCGCCGCCGCCGGGATGCTGCTGCCACCACCGGGATGCTGCTGCCGCCGCAAGAGCCCTTTCCGCGCTGCTCTGTCACACCGAGATGGAGTTGGGCTTATGTCCTGCTAAGTGCGTTAACAGTATGTATTATCAGCGGTCCTGGAACAAACCAGTAGCAGATACTGGTAGTTTCTTTATTCTGACCTCGAACATGCTTTTCAAAATCAAGAAATGTAGCTTGATATAGCACTTTATATGAGAAAAAAACCAAAACTGTAATCTTTCACAACCACAAAACTTTCTCTACATTTCATATAACGTGGAAGAAACCTCTGCCTGTTAAGAGCCCAGCCTGCTGCACCTTTTTCTTTCACAATACCAGCTCTCAGATCATTGTAGACATAAAAGCCAGAACATTGTTCATCAGATTTAATCAGTAAAGCCCTCCTTCATGGAGCTGTTCCAGGAAAGCTCTGTTTCATGAATCATTTTATATCTGGATTCCTTGATTTAAAGCTAGTGCAGGTAACTGGATTTCCCTAATGTAAGGTGATATATCACACCTGTTTCTCCTGAGAACAGAGCTGAAACTTGGGTTCCTGCCAGATCAAATGATGACAAATGACAAAATGCCCAATAAAAAGTGAGGTGCAAGGAGGTGAGATGCAGAAACATACACAGAGCTTCCTTCATCTCTGTCTGAAGTAGAACAGTGTGGGTAAGAGAACCTTAATACACCGCAGAGTTGTGTGAGGTTGAGGTTATTGAGTTACAAAATGAATTAAGAGTCTTAGTGATACACAGCTTAAAGCAATGCCATTTATATCATGCCAGTGATTTCCTGGTGGAAGAGAACTGCAACTGATTGACTATTTTGCTTAAAATCATGTGGATTCTTTTCCAGATCCAAAGAGGAGGGGTTTCTCTAATATCCCATATTTACAGCATCAATGGAAACTTAGATCTTTGTTTTTCCAAGATACAGTGTCAGACACAGTAATATTCCATAGTATATGTTATACAAAGCTGGGATTTTCTGAAGAACTGATAGGAACGTACAAGTGAAATTACATTTCATTCCAGTAGACATAATTGTAGAATTGAGTAATTTTACAGTGATGAATATCATCACTGGTGTCTCATGCAAAGACACATGCCCAACATGAAATCTGTGCAAGGACACCTGGGGTAACTTTGTCCCTGCTGCCACACCAGTATGGCACGATGCAGCACTGGAAATAGATACTAACATGGGCCTGGAAGCAGTAGAGCTATTTAAACTCTGTTTTTCCATCTCATTTGATGTTAACCAGCCCACAGCAGTGTTATTGAAGCATGTGATATCTCCATGACTAAATTCCATGCTATTCCAGAACTAGCTTGTATGGCATTAGCTTCAATAACTTTGCCAGCCAGTGTATTGCACCGTATGGGTACCTCCCTCACGTGAGTCCCCAGAGAACACAAGTTATCAGCATCCAAAAAAAATATAGTTTCTGGCAAGGCTGAGGTAACCACAAATTAGATATGGACATCTAGTTCATACACCATTTTTGAACTCAGAGGATTATTGTGGACTAACATGAAACAGACAACGGTTACTATTTTAAATTTTGATCATCCCGAAACACCGGTGGAAAAAGATCTAGCAGCAGAAGTGTAAAGATGTGTGTAAAGTCTGTACTCAGTATTCATTGCACAGGGAGGTCTGAGTGGAAGTCCCATGGGAGCAGGTCTTCCACAGCTTCATGGTTAAAGGGCTAAGACAGAGCTTGAAGATGTCACTATCAGATGGTGGTGAGACCCAGGCCTTGAGGCACAAAGGGAGGTGTCAATTGAAGTTGTAACCACGAACATTTATCGAAAAGCTTTCACTGTAGGCTAAATCCATAATAAACCCTAACAGCAATAAGGTCCTGACACAGAAATTATTTTGGATTACTTCAATTTATTTTTCCTCAGTTTTCCTATAAAAATTCCATTATTCAAGGTAATTGTTGGCAGACCCAGAGAGTGGAGATCACAACAGCTGAAACCAAGTTACAATGCCCTTGTGTGTGAAATGTATCACTTGTCCCTTTATGTGAAAAGAAACACATGGAGCTGAATTTCTCTGGTGCCCAATGATGTTTGAGGCCTTAATTCCCTGACAGGAGTTGAACAAAGAAAACTGCATTTTGAAGAACCCATTTCAGCCTGAAACAAGAAAAAAGAATGCAGCTTATTGCCATTAGTTTTCTTTTAGCCTGATGTCAATAATGTACAATGCTGTTTTTCTGTGATATAAAAAGAATCAGTATTTGTTTGATAATGTAAAACATCCTAAATGGTGGAGATTTACCAATAGCAGGTGATGAGGAGGATTAAGGGCTGCAGAGAATAACTGCTGTGTAATGGTAGGACTCCCTTCTTCTAACCTAAGAAGAAATATATGACATTATTTCTTGATATACAAGGAAACTGCTGGTGTGCATTAAAATGACTAATAAAATTACTTTTCCTTCTGTTATTTAGGCTTGCAGGAGACTGGCCAACTTGACAAAAGATGTTGTCTCTGAGCCAGTGTTACTGATATAAATGGTGGAGCAATCTCATTTTTTGCTGATAGCTATTTATGCACGTAGCTGGGTTTTCCTGTAGTACAAGAGACCTACGACTCCTTAATATATGCACGAGAATGGGAGCCCAGAGAAATCTTAGAATCATAGAATGGTTAGAGTTGGAAGGGACTTTGAAGATCATCGCGTTCCAAACCCCCTGCCATGGGCAGGGACACCTCACACCAGACCAGGTTGCTCAAAGCCCCATCCAGCCTGGNGGCTGAACAGCCCCAGCTCTCTCAGCCTGTCCTCATAGGAGAGGTGCTCCATTTCCTCTGATCATCTTTGTGGCCCTCCACTGGTCTCGTTCCAACAGGTCCACGTCCTTTCTACATTGAGGACTCCAGAGCTGGACACAGCACTCCAGGTGGGGTCTCACCAGCGCAGAGTAGAGGGGGAGAATCACCTGCCGTGACCTGCTGATCACACTTCTTTTGATACAGCATCACTTGTGACTGTACAACTAAAAAAGCTGTCTGTGTATTCCCATTATGTCCAAAAAGGAAAAACTCAGTCTCATATATCAAAAAGAGTCAAGTCAACTTGACTCAATCCGCGACATGGATTAGTTTATATCAATTTAATGTAGAACCGTGCATCAAAGAACATTAGTGAAACCTGACCTCATCCATCATTGGCTCTCAGGGAAGTGTAGCCATATCTGTTAGTTTCATGAAGGCCCAGAACTGAGCATCAGTTCATGTAGAGTAATCCTTGCATCTCATCATATTACATTAGAGAGAAACTCAGTGTGATGAGTTAGCATAATTTACTCCTGCTAAAATCAACACAACTGTCACTAACACTCAGGCAATCCTGTTACACAAACTAATGCCAATGAAAAAGCCCCAAACCTCAAAACCACAAAACAGTTGTCAGTCAGGACACATTTGTATTCTCATCAGGGAATATCCCATAGGCCGAGTGTGTTTCTGTTGATGGTGGTACAGTGACATGAAATGACATTGCCAAAGAGCTGAACCTTCCCTCCTTCAACACCACCCCTGGCTCACACCCATCATTGTCCATGAGAACTGGAGTCAGTTGCGTTCAGTCACGTCTCATGACATTATATGTTGACGCAGAAGACTTGGACGCCACACAACGATCAGTGTGATCAGGTAGATGCCAATTTATTACAAGATTCAAGCACTTATATAGGAAATCTATTAGAAACTATCTCTTTGTGGCAGACTATTATTGGTTCACATAAATCGTGTGGTTAATCATGATTGTTTAAAACACAGCTGCAATACATCACACTTTCTTACAGTTCCCAAAGTTGCCTTAAAATGATAAACCAAGCAGTTATCTTCAACGGTACAATAAAAGCTCTATTCGTGGCACAGGACCTCCTCCTTTTGCTGAATCCCAGGGCACAGCACTATCCTCCCTTCTTGTTACTTCATCGTTCTTATTGTTCTTTCACTACAAAGTGTCCTTGAATAGACCTGGAGGCCTGTGCTGAATTAAAGCCTTAGGAGAATCTCACAGCTTGGATTGTTCACTGTGTTCCCATGGTTTTCCAAAAATCCACCCACAGTTTTAAGTCTTTAGAGTTCTTGTGAGGATGGCACCGGGCTCACTGGTCTGCAACAGAGCAGGGCTGCAACTGGAGGCTGTAGCTTAGTGTCTCTAAAGTGGTACCGTATTTTGTCAGTCAAGTTCCACAATGATGTCAGAGAACTTCAACCTGGGCATCAGCCCTTTTCTGAGCTGAAGTTTAACAGATTAACAATGCAAACTTGTTGTCTTGGGTAGAAAAATTAGTAATTCTGTACATGAAGTTTCATGTAAAAACATATGTCAGTCTTGGAAAAGTACAGGTTCACACATCGAGGAAAGGCTTGGGAAGTTTTGTTCCATAGTTTCTCAGCTGGATTATGTTTTTTGGATCATGGCACCCACTTTCAAATTCACAATATGCAGCTGTTTTGCAAAAACACGTTTTTGCCAGGGCAGGCAGGGAGGCGGAGGGCCAGGGTGCCAGTCTGCCTTGGGTTCATGTCATGAACAGAGCTTGGATTTTCATAGTATGGTGCATCCTGTTATGTAAATCCTGTGCCCCAAGTTTTGCCTTTGGGCCTTCTGAAACCTCTTTGTGTCCCTGAGTCAAGTAACTCAGGTTCAATCATCAAGATACCTCAGAGAAAATTATAATAGGGCATCATTTTATAATTAAGAATGGAAATTCAGTCTCCCAAATGGTCATGAAATTAATCCCTTTTCATCTAGCTTTTTCAGAATGAGAAACCTAGTCTAATGCATCTCTTGACAGTAGCAACAAAATCATCATCCATCACTTTGCACCAGGGAAGTCCTTTCATTTGCTACATTTTCAGTCTGGGAATACCATCTTCCCACAAATGAATGAACACCAGAAAAACAGCTCTTCAGATAAATTGCCTCCTGGGGATATAAATCTTTAGATACTGCATTGCATTTATGTATTAGTCTTATATGCATTATCTTTCCCATAAGATGAATAAAGCCTTCATATAGCAGAAATCATTCTGTGTATATTCACTTTATGATCAGGATAAAGCTGCTACATTACCTTTAGTGTGGGAATTCTGATTGGAGACCTGGAAACCACTGGAGGACAGGAAAATCGACTTTATTGCACTGCAAAGTAACTGTAATAGAATAAACAACTGACAGCCCTACATAGACAAAAAGCTATCGTAACAGTCCTGCACAAACAGTAACTATACAATCCATTTTTAAATAATCTTGCTGTTTTCTCCATATGTTGAGTACAGTCAAGCAGTGATAAATTATATTGAGGCTGGGAACCTTTCAGGGAAACAAAATCTAATCTCCTCCAGCAGAAAGATTCTTTGCTTTCATTCAGTAAAGAAATTTTTTTGCCTTGAATTTATGTTTGTGGAGGAAAAAGAGCCAAGCTATTACTCACCTAATGTTTGCTTTTGTAATCTATGATGGATATCGGTGCGGCTTCTGAAAATAAAGCATATTAATATTCCCCCAAACATCAGTAAACAACAGATTACTGTAATTGTGATTGTGTGCAGGTAGTCTTGAAAATATTTTTAAGGCAGTAAGACAATTATGTAAATAAAGACTGGAAGTATTCCCTAATACAACACTGTCCACAAAGAGAGCTCAGGCTTAGCTGTATTACATCATTTCACTATAAAGGCACTAAGCTGAATCACTTAATTTAGAGGAATTCAGATACAGAAATTAGTGCAGATCAAAGAAAATGCCATAGCCAGTCCTCAGTGTATGCCTAGGGATTTCTCCTCCCCTCTTGTAGTAGATAAAAATTTCCTTTCTTCTAAAAAGGAGAGACTTTTCTTTATTGCACCTAGAAACAACATACTTCACCATGTGCATTGCACAACACCATGAAATTAATTTTACTTGGCACAAAAATCTCTGAGGATAAATTTATCTAACCACATCCTTCTTCTGTTCAACGGAGGCAGGAAAACCCATTCTTACATAGTACCTGCCATTAAAAAAATAAAGTCATGCTTAAATTTTGTGCTGGAGACAATGAACTTCACTTCATTGTAGAGAACAAAAATTTTCAAACATCTGGCAGACCTTGCTCATGTCAGCAATAAGGCTTCAGAGTTCAAATGATTGCCTGTAGTAGATGGATCAGTGCAGTCCTGGAGAACACCAGATGAGGAAAATATTTAATTGGGAGAAATATTTTGTTAAGCTAAAAAAGATTTTTTTTTTCTGTTGTTCTTCATTGTCTTTCATAAAATATACGTTCAATGAGCACACATGATGAGTTGAATACAAGAGACTCCACCAGCTGGATTTCCCACACTTGGAACAGAAAAATAGACAAAAAGAGAAAAAGTTAAAAAAATATGTCTCTCTGAAATTGGAACAACTTCTCACCATTCTGTGGGTGTTTTGATGCTGGCTCCTTGAGTTTCGCTGCTTCTCTAGACAGTTATGATGAAGTCTGTGAGTCTAAGGGGCATGATATTCACTTCCTACACCCTCACACATAACCAGAACGCAAACAGGACATTTGTTTCAGCTGTGGCTTACACGGAGAAGAGGCTTCATTTCACTTTACATCAAGGCAAACTGGTTTCATATGTTAGTAGGCAGGGATGGATTTATCATTGTATGAAGCTGGTGGTCTGGGCCCATGGCAGCCGCAGGTGAAGTGGAAGAGAGGAGTGAGATGGACTCTCCATAGACCAACCTCTCCATCAGCCAGTGATTTTGCACATTTCAGTACAGATTTGGCAGACTACACTCTTTTTAACATCAGAAATATAGGCAGGAATGCCCCCACTCCTGTATAGAAAACTGTCTTCTTGCATTGAGAAAAATATTGCTTCTTCAAGATCTTTAAGCAAGACCTTGCAGGCACTAGCAAGAAAAATCATCTTCATCAGACAGTTTGTGTTGTTGCAATGGTCTTTGGTCTCTCTTGTCTAAACATATATGATTAAATGATAGCACCATTGGCAACCTGGTACCAAGGAACTCTTGTCTTCAGGTTTCCTGTTCTGCATGTGAGAAATGAATATTAACTATCAATGGACCTCTGAAAACCACTAAATCTTAGTTCAATTTACATAAGGAAAACGTAACTCCATGCTTCACTGGGTGTTAGAGAAGCTCATGCATCACCATAGAGAGGGAGAAGTCAGCAAGAGCTTTTTATACTCTTCATTCTGGGGAAACATTTCTCCAGGTATCACTTTTTATTAAAGATACTTGGCCACATGCATCATTTTGCGAAATGTAGAGTGGGTACAATAAATCATATTACCAGAGGGAGATGCCACCATGCATTACACTAAAGAAATGTTACCTCATGATTTTGTTTAATATTGAGGAAAGGTAAATCTTTCACATCACTTAACATCATGGGAACGCAGCCTGGCAGTGAGCAACCTGGACTGGGGAAAAAAATGAATATTTCAAATCCTTGGCTAGAATAGCATAGGAATAAAAAGCATGTAATTTTTTAGTTACAAATAATTCATTATTCTTACCCTCTCTCAATCTAAGCAGCCAGCTGCATTACACTCTTGGTTATTTCTACTAGAGGTGTAGCTGATGATGGGTGTTTTCCAATTCTACCATGTAATCTTGCCTGCTGATAGGACATGGGATGAAGTTTTTGTCCCCAGAACAAGGGAACAGTTTTTTTCAGCTTTCTCCTTGCTTACATTCACCACTTTTAGGTTTCTTTCTTTAGAAAAGCCCCATGACCATGTGGCCTTTCATGGGCTGGGCTGCATGTGGACTTTGAGATCATCAGCTCTGGCTTGCAGAACAAGAACACTAGTCTACATTGGTTCCTTTGAGAGATACATGTCCCCAGAGCTCACCAAGGCTTTCTTTGTAATAATAAGAGTCTATGAGAAAGATTTAAAGGACCAGAGTTGTTTACCCTAAGGGAAGAAAAAAAATCACAGGGGTTAATGATAACAATCTTACAGTACGTTAAAGACTCCAGTGAAGATGAGAATAATCTGATGCATATATCTGCCATGAAGAGAGTATATAATTGGCCTTGCAGCAAGAAAAACTCAACATAAAACTGGGGAAAGCTTTCTAGATGTAAAGAGAGTGGCACATAGGAACACAGTTCATGAGAAAAATGTCTCAGTAAGTATTTTAAGAAAAAACTGATCCTGCCCTGGGGCAGAAGGCTTGGACTACATGACCTCCCACATTTTATTTTCTAGTTTTAGTTTTGTCTATTTCTAAAGCAATCATTGAATACATCAAAAAAACCCCATTGTCTATATGAGTTCAAATTTCTTTTGCACTATATTTTTTTTAGGCCATTTTTAAGCTTCATAAAAAACTTTGGAACTGTAGAATGACCAGCAGATTTAAAGTCACCACATAAACTCAAACCATCTTTTGTCAGAGCAGTCAGTACAACTCATGCCTGTACTCATTATTAATCTTTTATTTTTTCCCCAGCTCTTCCCCATGATAGCAAGGGGATGACAAAGTCATTTCATGTACCATTCCAGTCATGAGCTACTCTGAAAGGAAGATTTTGTCTCTGGAAATTTTATTTGTCTTGACCATTTACAGATTTCCCCCACTTCCAGTCAGAGAGTAAAGAAAATCTCCTACTAACTTTCAGAGCTGCTTGGAGATAAGCCATGATGTGACATGGTCCTCTGTGGAAGAGTTGGAAGAGATGTGATAATATGGTGCATTCGCATATTGACTGAAAGATTGTGACAAATGACAGGAGATTCCTCTGGTTTTATACAGGCTGTAGCTTGGCTTCAACTTCCCAGCAACGTATAGACCCAAAGTTCAGTTGATGGGTGCTTTGACTGCTCACAGGCAAGGAAGAGGTCACACAAAATGTACGCTCCAGTAACTGCGCCTTACGGCCAGTAGTGGATAGTTTGGCCAACGCCTATGCCTTTTCCTAAGAGGGACAGATAGCAAATATTTCTCAGCTGTATTCTTTTGCTATTCATTTGTATAACTTCAACCTCACAATGAAGCTCCTGAGAAGGAGTATTCAGTGAAGAAATGTTTGTTTTCCCTATGGTGCACTTCAGACCTCAACAGTTATTCAGAAATACCTGATGGCCCACATTCGTGGCCACGTGGGAGATGGTCATAGATGTCTGTTAATGAGTTTATGATTTCAGATTTAGTTTCCATCTCTTACCTCTCTATCTGCTGTTCCTAATAATGAGCTCTGGGACATGATTTACTGGGAGGAGGGGGAGCCCTTAACATTTTTTTGCTCATTCCCACTAACAGAAGTAGGACTGGGACATAATCTGGTGTGTAATCTCAGAGGTGCTTCCGCTGCATCCTTTCAAACCAGCAAAAAGCATATTTTCAAAGGCATGGGGAAATGTCTATTTGTTTCCCACTCTGAGAGAGAGAGAATGGTCTGAAGTCAAAAAGTTTTTACATCATTCCTTTTGGGGACACTTAAAGTAAATCTGAATACTCTTTGAAGTTATACAAGCATCTTTCAAAGGAAGAGGTCAAAAACAGCAGAGAGCATGAACACACCACCAAAGTACAAATTAGACACAACTTTTGCTAAGGCTATACAGGGAGAAACACACAGCTTTTAAAAATGGCCTTAATTACTTCTTGCTTCAGCTCAGATCACTTGTGTCCCTAGAGGGAAGAATGCTTGATATAAAAAGGAGGGCTTGTCGTATTTGTAAAGATTGCCATTGTTCGAAGTGATTCAAAAGATGAAAAGAAGCCCAGTGTGAGAAAAACAAGAGAGATCATGCAGTCCACCACCACCAAAAAGACTTAGGGAGGCAAAGATGTGATCTCTGGGCATCATGCAATTTCTGAAATAACATCTGTTCCAATTAACCTCTTGTCCCCAAGAGTCTGAGCTCTCCATGAGGTTGAAACACAAGGTAGTTACTGAAATGTCCCCTGCTTCATGGTCTGTGAGGTGCACAGCACCACCAACCAAATTGCTGGGCCTCAGCAAGGTGGGATCCAAGATTTGCCATCAGCAAAGAAAGACACCAAGGGAAGTAACAACTATCCCCAAATCAACAAGTTATTCTGAAACATAATTAATCCTAAACCATGTCTTCTTAACAGGGCTTAGTATATATCAGGCGAGCACATTTGGGTCAAGGCAAGACCAGACTGATGTTATTTTAAAAAAGAATGAACACTCTCCATTGTAGGAAAAAAAGGAGAAAAGCAATTACTAAAATTAATTTTTGTCCCCTGAACATTTCCTGAAATACCAGCTTTAAAAGTAAAAATCCAAGGAGGAAGAAATGGCAAGTGAAAGGTAGCTCCAGATTATTCAATATTTGAGACAGAAAAGGCATTTAAAGGTCACCAGCAAATAGGGCAGACTGCAAGCCTCTGAGATTTATAAGAGAAAAAAGCCTGATATGCCCAGAGATTCATGTAACAGGTCATGGTCATCATCCAGGATACCTGATTTATCAAACAGACAGCTTCTTACAAAAAGACAGTAAAAGGACATCTAACCCAATCCTAATGCAGGATAGATTCC
The DNA here is from genome assembly GCA_013398155.1 of Pedionomus torquatus. NCBI lineage: Eukaryota > Metazoa > Chordata > Aves > Charadriiformes > Pedionomidae > Pedionomus > Pedionomus torquatus. The sequence goes on from VZRU01001121.1 coordinate 118,459, forward strand.
TCTGAAAATCTTTGTAGCTGCTCAGGTAGTCACTCAGGTAAGCCTTGGCCTGTACAAATATAAACTCTTAGTGTGTACAAATGCTTAATATAAAGTATCAAAAAAGAAAAACTGCAGTATCTGGGTGTATTGTGGAAAATTTCACATGAATTATGAAGAATACTGGGAAAGAGGCCTCCCAATCTGATGTGATAATCCTTGAGTTGATAAAATGCTACAGATACTCATGCCTCACCTTCTGCAGCACCTTCTAAAACAGGATTTGTTTTATGGCTTCTTGCATTGAAGTTAAATGTGAGTTCGGACCATACATATGGGAGCAGGATTACACAAATGTACAGCATCCAGTGTCAGCGGAAACTGGGGATGGATACAGCCCAGGAGACAGATGCTCATCATGAGTTCAAAACACGGGAAAGCATAAGTCACTTCATGATATGTGACGCTCTCCCATTCACAAACACCGAGACCCCTGCACTGGGTGATCATCCTGTGGATGCCTTTTTTTTGTGTTCTCCTGCATGCTTTACGCTTATGTGTTTTGGAAAGATCCAAGGTGTTTCTCTCAGATGCCCATCTCTAGTCCCTCAAGGAAGTGTTACATGGCTTCTGTGAAGGAACATCTCACCATTACTGGCTATGTTTTTCCAACACATTTTTTACTTCCAAACGATGTGGTTTGAAAGCATCAACCCCATCTCTGGGTGCTGGGCAAAGTATCCCTCCCCTGAGTCTATTGAAGTAATTGCAGTAGGAAACCAGGTCTGCTGCTTGCTGAATAACCATTTTCAGTTATGAAGCTCCTGTGCGAATGTGGTTATCAACTCTGTTTGATGAGGCAAAGCCTTACCAGGGATTAGACTAGATGACCTTTAGAGGTCCATTCCAACCCAAATTATTCTATGATGACTCTACTGAGTGTCTTTGTCAAATCAGAGAGGAGTTGCTATTCCCCATCACTGACATGCTAGGTGCAGGATCTCACTTCTATTTGTACCCCGTGGAGATGACTAATGGCTTCCAACAGCTCTAAATAACACCTTAGCTGATAAATCTCCTGCCTCCTCCAGGTTTGCTGCCTGGGCTATGCAGTTGAGCTGCTGACTGGGCAAACTCTTCAGTCGGGACATATTGTAATGAGATCTATCAAACCACATTAATACAATGAGAATAATAATTTATTGTGCTGCTGCAGGTAGTCCATTTGCTTTATCCGAACCGATAACGTTTGCTCTGGGCGTGTTCCCAGTTTCCTCAATCAGCCTCTTCCTCCAGTTCATATATAGAAAGAAAGAACTTTTCCCCAGATCACAGGGTTACATCTCTCCACACAGAGCATTTGAAAAGGTGCCTTCACTCAACACTCCTTTATTGCCTTCGGTTCAGTACACACACAACCTTTTTCTGTTATTTTTTCCAGGAAGGACAGAGGTGATCCTGCTACCCTGTTTGCTACAGGAATTCGAGGAAGAAGAGGGTGTGCACTTTAAGAACAGCAGTAGTTTACCACGGGGACACATTGCCAAGTGATTAAAACAGTCATTGAAAACTCTTCTTTTTCTTTTCTTTTTTTTTTTTTTTTTNTTAATCTGGCTAGTTATCTGCATCCATTCTGCTGGTTTAGATCCACTGGATGTTTTGCATTTCATGAGTAGAAATTCTTGAAATTTTCATATGCTGCTAATGAGTCACGATGAATTGTTCTTGGTGTGTTAATTTAGAACTCTCTCTAAAATTTATTATGTCCACTTGTAAAGATTTGGTATTGATTATGTGACTCATTTCTCCAGCTGAAAATTTGAACGGACTATGTTAAATTGCTATTATTGCTAATGCTGCTATTTCTACAAGTGCTAGTGAATCACTGGGTGATGACGGGCTTACCCACCACACAAAGGTTTCTGGGAACTGATAAGATTCCTTAGGAAACAATATTTGGAGCCTGACAGAACCTAGGTGGAAAAGGTTTCTGTGTAATGCTGAATGGTGGAAAAAGCCCAAGGCAGATTTGGACACCCTGACTGACCTTAGATAGCTGCAGGGTAAGTAACCAATGCCTAAAAGCAGAAATGCCCACATCTGAGCAGATTTGAACCTGATCATCTCAAATCACTCCCTCTCCCATTTCTCTAGGTACTCAGTCCGATTGGTAGGGTGTTGTCTACCCAGACAGTGAAACTTTCTCCTTTCTTCTTGATGACAGTGCTGTATTTTGTGTACAATGTGTAAATATTCATTGGAGCAGGGCTGCACATCTAGGACTTCTCCTTCCCAGCTGAGAACTCTAACCTCTAGACTGTAGAGTATTTCCAATGGCTCCAGTTCCAGCACAGAGGCTATTTATTTATGCTATTCAGACTGGAAGGACTTCAACTGAAAGACAGAATCATTCACTAATGTGTTATATATTCTGGTGATGAGACCAGAAGAGAAAAGAGGCATCAGATATCTGCAGGCAAAAGAGGGAACTGAAAATAGGTGTCCTTTGGCCTATGATGTCTGGGTAACTCACTGGCTACAAAACTATTTGGGTGAAAAGGGCTTTCGTCAGCTCTGGCTCTTTCTTCTCCATCTCGAAGACCAGATCTGGGGTTTGTTATCAATCTTGGTCTGCAGCCGTTACTGTCACCTTCTGACCAATGGGGTTATGTGAGTTCGTGCTGAATCCTCTCACACTCAATTTTCAGGATTTCTGTGTACGTATGTAATTAAACTTGTATGTTCTGCACCTGAGATGAGCACCTAATTTGGCACCACAGTCCTAGTCACCACTGTACTCTGGTCTTTTGCAGGATCTGTGTGTTACCCTCTGCATTAGGTAGTTTTCTATGTCTAGCAGTAGGAAATACCCCTGGGAGAAACATAGGTGCTAGGCAACTGAGAGGTATTTTTCAGGCTTCAGATTTTAAAAAGGCAGTTAAATGCCTGTGTCCCTTAGTGGCATTAGAGTCTGCTCTTCAAACACAACCGAGGACTGCACAGCACAAGGAAAGTGTCGTGATCAGGGGCCCTGCAAAGTACGTTTTTGAACAGATGTCTGATGCATGCACCCAAGGTCAGAAAGTGTGAATATAATCACAGCATCTTTTGCTAGGTGGAGAAAAGCCAATCTGGAGTGTGAGCAGTATACAACACAGCTATATTAGAATCACCCAGTGTGAAAACATAAGGACGATTCAATGGTGTAAGCAAGAACCAGCTCTTAAAAGAGAGGACAACAAGCTGTCAAAAGCCACAGGAAGGGAAAAAGTTCCCATGCACTTTAAGAAAGGTATGGTTTTAAGTCTGCCTGATTTCTGCATTTGAGTCACATACTGGATGCCCTTGAGCTATAATGCTGATGATTATTCTTCCTGCTGCTATCAGCACATCCAAGGTCACTCGCACTGCTTCATCTCAGCTGGGTCAGGAAGGCATTGCTGACTCACCATGATTCAAGAAAAGATGACGGGATAGATTAGGGGCTGGTGAAGTCACAGCATCCATTACAGCAATGAAAACAGGACCCTTCCACAACTGGCCAGTGGGTCCTTATGGCATTACCTAGACCTTTGTCAGACCTGCTGGTGGGTTTCTCTAGCTGCCCAATGCAGACAATCACCCATGACAGAGATGGCTGGGTATGCACAACCCTAGTATGCCACTGCAGCAGGAGAGTGGTTAGAGCCATGATGGACAGCTTAATGTGCTGTGGTTTTCTACTGGAACCAATCTATGTAAGAAAGACCTACCTTTAGGACTACAGCATTGAGTATGCACTGACTGCAGATTCTACTGCTGACTGTAGTGGCTGTCCAATATGCTGGAAAGAGGATGGCCATTGTGGTGTCTCTTAGGTGTGATGGGGAGCTTTGTAGCTGGGGTAGCCCAGGGGGTCTGTGAGGGAGCTCTGGAGCCCTGGCAATACTAGTGTTGTGGTGGGAGCCCTTTTCTCCCTTCCTTCCTTGCCCAGCCCTTGATTGGGCGCAGAGCACTGAAGATCCCCTCCTGCTTAGGGCCAGTTGGTTTTCTCAGGTTATTTCATTTCCTCCCATAAAATCTCAGTGGAGAGCCTTGCACCAGGACTAGTCGTGGGCAGCCAGAATATTTCTCACAATTATCTTCAAGTTATTTTAGTTGCTAAAAAAACTAAGCCTGTGTAAACAAGGAGTTGTACAATTAAATTATCCCCTGTGTGGTGGGGTGGTACATCTCACCAAAGCTTTCTCCATCCATATGGCTCTTTTTTGAATCTGCTCTCAGTAGCTAGTATAGCACATTCAAACCGCAACTTTTCCTTCACTTATGGCACTAATATGTCTGTCTTGCCTTTACCCAGCTGCTGACTTCCACAGAGCTTGTGAGAGAACATAAATATATATGAGATCTCTACCCTTCTTTTAAATTGGGTCAAAACTAGTCAGAGATTTCAACAGTCTTTAGGAGGGCAGAGGACAGACAGATAGCAGGACCTCATAACTTTCACTGCCTTAGGAAGACAGGCTAAAGCTGATTTTTTTTTTCCTAGCAGCCCATAAGGCACTTCGTAATAAAAGGACAGGCCTGGAAGGCTGAATAGTAAGAAAGACATCATAAAAAGCAATGGAATTTTTTAGAAAATATAAGGTGAAAGAATTCCCTCTTTCAATTAGCTTCCATCTGATTGGTGATGTGTCATATTTATACAAGGAAACAGGTCTCTGAAAAAAGGCATTAGCCATACATATGAGCAACTTTTATAAATGGCTTCTTCTTTATAGCCTCTGTGAGTAGATTATTAACTGTCTACATACCATAAACTGAAAGGAATCTCTCAAAGGAGGGAAGGACCAGGAGACAAGCAGAGTCTGTTTCTGTAAATTGTCCCCAGGCCTTAAGTTTTGGAGTATTCACCCCTGACCGAGAGCATATGAACACAGAATATAGACAAATGGTTAAAAATTGGATCTATCGTGTGGTCTCGGGAGATTTTTGAGCGCATGTTCTGTTTCCAGGTAATTATGTTGCATAATGTACATTCTCCTCTGGTTGCAAAGTGAACAGCCGTACTCTTTGGGCCCATTTCCTTCCTGCTGGAGCTCTGGTTGGAGGGCCTTGCTCCAAAAGATGTATTCACATCCCATCACAAGCTTAACAGTGTTAGTGCCTCTGGTCTGGAGCTCTGCAAACAGACCGTCTCTGACATTCATTTGTGCTGAGCAGGAAATTTAATCTCAAATCATAACAGTTTGTCATATATAGCTTGTTGTCTGTGTGCAGAAGTGAGGGATTTTGCTTGCCAATGCATGTGTCTATCCGTGCCCATAGGCAGATCAATATAATCAGAGTGAGGGTACACTATGAAATTCTGGCACCACTCTAAGCTTTCGTGTCAACAAAACCTGCCCAGAAAAATTGAATAACTACCTGAAAGTAAAAAAAAAAATGGATGTGAATAAAAACACAGTGTTCTTCCATAGTAATTCATTTTGACCTATCCCCAGATTTCTCCTCTGGGATTTCAACCCTATCTCAGTGGCCTCAGGACTGCAGCTTTAGCTGCCCCCTGACTTTGAACCAAAGATATTTTGTGACTGACTGGATGCTGTAGGCACACTCTGATAATGTTCATAGGTAGGGCAATGCTCCTGGGGCTGGTGGGTTTTGCCTGCTATATTTTTTCTAAACCAGAGGTGACATCAATGCTTCCAAGCTCCTGAATCTGGATATAACTTGGACAATGGGAGGAGACCAAAATAAAAAACAGGACCCTTCCATCTTTTGCTTCCCATGGAAGGAAAATGGGCTGAGTAAGCCCAACAGAGTCTTTGATGTTTTCTGACTGGACCCACTGAATCCCAGGGACCAACAGGCTCCTTTAGCTGCAGACAGTGTTGTCAGCAGTGGCAGCAGTGAACACAAGTGGTTTCACACAGTGGTGGGTCTGGAGTTTAGCCAGACACCTGCAATCACATCCCTGTTGGAAGTCCTGTCACTCACTGCAATTTTCATTGCATGGACTGGTCTCCAGGATTTCTGTCTCCTCCTGAAGCTCTCACATTGACTTCCCTGATTTTTCTGAAATATCTTGCTGAAAATATATAAAGGAAATGCAATGGAGTTACCCATGTCAGTATGGCTTCCATGAAGCATAAGGTTAGTCACACCCCAAAGGGTCAGATTTATCTTTGTATGCCATGTCAGGATGTGTGTCAGACCTGTTAGAGAAAGGAAGTGGCTGAAGCAGAGACAGTGACCTGCCTTTCATTTGTCTCTAATACAAGTGGTTTGCATAACTTCTTATTTTTTGGGAAGAGCACACATCTTCTCGATAAAATGAACAAGAGAAGAATTAGGCCAATGTTGAGGACTTGTGAAAATCCCCTCTACGTTGTCAGGAACTGACCATCCAGTATGAATCAGAGAAAGAACAGATGAATTGAAATCTTATGACTTAAATCCTATTAAGATACAACAGTTCACTTTTCCTGTGTAGCTTGAGAAGATAAGAAAGGAAGACTGTAGATAGCAAAATATATCTTCAAATGTTTCATACTTCCCTTTGTTGATGCCATTTTAAGAACTGTAGAGAAAAAGACTCAGGAAAAGCCTAAGGGGATGATTGTCACAGAACTTCAGCTAGTAATTCTTCCAGACTTTATACTTCATTCCCACTCTCTAGTGTTTATCATATCCGCGCAGAGGCTGGGGAATCATTCCTCTTTCTTCAAGTTTTCCTCTCCCCATTTAGATGTATTGATTTTCTCTTCTGCTCTTGGAATTACCATTGCACTCTCATCCCAAAGTGCCAGCACCTTTGATTTCCACACTTGCCAGCTGAGGGTTTACGGGCCCACGCTGTTGAATCCTGCCAGAGGTTACAGAAACCCTGGAACAGCAGTCAGAGAAGTATCCATGGAGGTCAAGGGAGAGGTAAGAAAATATTACAAGCCCTATCTTGCAGGGGCTCTAGTTAGGGCTCAGCTGTAGGACATGGGGAATCTGATCTGCCAGGAGCCATCGCACTGGGTGCTCCACAGCAGATGCTCCAATAATGCTGCAGCGGCTGCTGAGCTGCCTCTGCTGCTCATGACACCACCCATTATTATCTCCCTCTTCCCATCTGCTGATTTTATGGATAGCTTGCTTTCTGTTTTCTACTTAGGTTAAGATTTTGGGACCCTTAATTCTTTTTTGGAGCCATTCGCTCCAGCACCAGCAGAGACAACAATATTGATGGCGCTTTTGCAGAGGTGCGCCCTCTGACTTCCAGGGGATCTTTGCCAGAGGACAAACAGTACCATTTATTTGACTGTTCATCTTCAGATCTGATCAGGGATGTGAAAGTTAAGGAAGAGTCTTGTGCAAAGTCTGACACAAAGGCAAGGTTGCAGGGTGGCCGGTGTGGGACAGACTGCCAGGATGCCAGACTGCCCTGCCAGGGTGGCTCCTTTTCCCTGGCAGCTGGAGAGCCGTGGGCAGCAGCAGCACAGTATTATATACAGCAGGCACCACACAAAACAAATGAGTGTTTCTTTTAGAGTGAACGAGTCTATTGTAATCCCAGATCCAGGAATTCTGGAGCTGGGGAGCATGCTGTGAAACTGTTAACCAAGAAAGGAGTTTGCTGTAAATGGCGTCATAGCCTTTCTTTAAAAGTGAATATTTGATGGATTGGGGGCTTTATCTGATTTCAGATCCAGAATATACATCACAGCTTATCCTGTAAAAGCAGCTGCTGAGCTTGGCCACATGTATACACAGATGCTGATTTTACAACACAAGCAGTGATAGGCACCTGAGAAGCTGAGATCAGGGAAAAAACTGATAATGTGTTCTTGACACCACAGACTGTGAAGGGAATTTACAGTGAATAGAGATATTTAAAGTAAAAATGTAAGTGAACGCAGGGCTCCAAGTTAATAGCCACAGTGTCTTCAGTCCTTTATTCCTCCTAACTTAAGTCAGTAATGGAACAACAGTGCCATGTTTGCTGGAGAGCTCATTAGCACTAATGGTATTATGATATCAAGCAGAGCTGAAGGGTGAACTTCAAAGAAGTCACCGGTGAAGGTGACTAGGAGGCAGTTTTATTGCCTGGAAGTAGAATGAAACCTGAAAATTCAAAACAGTTCTCAGACTAGAAATGCCAAGGTATTTCCTTTTGTAAAGACAGGAAACTGTGGTTTCCACAATAAAATGTGTTCTGCAGGATCTCAGCCATTTCATCTGTGAGAGTGAATACAGCCAGGCACCCCAGAAACTCCTGACTACGGTCTACCTGACACCTGCCATTTCAGTGTCCCACCAGCAGCACCACGGGTGGACAAAAGGCATCCTCACCTGCCCCATCACTCTCCTGTCCACCCAGCAGGAGGCAGCTGGTATTTGATACAGAGCTGCCATGTCTCTGGGTCTCCCTGGTCTAGGATTAGGACAATGGATGGCTGCAGATGCAGAGTTCCAGACATCATGGTGTCCTTGGTGAAGGTGTCCAGGCCCCCAGTGTCACAGTCTCCCAATATCTAGGTTATGAGCTCAGGCTGCTGTAAGTAGCTAGACATCTAGAAAAAAAAAACTGGCAAGCTCCCTCTCTCCGGCCTGCCCATCCTTCAAAGCACATCAGAGGTGGGTTAAAATAATGCAGGTTGATTTTGGTGAACTCTCTAATTCCGATGAATAATAGAAGAGAGAATTCTGCTTGCCAGCTCTGCTGTCTAGCTCAGTTTAAAGGTCTTAGGTGTGATGGTGTGGTAGCTCTGAGGAGTTTGTAAGCAGAGAACATTAATGATTTGTTTTGTTTAGATTTTATTTAGAGTACTCCTATTCAAGGTAGAAATAGCAGCTTTCAGAATATTTAGGATAAAAATGAGAAAAATCCTTACAATAGATTCATGGATCTATGGGTCTAAAGGTTTGCTGCGCTTTATTTTATTTCAGGTAATAATTTCATCCTTTGCAAATCAACACACCTACACCAAAAACAACACAAGGCTCAACTGTAGCAGTACTACACCTGCTAAAAGGTAATTTAAGCACCAGCACTGAAATAATGGCTAGCTAGATGTTGAAATATCTCAAGAAATCCAGGGTTGAGAAGCTATTGGAATTTTTAGTAACAGGTTTTTTCTCAGAAAGGCAGCAGCAGGGATTAAAGGTGTGAATGTGATTTTTGTGGGGTAGCTAGCTAGGTTGAATTATTAAGGGCATTGAACTCCAGAGAAGAATAAAAATTACTTTGGAGTAAAGGTGTTCTAAATGGAGAGGTTTAATTTTAAGCCCTTTGAACTACAGGAGTGGATTAAGGTCATGTTTGAAAGATTAGATTCTGCTGCCTCAGTTTTGGCTTTGTTTCAAATGACAAACCCAAGCACAGACGACTTTCAGCCCTTGGTCCTCTAAGAAAGCCAAGTCTGAGCTCAGACTCGCAGTGACCAACTGCAGCATCAGCTGTGGAAGAAGTAGACTGGCCAGCTCACCTCCAGCCCGGGCTAAAAGGTAGTCCCTGCCCCATACTAGGGACTGACTGGCAAGATGAACTCAGGTTTTTTAATTTGGATGCTGTTTATGAAATGTTAAATACCTCTTCAGGAACAACGAACACTATCAGCTGCAGCATAAACTGAAACAAGCCAGACCTGCACATGCTTAATTTACTGAAAGACAGCAGAGGACAGTCCATATTGGCCCTCTTAAGCCTTTCTCAAGGAGATGACAGAAGGAAATTTACCTTTGCCTGTACCTCCAGGAAGCCAAACATAACACCTTGTGCTTCTATCATCTTCCATAAATTAAGAAGATTTTTGAGATGTCTGTGTTTAGATGCTTTCACATCCCCATGGTTTTTTGTATTTCCTCACATTAAGACTTTAATACCTGCTTTTATGCTACAACTAGTGTCATGAACGCATTGTTCTTTTTTTGGTAATTGAAGATGTTGATTATTACTCCGTTGAGGAATGAGCTGGCCCTTCTTAGGTCCCTTTTTTAATACTTCTGCTTTGCTCTCTAGTGACAAGCTAACCTGAATGAAGGTTCTGAGGGTTACTTAGAGCCTCATTGTGAAGGAAATGTTTTCACATACAAGTCACTCTTTTAATTCAAACCCACTGTGTTTCAATTTGTCTTTTTCTTTTTTTCCTTTTATACCTTAACTGTGTTAATTGACTTTGTTCTAACATATGACAACCCTTACAGATAAACAATTTTCTCTCAACTATAAAAAAAAAAAAAAAAAAGAAATGTCTCTTTCAACCCTATTGAATATGTGAATTAATGTATTTGATAGCAGGCTTGGATTATTGGTGCTGAGACTTTGTAGGTGTACTGTATTGAAAGGGAAGCCACGCAAAAATTGTTGGGAGCACAGAAAGGGACCTTTCTTGCAGGCTCCTGGAAAGCTTGTGAAAGAAAACACTTATCTGAAAAAGACAGAAATCTCTTCCAAGGTTTTTAAAGTTTTAAGGCAATTAAGAAAGAAACAAACAAACACACAATCCTTAACCATACAACAAGCCAACCAACAAGCTCTGAATGCCACTAGAGAGCATGTTCCAGGGTTTAATGTATCTTTCCCCTTACCTTTGTTTGGCATAATTGGGAAAGGAAAGAGCTGTGTAAAGTACCAAAGCTTCCCTCTGCTACAGCAGCGCTCGGTGGGAGAGCTCTGCAGTCATCACCTGCTGGACTGAAATGAAAGAAGTTCCAAGCTTGGGAGGAGGAGACAAGGAGGCAGTTTCCTTCTCAAGACACAGCAATCTGTTGGGAGGCATGTAGTGGAGTTGAATCTCCTTTTTCAGCAAGAAAAGGAGGACTTGGTAGTTGTACTGCCAAGATGATATGAGTGGAGTGTGGAAGAACTACCCATTATTTTCCTTTCTGAACTTTTCAGCTGAAATCCTCTGTGCCTGTATTGACCAGAACATGAGGGTCTTGAGTCTAAGGCAACCATTTCTTTTCAAGAAACAGGAAAAAAAAAACAGAGCCTGATTACATGGGAAAGAAAAGGAAATTCCCAAGCATCCTACACTTATGCTTCTTCAATCCCTAGCATGGCTTTACAGACCATCACAGATCAATAGCACTTGTGCTTTGCTGATCCACAAAATAACTCTGTGTCATTCCCTCAGCCTCCTCCTTCACACTTCATTTGCTGGAGATGCTGACACAACACAGCAGGCATCAGCATGAGTACTTCTGTGCCCAGCTCTGGATTTAGAAGGTGGTAATAAGTATATACAGATCCCTTAGCATCCTCTCTACAGCAAATATTTATCCAAAAGCCAAGAAAATTGTGATGCTCTTGTCACAATCCAGACTGCACTGAAAACTGAAGCAAGTGAAGGGTGTTCTTCCCAACCTGTCCGCTCCCAAAAGAAGAGAGAGAAATAAAGAGATTTACAAGTTTAGGAAAAAAACTAAACTACCTTAATATTAATAAATTAATGAAATAATAAAAGGTAATGAAATATATACAACATACAAAACCATATCAAGCTCCCAGGATGATCAGCAGGCACAGAGGAAGCACAGACTGGATTCAGCAACAGATGGGAGCTGGATTTCAGATCTGGATTCAGAAATGCTCAGATTGGGATCAAAGGCAGACAAAATCCTCCTTGTACATGGCCATCAAAGAAAGGCTGACCCGTTGATCTCTCAACTTGTATTCTGAGCATGGGGCAGATGGGATGGAATACTCCATCAGTCAGTTTTGGGTCACCTGTCCTCTCTGCTCCCCCTTGCAGGTGCAACCACTCCATTCTTTTCTGCTTCTGACCTTACAAGAGGGCAAATAATGAAGTTGACTGGCCTTGGTTATTACAGCAATAAACAAGAACCTCTCTGCATACCATTCCTTGCCATGATTATAATAATGAGGTCTTATCACTCTGAGAGCAAACAATTTCTGCACAATATGCTCATAATTTCAGAGAGTTCATTTAGTTAGAAGAGGCTTAGCCTTCAGTAAAATTACTGAAGAGATAATTGGTTCTGTTTCACCTCAAGCCAGGACAGGTCTCTGGTCACACAACGGGATACATCTGTGCAGCCAAGTGCAGGCACTCCCCTCAGCAGCCCACCTTGAGCTGGGTAGGTCACTGCTGTGTCTGAATGATGTGGTCACTTGGTTTCCCAATGAGAAATGCCTCTCACCTGACCTTGTCAGAGAAGGGCAGAGCAAGCTTTGTTGTACCAGCCTTGAACTGCTCACAATTTGTGTTTCTTCTGCTGCAGGTCCTGGATCTCCTGTTCTTATGGGGCTAGGCATTCATCCCAGGGAATTCTGTATAGCTTTGTAATCCATGAATATAAAGTGGGTTTTCTTACATCATGATTTCTAAGAAGAAATGCCACATGCTATATTCCAAACTATCAGTGGGCTGTTAACAACTTATCAGTCTCATGGGCTCCTTCTTTTTTTATGGTACATAACTTGTCACTCCTTTTACCTTCATAAACTAAGGTGATATTCTTAATGCTCTGTCTCTCAGGACATATGAGTAGACGTAACATTATTCATCCAGTTCAATAAAAGTCAATGGATGAAATACTATTGAAATAAATATTGAACCTAGTTCCTAAATAGTCCATGGGGCTATGTCTTAAAAGAAATCAATAATAAAGCAGCTATATTGGACTTTAGCCAAGTAATTTGATTTCTACATCAAATAAATAGCAAGGCAAGAAGACACCTTGACTGGTGTCTTCTTAATGCAGTTGGAAAACCAAACAATATTCTATGATCAATATCATACACGTAAATGATCTTTTTGCATCTAAATATGTTGAGTAACCATTATGTGTATCCGGTGTCAATACATATATTTATTGGTGGTGTTAGGAAGTGTCTCCTGGAGGTAAGACCCTCTACAGATGTAGTAAAGGGAGAAGACCTGTGCACCATTGTAAGACTGATGGAAACCTTGACTGTATGCAGCTATTTGTGTTCGCCTGCAGAGCTAAATTGTAGAAATTACTATTAGCTGTAAGACATAGCTAAATCTTGATGTATAAAAGCCAGATTTCATTATCAGAGCATCAACACCATTTCTGTAGTACAGAGGGTATGGAAAGGAAGAGCTTGCAGTATGTAATGAGGGTTTCTGTCCTTCGTGACCTCTGTCCTTAAGTAGTTTTGGAAACAAAGCAAGTTGAATATATTCCCTTTCCCCTACAAAATAGACTGTATTAAAAAGAATTAGTAAAAAAGCAAGACATATATACACTAATAAGGTGAGTTTTAAGGCAGTTTCCAACTTAAATTCATGGAACATCTCTGCTAAGAGAGCACCAGCAGCATCTTGAACCCAGCAGCTTTGCTCAGTCTGGACTGAAAAGGCTGAAGCCTGTCTGACGACACCTGCTATTTCCAACTCTGATAAATTTTGTCCAACGTCTACAGTCTAGGAGGAAAGTACCTTCACCAATAGCAGCTCTAAAACCTCATGTTTCTGACAGTGCTAGCCTACTTTTTTTCTACTTCCTCTGTAATTCGAGAGAAAACAAAGCAGACTTATCCTTCACAGGACTGCTGGAGGATCAGAAAGCACAGTAGGGACACCCTTGGGGTATGCTAGCAGGTGACACATACTCAGTGGCCTCCAAAACCAGCTTTGAATTTTTTTTGTCAGCTTTTTCATATCTCTATGGTCCTAAGGAATATTTAAATTAATATCACAAAAAGAATGAGGGACTGAAGTCTCCTGCATCAGTTTAAGACAGCCTTGTGCTTCCATGATGAGGATGAGGACATAGTCAACGAGTCAAATGCTCCCTGCAGGTTCCTCAGAAGTCACAGACCTCACAAACACTTCCTTGGAAGCAGCCAGGCTTTTCCCTGTTGGAAATGGGATGCTGTGCTAGATGGACCATGTGTCTCATCCACCATGGCAGTTTTTGTGCTTGTCTCCTCCAGGGATGCTTCAGTAAACTGTGTCAGGAATCCGAGGCCAAATGTGACAATGAATCTTAAAAAAAAAAAAAAAAGGTGTGCTGCCTAGATGTGCTACAGAATTTGCCTGTGGCCAGCAACGCTGACCATGTTTCCTAATGTGAAAAAGATGAATACATAAATTCTCTGCTGGCAGCGTATCAGAGAAAGGGGCTGATACAGGTTGCAGAAGAAATGTCCTAAATAGAAGCAGCCTGTGTGACATCTAAAGAGAAGAAAAAAAGGAGAATGAGTTTGAGTAGAATTGAATTAGTAATGGCAGAAATTGAAATATCTGCTTTTAAAAAGACATTAAAATGTCTGAGTGCTTCATGAATTTCAGATCTGTTTGATCTGTTTCCTTAGTGGGACCTGAATATCTATTAGATAAGTTATGTTGCCTCTGTTAGCAGGGAGATGGCAAAGTCCTATGTTGAAATCAAATTTTAAATGATTTTTAAACTAGTAGCTGGCTCTGAATATAGATTTTGCTAGCATTCATAGCAACTAATAGTATTTAGTTCTTACAAACAGCTTAGCCTGATGTTATTTCTGCAAAGTGGTCTTTCCAAGTTTAATGAAATGGAATCTTTCTTCAGGAAAATGAACCTAAATCGTACCCTTCACCTATAACCCCCCCTGTTTTCTTTAAAAGCCTGCCCTTTCACTTTTTTAGAAATAGCGTGCTGCAAGCAGTAGGAAACTCTGCTGCTACCCCACCAGCACCATTCTGCAATTAGGATAAATATCCAGGTTCCCTATAGCATAGCCTATATGTTGTTGACTCTCACCACTTTTCGCAAGTGTCACGCTACCTGGGGCTATAGGAAAAAACCCAGCTTCTGGATCCACATGGCTGTGCTTTAGCTGTCATTTAGAATATACAGAAATTATTCTCTCTCTCTTAGTCAGACAGCAAAGTTTCAAATTATGAATATATGTGTTCAGAAATCAGAGGGATTCCATAAAAGTGATAAGCATAAAGTGTAAAACTCCTGGCATTTGAAACAATCTCATGCTTATACATAACAGAGGCTGGATCTTTTTTATGTTCTAGACTGGCGATACTCTATGTCCAAGGATCAGAGACAGTTTGTTTCCTTTGCCCTTTTTTTTCCCCTGCCCAATATGACATCTCAGAATGTGTTAAATACACTATTTTGGTGTCACTGTATACACTTCCCTGAGTTTTGTATCCTGATCAATGGTACGTGGAATGGTGCCTGGATTGCCCCAAACATCTCATCTATTAGCACTGGGTGGCAATAAAAGTCTACAAAACTTAATCCATCAATAGCAGGGCTCAATGGGAGACAATTCCAGAAAACTGGGTGGGCCCATAGCTGTCTACAGGGGTGCTGCTCCTGTGCACTAGGCAGCAGCTTCGTTGCAGAATAAGCCACTTGGCAGGATTAGAGTGTTCAAAACTTTGAAGCAAAGTACCACAGCAAACACACACCTCAATTATATTTATTGTTAGTGCATCCAGTCACAGAACTACACAGTGGTGAAGACTGTACAGTATTTTGAATATTACTAGAGGGGAACAAACCCCTTTTTTTACCATTTACTTTACCATTTCCGTGATCTTTTGGTATCCCATCTAAGTCATCTGAGATTCTCTCCTGGTGTGTGATGAGGTGGCACCGTGCCCGGAAAGGCAGTAGCTCTTGTTTAGTCTTTTCCTTGCATGTTTTGGAATGAGGCCACTAATGAAGCTTGCTAATTTGCATTTTGATATTTTTCCTTCCCCCATGCCTTTTTTCCCCCTCCTTTCCCCTTCTACTTTTCTTCCTCAGTCCGAGAATTTCAAGATAGCTTTTCAGGGGGGGATTGTTTTCCATGCTTTCATCTCTACCTCCCTCAGCTGCGCTATTGTAAATGGCTTTGTTTTTCTTTAATGGATTTTCTTGTAGTGGTGAATAATTGTTTGGTTCACTGCTTCATTTTTCATGCTTCATTTGCCTCATGTTCAAACTTTTGCTCTCCCTTGAGCAATTCACTTTTGTTGCTCCTGCTTTGCTCTGCAGCCTGTGGCTAAGACGAGTGCTCAGTCTGGAGTTCAGGCTGGGGCTCCTCAAGGCAACAGCTGTGCCTCGCTTTACTTCTGGTTTGCTGGTTTCTGTAGCATGAAAGCATCATTTTCCCAGCGGTGCTTTGTACATCTAGCTGGTGAGGAGGAACATGGAGCAGGTGGATTAGCCTGCAGAGACTTGGGGGTATTGGCAGCTGGTGGCAGTAGAACAGGCAGAAATTTCCTATCTTCATGATAAAAAGCAGAGCGTGAAATCAAAGGACAGGTAAGACCTACCTGTTGATAGGATCTCTCTTGAGCTTGTCTTTAGAAACTACTGCCTTCCAGTGTTACTCAATACTTGGAAGTCCTTTCTAGCATAAATGACCATAATTAATATGTTACCATAGACATGACAACACATGTGACTATTTCTACTTTAAAGTACACTAAAACAGGAAAAACCCAAAAATACCTAAAATCATGCAGCAGTGGGGATTCTGTCTTCTAGCTGAATTGAAAAGTTGCATCTGGATGGAGTGGTGGGAACATGGTAATTCTCCCCTCTTCAAAACGACCATGTCATGCTCCTGGATGGAGTTTGCATCTCTAATCCCTTTCAGACCATGTGCTGAAAATTTCTTCCCATGAAAACCAGGACAGGAGAGGGAAAGGATATTCGATGTGCTTTGGTCTGATTTAGAGGTAAGGTTGGAACCCTGTTATCCATAGTCATCTGGGACTTGGATTGTGGAAACATTTCTCTGCCCCAAAATCAAATAGAGCCAAAGACTATATATTGAAAAGGATACATGCAATAAGCTCCAGACTGTTACAAGGTTCTCCCATTAACAAAAAAAAAAACAGAGGAGAATCAATGCATGTTTACACCGAAGGTATTCCCAAACACAAAGATGCTGAGAAGCTCCATGAAAATGTCGTTAGCTCAACTATTGGCAGTGATACAGGACTGGAAACACTGTTGGGTATCAAGGATTTCTCATTAATTTTAACATATGCGTCCCTTCATTTTGGAGAATAATGTAAGAATCACTCTGTTCCATGCTAAGTGATATCAGGGAAGAAACAGGAGCATAGCTAGCACATCAGGAGCAGTACTTGCAGGGCATGTTTGGTGTTCTGTGTAAGCCATGTCTGTGAATGCATTTGCATTTGGTGATTGCTCATCCTGTACGGGGAACTAAATTATTCCATCATCTAAAGTAGCAATAAACCCATTCATGTCCATCTTACCTGTGAGAGAATGGTGAGGAGTTGGAACCAGGCCAGTCCATTCTTGAATGTTATGCATTTGGGGTGAAAAGTGTTTAATTTCATTAAAGGAAAGCAGAGTTGTCTAAACATAGCATGTAATGCCTTCTCTGAAATACAGTGTTTTTCCATGAGGTCACAGGCCACTTCAAGAATTAGGGCTGGTGCCACAAAAATGGTCACAGAAGAGTGACATTTTACTACCTACTTTTACCCTTTTCTCTGCAGTGTTTCTTGTAGCAGATGCCAGTTCCAAGGAGGGCAAGTGGATATCAAAATTGCAGGCACATTATGCGTTTGTTTCTTTTCCAGATACTGTAGCCTAAATCATGCAGTTCAATCACTCTGAAGTAAAGCAAAATAAGAATAAGATTCCATATATATTTAGGCAAAAAGAGCCGGTTACCAGGTTATAGTCATAGAATCATCCAAGCCAGAAGGGACCTCCAAAGGTCATCTAGTCTGACATCCCTGCAGTTGCAGAGACACCCCCAACTAGACCAGGTTGCCCAGGACCACATTGAGCCTCACCTTGAATATCTCTAGGGAAGGGACCCCAACCAACTCCCTGGGAAACTTGTTCCAGTGCTCCACGACCCTCATAGTGAAGAACTTGTTCTTAATATCCAATCTAAATCTGCTCTTCTCCAACTTAAAGCCATTGCCCCTCATCTTATCACTGTGGACCTTGGTAAACAGACTCTCCCCAGCCTTCCTGCAGGCCCCTTTCATGTACTGGAAGGCTGCTATTAGGTCTCCTCGGCGCCTCCTCTTCTCCAGGCTGAACAACCCCAGCTCCCTCAGCCTGTCCTCATGGGAGAGGGCCTGCAACCCCTTGTCTGTTCATTGTGTAGCACAGAGATCCATATATCACTTTGTGGGAAATACCCTTATTTGAACATTTAAATGTGATAGTGTATATATAAAACTGAATAATACAACACAGTGGCATTTGGAAAAAAACAGCTTTCTAATAAACTGAACAGTTGCTGTGATTTAGGTTTTCTTGTGATAACTTCTACATTTCAAAGTGATTCTCTAATTTGTTTTATTTCAGATAAAATATCAAACCAGCTTCCCATGACAATGCTGCCCTCAGCAAAACACTATGTTTTAAATTTCCCTGAAACAAATGAAGACAGTGTAGAGCTGGCCACAGCCTGTGTCTCACTGAGCTGGTAGAGCCATCAGAGAAGCACAGACGGTGGTGAGATCGCTGTTACAGGACCATAAACTGCAGGTGACTTCAGGTTCCTGAAAAGTAGATGGAAAGAAGAAAGACTAAATAACTCATTAGTCCTCATTGGGAAATACATAGCTGACTAGAGAGTTCTGTGTTCAGGGTATTTCTCATTCTTGTCCCCAGACAAGGTCCATATTAAACTGAACAGGTCCAAGAACCTTTTTCTGACCTTGAGAACAAGTGCATAAGTCGATTTTTTATAGCTTGCCCTCCTTCTTCCACCCTAAAATGAAAACAAAGAAGCTTCAGGGAATCGTCATCTGTATATAAATGCAGAGTATCCCATGGTCTGTGTCACCTTGCAAAGCATTTCAGTGTCGTACAGGAACTGTAGTTCTTATGGGCCAGAGCCACATGTGGCAGAAAGCAGGTAATTAAACAATACAAGTTATCATGGATACAGCTTGAGCCCCCGCCCTGGCTCTTTCTCATTTCCCTTTATTGACAAACCTACATGTCTGTGGCCAATTCAAGAGGGGGCTTCCAGTCAGGATGAAGAAAACCCTGCAGGAGCCACCTCTGCCAGGGCGATGTGCCTGGTAGGGGCTTGGTGCGAGGTGTGACATTCGGGACAGTCCTCAGAGCTGGTGGTGAGACAATGGCTTTTCAGGAGGCTTTGGGTAGAGCTGAAGGAAGTCTAACTGGAGGAAGGCTGCTTTTGTTTTGTGTATATTGTATCTATTTTGTTATTTCTTTTTTATTTTATTATTAATATTTCATTAGCATTGTTCTTCTAAACTCATAAATCTCTCTCTCTCCTCCTTCCCTCCTCCACTAGAAAAGTGGGGGGAGAGCATCTGTTGCTGTAGCAGGCCAATTTGGCCTAAACTTTGACAGGTCGCTACACATTTAGGGCAGTAAGTTGAGCATGTGATATAAAAACTAAGAAGAGTGAAGAAATAAGACAGAAAAACACCATGATGACATGCTCTGAAATGCTCAAAATGCTTCGTTTATTTTTTGGCATGTTGTCTCAGATCTTATCTCTTTCAGGAAGCTGACCCATTTAATTTCAGGCCAGACTGTGCACCAGTTCAGTTAAACCAGAGCTAAGGTTTGTATGAGCACTCTTGGTTCAGTTTATCTAGACGTAGCCTAAGTTTACATATAAGACACTAACAAAAAAATGAACAAAACAAACAAAGGTGAGATTGAAACAAATACCCAAACAAGATTTAAATATTGCTTTAAATTAGGACCTAGACAGATTATTGACTTAGAATGGTGTACCAACTTACAACCACCCCAACAGCCAGCGTAGCTCAGTCGATATGTTCTCTCTCTGTAGCTCAGGTACATTTGGGCCTGAACTCTGAAACCGAGTTGGCAGAAACAAGCACCTCCATATAAGACCACCTGTCTTCAGGGCTGCAGGTCTCTGGGATGAGCTTTATTTCCCCCAAGGGCAGAATGCTGAACAGTTCAGCCATTGAAAGGTCTCCTTTCCAACTTTCCTTTCCTGCTTTTTTGCTCCCCTTAGGTTATTTTCCCGTGTTTTGCTGTTGAAAGCAGAAGGTGAAGGGGAAAGGAAGGACAGAAGCAGGAAGAGGGAAGGAAGCCACTCTTATGTTTCTGAGTGAAGCAGCTGCGAGTCTTCTTGACCTTCCTGTGGACTACACAAGAGAAAGACAAAATTGCCCCCCTCCATGCCCTTTCAATATTGTCAAGGTGGCAGTCCAATTAGTGCTATGTGCTGGGCATACAGAATGGCAGGGTTTTATTTAGTCACAAACATCTTCATCTCTGCTGAATGAGCAGCAACTAATTCAGACTTCCTCAGACTGCACAACCAGCTCCTATTAACAGTAATTAGAGTGAAGTATGTGCATTGAGGGAAAACAGCTGTAAATGAAGAAGAGATGGCAAGCCTCAGTGCCTCCCAAATAGTTATCCTCACCTTAGAGCTTGAAGTATCCACCTGCAAAATGCCTTCCAAAGGGTTTGGAACTTGCCTTTGACAGGAAAACACTTAAAAGAAGTGATACATCTGCTGTTGCAGGACATTTGAACTAACTGCTACACTAGATCTAATAGAATCTTCAAAATATGTCATCATAAATAAACAAAAACTAGTTTAAAGCCCCTGCACAGCATAAAATTCATTTTTGTGAGCCACAGTGTAAGATCACAAGGTTGATCTAAATACTGGGATTGTATGACTTCAAAAAGTAGCCAGAAACAGGCTGGGGACTTAATTGTTCTGGCAACTTTTAGAAGTCACACTGTGAAGCTGTATTTCATCTTCTTTATCACCTCTGTAAATGCAGGGTGCACATTTAGTGGTCACATTTCTCTGAAGGATGGTAGGGATTTATTTCCACAGGTATAATTTGCAATTTTTTACTTAGGAAACTGATTATGAATTGATAATAGCTCCGTGGTGTTTATTGATTGTCAATGCAAACTAACATCCTCCTTGTTTTTCATTTAGAATCAGCCTAAGCCCACAAAATTCAACAAGAAGGAAGTAAGAGCTAAATCCCAAAATATATTTCATTTTTGACCATTGTAGTCGCAGTTATCAGAAAGCTCTCAATTAATAACAATTTTTTAAAGGCAACTCCAGTAAAACGGTACTAGCATTTCTATTGTTATCATTAGAACTAGTCAATGTTAGCCAAATAATAAAAAGATTGAGTAGCCTTTACTAACTTTATGACAGTTATGACCCACAGTATGACAGAAAAGATAATATTTTGCTTTTTCTCTCTTCAGGGCACTGAAAAAAATGGTTTATTCTATTACTCCAAACTCAAGTAAAAAATTCTACTGCTCTGAGTCTCAAGGTCAATATGTGTTGTGGAAGATAACTAGGAACAGAAATGATACTGGAGACTCCACAGAAGGATCCTCAAGATGTATTCAAGTTCTTTCCACACTCTCATCCTCTTCTGAACCCACAGCTCTTTTCAACTTACAATAAAATGGCTAGAAAAGAGAGGACACCTACACGATGGAGCATACTTAGCACATTGATAGTAAAGTTCTCTCTTTTACAGCTTTTTTAGTACAAGTTTTCTACTGGTCCCATTTATGACTTATTTGAAAGTAGGAGATACCTGCACAAATACAAACTTTAAAGAAGATACCAGTATATATTTTCATTAATTTTTGTTCCCCAAGTTACTGTTTCTGTTGCAGGAACGACTATGTAAAAAATAGAGGCATAAACAAAAGTTCCTACCTTCCTACAACATAATTAGTTTATTTCACAAGTTCTCTCTGAAAAGCTGAAGGAGCTTAATTAAAATGTCAACTTAACATTAATCACCACTAAAAAAAAATAAAAATAAAGTCACAGGTGTGGTTTTATTCCAAAATCTGTTATGATGAAGATGAGAATGAAGATAGGATAAGGATAATCCTGCCATCTAAGGTGAGGATGGAAGGATAAACCCCCCTCTGGACATGCTAACTCAGAATCCATGCATCTCCTTTAGTTGCTATCATTGCTCCAGACAAATCTCAGGTTTAATTTTTGCAAGTTGGTATCAAGGGATGCACAGACATTGGACTTTTCCCTTAAAGTGCACTTCACTTGGATTTTGGTTAGCCTTTCTGCATGGTCTTTGGAGGAAGGAGTCTCCACATGCTCCCTTACATGAGAGTCCACTAAAAAGACAATCTGACTTAAGTAGCTGTTGTATATTACTGGTGAGATTTTTATCCCGTTGAAGTAAGTAGTCATGTGTGTTCACACCAACAGGGCCAGGATTGTATCCTACACCTGTGCAGGGTTAGAGTCATAGAATCATAGAATTGTCTAGGTGGAAGGGACCTTTAAGATCATCTGTTCCAACCATCAAGCTCCTTCTGGAAACAAAGAGGAGCCTTTTGGTTCAGAGCCCATTTCTTGTGTGTCTCAAATAGAAGGGAACACAAGCAACCAAGGGAACACAAGCAACCATGGACAATTGCAGCAAAAAGCATGTGAATGGGTTTGAAGGGTACCTTCTTGTTTTGGGTTATCATGTAAAGTACTAGGATGGCCTGTAGTAAGCTAGCAATAAAGCCTTTTATTGACATCCATTTTTACCACAGTAATGGAGGATGTAATTTATTGACAAAATTCATGTTCACCTTATACCTGAATAAGGACACAATGTAATATGACAAAATAAGACTCAGGCCTGTTTTTTGAAAGAAACACTGGTCTTGTTCCTTACTATTGCTCTCTTCCCCCAACTACTGTAATTGAACAATCTTCATTTTTACAAAAGTGCTGTTTCACACAAGCTCTTACTGCTTGAGGATCAATGAGAGATGCTGGAAGGTGAAATTTAGACTGACAGGAAAAAAGGGCTTTTGAGTACATTCCATTATTTTTAAATAAATGACCTTAATGCATGTGTTAAGCAGAAGCTGGCCTTGAAGAATGGCGATGGTAAAAGCACTGCCAGCTGGACTGGAACATGGGCCCTTTGTTCCAAATATTACGTATTTATTCTGGATCTAAATGAATATAGGATTTTTTTTCCACGCTTCTAATAATGAAGTGAATGCCTGCCCTCCCCCAGGGAACTGACACTGACCAAGAGGCAAGCGGTTGTCAGACACTGCCTGCAGCAAGGCTTACAGCTGCTCCAGATCAAGCCGCACTGAAGAAAAGACTATTAGGTCTCCAGGGATGCAGATAATAGACAAAAATGATAATGTATGTGCACAAAAGTAGAGGACAGTAGTGCTTTCTGGGATTAAGAAGCAGGCAAAAGAAAAAAAAAAAAAGGTTTTGTTATACCCTGCAAAATGATTGCTGACTCTCGTTTTAGGATGACCCCTGACCTGAAGGAAAATAATGGATGGCCCATCTGCTTGATACACAGGAATCCTCAGGCACCATTTTGTCCTATTATGTCAAAACTGGTGCTAGAATTATGAATGTGTTGCCATTTGTCTTTCCTTTGTTACATGAAACAAAGGTACCAGATACTTAACGAAACTGCCTGCTCCCCCTACCCTCCACCCTTTCCAAATATCATTCCCTTTGCACAGGGGTGAAATAGAAACAGGTCTTCCTCCTGCAGTCTTACTTCTCACTCTGTTTCCATTGCAGAGGAAGACATCCCTCTGGGCTCAGAGCAGACATTTCTTCACTGAGCTATGGTTATGGAGACTTTCATTGCTGGGCTGGTCATCTGAACCTGGGCCAGCTGGGGAGACGCTGCAGGGCAGTTTTGTTTGTCAGCTGCATGAAAGATGAGGGAATCCATTCTACTGTCCACTGGATAGCACCAACAACATTTCCAGCTCAATCAGCATCCGAGCAAACGGTTTATGAGAATCTGAGCTATTTCCCTCCTGTAGCAGTACTGTTCAGGCTGAGGTTCAATACCATCGAACAGGGAGGCTGCGCTGGGGCTCCTGTGTTATGACTCTGTTGTACTAGAAGGAAAACAGGCAATTCTATGCCCATCAAACCTAGAGCTTGCATGAGAAGCTGGAACCAAAACTGCAGAAATGAGTCTTGTGTCTGGCATTTCTTTCCCAGATTGGAGCAGGGCACCTATAATTCCCAGGGACTTGGGATGCTCGGGAGGGAACCGATGCTCGGGAGGGTTGTTTGGTTTATCTTTATAGACACAAAATGAGGAAAGTAGAAATAAGAAAACAGTACTCCTTGGTTCATACCATTTACCACAAGCAGGAAGAGAGCCTTGTATCTGGGTGGTTTTCAGTACACTTCATTATTTCTTTCATTTATTGTGTGGAAGATCGTTCTCCTGGGCCTGATCCAGGACACAAGGAGGTGGCATTACTCACAGAGTGAGTCTGCGCAGTGATCTGTGCTTGAAGGCATGAAGTCACCCTTCACATTGCCTGAAGTGTCCCAGTGTTTGTACTTTCTACACAATCTGTTCCTGTTGGTACCGTTGCTGGGAGCATTTATTCTAGCGATCTCTTGTATGCAACCTTCAGCACGTCCTTTACCCTGCAGCAAGCCTGGGCAGACAGAACTAAGTTGGCTTCCAGCTCCTAAGCCTTGTGAATCTCCTCCTGGTTGCCCAAATGTACCCTCCAGCATCACCCAGCATCTGCGAGGCGGCAGTCAAAGGTTTCTTCCTAAGGAAGAAAAGAACCGTCATGGATTCAAAAGGCACGGCAGCAAAGCACAATCAAGTCTGCTGAGTAACACGGAGGATGATTATTATTTCAGTTCCCTTTCTCGTAATAGAGAGCAGACATGTTGCAGAACACCTTTGCATGCTACACGCTGCTAAAACCATCAGCACTGACATAGTATCCCTTACTATTAAGGAGCTGCACTGGCTGTTGATGGAAAAGGGAAGAGAGGGTTGGAATGCAGCACCTGGGCTGAGCTCAGCCAGCACCCATGGTGCTGCTTTGTGCAACGTGAAAGCAGCACCTCATGACGGGCCTAATGATCCTTGAGAACTGCTTATGGATGACCTGGGGGAGAGACTAAGAGAGGGAGAGACAGAAAAAAAAACCCAACAAATTGACAACTTCAGGGAACAGTCCACCATAATTCCTACTACAAACCTGGCTGAGTATGCCAAGCTGCACATGGGATACCAGGTGACAGCTCTAGGATTTCACTCAGATACAAATCCTTAGCTATGATGTCACTACAGAATTATATTTATTTGATGTGGGGTGACAGTTAGAGAAACCCAGATCATTTGTAGGAGCCTCAGAACAAAGCTCAGCACTAACACCTTACATTTACATAACATTTTTTCATGTCTGGAACACAGAATGCACTTAACAATTTATCAGCATCTTCATTAGGCAGATCCATTATGCAGGTGCAGGGAAGTTTAGATGCTTAGAAGCTGAATAACTTGTCTGAATTCATGCAGGAGTTCTGACTCAGAGCTCAGAATATAATTTAGAACAACCAAGGCCTCATCTTCTTTTTAACCACTGACCTACAATCCACTTAAAAATACTTTTTGGTTCTGGATCAAAAGATACAAACTCAGTTTAACTTATGACACATAGCTAACTTGCTTTCAACATGAAATCCTCAGTGCCATTCAGTTGTTCAACTGCCTCAGATAAACAAAAAGCTGAAAATATTCCTGTCTTTCTAGTGATTTATAGGAAAATGAATCACAACCTCTGAGAAGGCGTGACACGCACACTGACATTTTAATACAACATTTCCCAATAAATACCAAATCCCGTCCTCCAGATTTGTAAAACCAGAGACAAAAGCTGTGATGCCATTACAAAGCAGCAGTTTTTCTGTTGTAACATCTGCCCTTCGACTGTAGCGCTTCTGCTCCCTTCTCTATTGGGCTACAAAAGGAGAGATATTCCCCAAGACCCAGCTGGCCCTGGCCTGATGCCTCAAAGCACGAGGATTTGGTGTTCTCATCATGTTCTCATCACAGGCTGAGCTGCAGATGCTGCTTTTCTTCTGGAATTTCCCAAGCTGCTTCCTTCTGTAGCATCCTGTAGCAATGAACCGCATGGGTTAATTGTAAATGATAGAAAATGGAGTAGTTGTACTATTTTATGTCTCTTGAATATTTCTTGTGTTTGTGGTAACCTAAAGGACAAGCTAGGATCAAATATCCATTTTTCATGGTATTATTTGCTATTTTAAATNTAATATTTCTTGTGTTTGTGGTAATCTAAAGGATTAAATATTCATTTTTCTAAAGGTAATCTAAAGGATCAAATATTCATTTTTCATGGTATTATTTGCTATTTTAAATACTGATCACGTTGCCTCTTTTAGTTGTATCTTTTCCTTTTAAAGCGTGCCTCGTCCTCCTCATAGCTTTAACCTCTGCATTATCCCACCATAGTCCTCTCCAGCATTCACTAGGTTTTTTCTTAGACAAAGTGATCATCAGGGGTTACAATATTTACCAGAAAGCTCTATTCATGCAATACTGTTCTAAAACCAGCCATTGACTTCCGCGGACCTTTGACACAGATAACTGTGTATTCATTGAAACTGAATTTCACTGCTTTCATCTTATCTTTATTTACTTAATAATTTAATTTATTTACTTACTTAATAATTTAATTAATTTAATTATCTTTAGGTTATTTACTCTGTATTTCCTCTTGTAGGGTTCGGATAATCCTCTGTAACTGTCTTGGCTAATTTAAATCATGACTAATAGTTGTTAAATTTCTCTTTTTGCACTTACTGATCCCCATTCTCCAGGCGTTTAGCAATGAACACACAGAACTAATGTAGAGAGCATCACAAATGATCTCTGGATCAAAACCAGTTATTGATTCTTATTAAAATGCTTTGCAACCCTTTAACCAAACATGTATTTTCCCCTTACAAAATGGTGGAAATCTTTGAACTTAACATGTGAGTGCCTTAGACATCAGCTAGTATTCAGCCAGCTCTATACAACAGTTCATAAATGTAAAACCAAGAAAAAATGTCAGTGTCTTTATGTGACAGCACACATCTATTCTTCAACGTGTTCAAGATGCAAAATTCACTTACCCATAAGTGAAAACCATTCTCAAGTCTTTTAAAATATGATAATTAAATTAACAATCTTGGCACAGGGTTCTTCCTGGGAATTAGTGGCTGACTGGGATGAGTGGCCTTTGCCTTGAGTATCAACTCTTTCCACTTCTCCATCAATTCACTGAACCTGTCCAACACCTCCTCTGTTATTGCTAAGCAGTAATGATTCTTTTAAATGTTAATATATATAACTAGTCATTTACAATGTACTAAATTTATGGCATGAAGCATCCTCCAATTACTGTTTCTCATAACCTCACCATATAAGTGATCTTTCTGTAATAATAAATGACTGGATGATTTCTATAATGAGAGATTAATGTTGGTGTGGTAACATAAAGTAATAAGCCTCCTTTTCTCTTTTAACATAAAGACTCTGCAAATAACTGGTAGGAGAAAATGGAACAGACGTCCTCATCTTTGAGTTACCATTCACTCCAGACAAATCTGGTCAAATCAATCAACCACAAGCGTAAAGCTGGAACAATGCAGGAAGGGATCGGCCTGAAGTATTCAGGTTCCTCTTTTTTTCTTTGTTTGTATTTGCTTTATTTAAGAATTAATTTCATTATCCCCAAAAGCTTGCATAATGGAATCAAATCAATTTAATGCTCTCAAGAAACCAAGATCTAGTACGCAACCTTATCATAACTGAGAAGAGAACTGGTCTCTCTCAACACAATCAGGCTAATGAATGCCAAGAAAATTTGTCTGTTAAACCTCACTTCTATATCCAGTTCTTCTTGTTCCTTTGGTAGAGGGCACTGTCACCTAAGGGTCCTGTGAATCTCAGTGTTCATAGCAGCCACAATGACACCCAGGGAGCAGAGGCTGTTCACTGCTGCAACAAGCAATGGGGCAGTTCTTTGGAGCAGCCGGTGACAAGTCATTTCTTTTCCCACCCATCCCTGGCCGTGAGGCCACCAGTAATAACAGGCTGTGTGGGAAACAGCCCAGCACAATGGTATTTTTAGCATAACATACCAGAACGTCTCTTACTGTAGCTGTTGAAAGAATGATAGCACCATCTTTTTGGCTATCATTCACAGTGACAGAGGACTTACAAGCAGTATTCAGAGGGTTGCCATTTATCTCAGCTTAAATGTGTATGTAGTTTTCACTGTCTCTGCTGACACATATGTGTGCATAGCAGGGCAGCAGGGCAGCAGGGCAGCCTTGCACCTGAAAGAATGAGCAGCATCTCCGTATTAGACATGCCACACTGGCTGGCTATTTGACTATTACAAAATAGTCCTAACTATATAATGATACGGTTATGACTATTCCTTACAGACCCTGGGGTGTTAAGCCAGCAAACTGCTCATACTGGAATTCACTGACAATGCTTAACATGGAAGAAAACCGAGAAGAGTAGGCCTGGAGCAGTGAGTAGGGCACTATCATGCCTAGTTGTTTAATATAAGATAGAAATTTCTAGTCTGCTTCCTGTCAGACTTAACTTGTGAAAGCCATCAGAAGTCCTTAAGTTCGATTTTCCTGTATTTAAGACAGAGGCAGAGGCATCCAGAATTTCATAAATGTGTTTCATCTAATAGTTCAAGTTGTCTTTTTTTCTGTAGCTGCTGTGCACGCCTTACCTTCATGGCCTCTGCTAAGGTGCTTGAATATTCTGAATTATGCATCAATTATTACCTCTGGCTAACAGGTTTGACTGACCCAGTGTCCCAGTGTTTGAGGTAAAACAGAACCAATATTCTGTTCAGTAATTTTACTTTCTTAGCTAGGTCTCTTCTAACTAACTAAACTACGAAATTAACAGCACATTGTTCAGAATCTGTTCACTCTCGCAGTGATAAGACCTGATTATACTGAGGAATGGTCTGCAGAGACATGCTTGCTTATACTTATTGCTAGAACAACCAAATTTCGTTATTTGCCCTACTGGAGGGTCGGAAGTGGAAAAGCGTCGAGGGGTCACACCAGTGGGGAAGAGCAGACAGGACAGGTGACCCAAAACTGACCAACAGGGTATTCCATCCTGTCTGCATCATGCTCAGTATAAAAGCTGAGGGATCAAAGGTTCAACCCTCTTTCTTTGATGTTGAAGAGGACCCTGTCTGTTCGACTGCCTTTGATCCTGATCTGAACATTCCTGACTCCAGATCTGGAATCCAGCTCCTGTCTATCACCGAGTTGATTCTGGGACTCTTCCCTATGTCTGCTGGCAAATGTGATCATCATTCTGGGAGTTTGATATGTTTTTTTATCTACTGTATACTTTCTTTTTCCTTTTAAAAATAATTTTATTTTCATTCTTTATTAGTATTTTCATTAAAGTAGTTTAGTTTATTTAAACTCATAATCTCTTTAATCTCCTCCTCCCCTCTCTTTTTCTTAGAGAGGGGAGAGAGGGGTCATCTGTCAACCCAGCCAAAACCATGACAGTAGTATTTGCTGTCCCAGTATTTGCCATCACAGTTCTCTGAAAACCATTCGATGAAGATCTGCAGATTCAGGCAGATACAGCCACTCTTTACCTTCTGCGAATAAGGATGTTGGACGGGTATCACGTGGGGAATGGCACATTACCGTGCTGTGTTTTCTGTCTTTAACAAAGCAAAGCCTTTTGTGGCATGCAGGAGGGGAACAAAGTACTTCTTCATTGTCCAATCCCTCTACGCTTTGTGCCATAACAATGTCAGGAAAGTAGTGGGATGAAGCACATATTTTTGTAACAGAGGGAAGCAGTCCTGAGCAGGCTGGTTTATCTGATCCAGGATTTTTTGCCATATTCATGTCCTGCAGTTCATTTGATCAGAGGACACTGCATTAACTGGTGCTGTAGCAGTTTTTAATGGCACCTCACAGGAGAGTTTTGATTTTCTGAGATGAAATCTTATCACCTCGTTTAATTTCAAAACACCCTGTTCCTTTTGTGAATACACTGTCAAATACTCCTCACATATTTTTCCATGCTCTTGAGAAAAAAGTATATAGAGCTATGTTCTTCCAGAAATAGATGTAGAGGCCATATCAGCCCATCCCTCCCTGTCCTTCTCTTCACTGGATCTTAAAGAGGCCTTAAAGGATATGTCTTAATTAAAGGATTCCTCAGAGACTGAGACACACAGGATTTGGATACTGTTTTTAAAGTGAGTTGTGGTTATGAATACCTACATCTGAGGATGTGTTGGTGGGCAGTCTCCATCTGAAGTCTCATGCTACCTCCATTCAGACTTCAAAAGAAAGCCTCCAGAATGACCACCTATCTTTCAAAAACATTAGTCCCTCACCAGTGCCTGTAAGAGCTACAGATGACTTCTGGTCTCCACTTTGCAAGTCTTTTTCCTAAATAAGCTGTGTTGTTTGCATGAATTTGTAATTTTTAAGAATCTTGCATATCTGCCATTTTGAAGTGTGTTGTCAACCTTAAACCACTATCTGCCAATAATGTGGCTTGAAGATTTCTTAGTTTTACCAAAAAATTGTCCCGGAGTTCAGGTGTCAGGCTGGCAGAAGAAGTAGCCTAACAAGAGCAGCTGAATCAGACCTAATTATGGGTTACATTTAGCTGCTGTACCAGGTGCTATAGCAATGAAGTAAAATAATCACAAGGCAAGATTCCAGTTCTATTGACACGTAAACAAAAGGCTTGTTTGATAAATAAAGGCAGGAGATTCAAATAACACACAAATGCAAGCAGAGTGCTGCCTGTGCAGTGACACAGCTGAGCTGAGCTGAGCAGCAGCCTTCTCTGATAACCTGCATAGCTCATCCCTAATTTTTCATCTCCTTCCCTGTGTAGAATAGTAAGGCGTATGCTATTGTTAAAGGTGTTTTTATTCTTCACTGTATGTTCTTCAAGGCCAGAGAAAAAGTGCTGATCCATTCAAAGAGATACCTCCTAGAGACATGGGCAGGTAGCAAAGCATCACATCATAGGAGGGAGCCTTATTCTTAGTGTAAAGTTTTAGTCCAGATGTAGCATGGCATTAAATCAGTGCCTTGAGATACTCCACACAGGGCCTTTATCAATTGATGAAACTTTTTTTTTTTTTTCCTCCCAGAAAAAATAGAAACTTCTAGGTTTTTTACTGTGGTCTTTTAAAAGGTGTAATTTCCTTGAAAAGTTTTTATTAAATATTGCTGTACACTGCTCCTAATAAACTCCATTGTTTTGCATGGTGGTAATGTTACGATGACCAGATTATAGAATGGATATTAGGAAAAAATTCTTTCCTGTGAGGGTGGTGAGGCACTGGAACAGGCTGCCCAGGGAAGTTGTGGATGCCCCGACCCTGGAAGTATTTAAGGCCAGGCTGGATGGGGCTTTGAGCAACCTGGTCTGGTGGGAGGTGTCCCTGCCCATGGCAGGGGGGTTGGAACACGATGATCTTCAAGGTCCTTTTCAACTCTAACCATTCTATGATTCTATTCTATAAGCTGAAGTCTTCAAATACCTTTGAAATAGGAGGATTTGACTAATAAATCTTCCATCTTTTGTAGTTATATGTTATTTAATCATTAGTGTGCTCAGGAAGATCCTTGCCCACTTCCTCTTTAATTTACATTATCTGGGCATCTTCAGCAGATTTCTCATCCCTCTTTGTCACAGACTTTTCTTATATCCAGCATATCATATGGAATGCAAACATATTCCTGCTTTATTCCAAATGCAGAAGAGAAAAAAAGCTATCAAGCATTTCCTATCTCTCTGAGTCAGTATTTATGATTCATTGAGTGAAAGAAAGAAGGTAGAAACTGAATGTCCTTGCCTGAAAGGAACACAGCCTACGTTTGGGAAATCCAGTGATAATATTAGTTGTAAATGTCTATTATATAAGATTTTTAACAGTTTCTCGCTCCTAGCAACAGTCTGACCGTCGTAGTCTGAAGTGCCCAATATGACACCGAGTTTATGCAGTGGCACTTTTTCTCTTCCCCTTCCACAGCTGTATCACTTGCTGTTTGGTATTCAGTGCTTCCAGAACCCGGAGTTTGAGAAGAATTGCCACTAACCCTGCAGACTGATTTGCCTGGCATTCTCCAAAGCAATGCTGACTTCCCCTGAAAGAGGAGTGAAAGAGCTTGATTGCTGACTTGAGAGTCCTCGTTGGTTCTTCAGCTGTGCTGATGAGGTTTTACAGCTTCAGCAAAAGCCATCTCTGCATTACGAAAATCGTTCACAAAGTTTTCAGAAAGAAAGTGTCATGGAGGGTTCTACCCAGAGGTTTTACATGAGAAACACTCTACAGGAGCACTTCTACATTTTTTCCTCTATTTTTCCCATGGTCCCTCATCCCAAGCAAAATCTCTGACTCCATTTGACCCCAAAAGAATAAGCAGCATTATGCTATTTCTTTTACTTAACACTTAATGGAGCATTTGAGCAAAAAACAGCAGCGACAAATTGGCAAAGTATGCCTTAAGTGTCCTATGACAGAAACACAAGTGACACTTGGCCAATGCTGCCTTTTCTCTTCACTCACCAAGAGATGTCAATCAAGATGTCTTGCTCCCTGACAGACCTTCCATCTACTGGAAATACTTAAGAAGATTTGGATCACTCTTTTCCCCGTGTTAACATCGTCAACAATGAGCTCTTTATTTAAGGGTCAACAGGTCACTAGCCCGTCAGCTTGGATTACTCATTGTTTCACTCCGGGGTCCCGTTTTCCTGACCAGCAGCACAGCACGCAGCCTAGATTTGCCCTGGGATCTGTTCTGGAGGGGAACAACTGGGTATCTCAAACAAAACCCATGAATAGTTTCATGCTTAGATCAATCAAAAGCAGTTCCAGTAGGTGTTATGGCCAAGGCTATGCCTGTCTCTCTACCCAGTTCAGGCCTCCAGCATGTACCCAGTATGATGGACCTTTTAATGTGTTGCAATATGCAGCCCACACTCTCTGCAGTCAAGCTGGAAAGGTATAAATGTACTGCAGATGTCGCATTTTCAAAGCATATTTAAAAAGAAATTAGAAATCTTTTTTAAAAGCTTAAAAAAAACCCAAACAACTACCCAACAAAGCAACAGTGAAGTGTCGAGGACAAAAGAGAGGCTTGACATGGGCCAGAGGAGAAATCAAACCTTTACAGCAGAAGGACTTAAGCAATCCCATAAATGAGGGGTTGGAAGAATTTCCCTGTTCACCCAGGGGGAGAAGAAGTGTGTCTTCATGGTAAGAGGTTTGAGGGTCAAACCCGGCTGTGCATCTACAAAATAGAAAGACTAAAAGTGACTCATGTTGAAAACCAACTCAAAGCAGAGAAGTAGTGTCCGTGTGTTAGAGAGGGTGTGCGTGACAGCCCACAGCCAGTGGGACAGTAACCAAGCCAGGGCACAGTGCAGGAGGGAGTAACCACAGACAGCCATGTAAGTAAGCAATTATGACACTGCTGACCAGGAGAATAAAGTCCTGTAGCTGATCATCTGCCATACTTTTGCTAGATAAATGAGTGGAGAACAATTTATTAAGACTTTTGACACCATCTCCCACAGCATACTTCTTTGGAAGACGAAACAGTATGGGCTGGAAGGAAGGGTTGTTTGGATGATCTGTTAGGTGGGTTAAAAATTGGCTGGATTATCAGGCTCAAAGAGTAGTTATCTAAAGCTCAATGTCAAGGTGAAGACCAAAAAATAAGCAGAGTAACCTAGGGACAGATACTAAGGCCCATATGATAATCTGCATCAAACACTTGAATGATGATATAAAGTGTACTCTCAGCCAAACTATGGATGACATTCAATTAGATAAAGTGGCTGACATCATAAACAGCCATGTTCAGTCCAAAGGTACCTGAGAAATCTGAGTATTGTGCCAATCAAAACAGTAAATGACCACAAATCACAGCTTGGGGGACTGAGATTTAAAGAAGAAAGTCATCAGGAGGGTCATCGATGGCTGAAACAAATTCTACAGAGTCTCTTCATTCTTGGAGGTTTACAAAACTGAGATCGTTGACTTGACCTGATCTCAGCAATGATGCCACTTTGAATGGGAGACTGGATTAGACACCTCCAGAAGTCCTTCCCAAGACTGCCTTGTGAGTCTTTGATATTCTGCTGCAGTGCTCTTCTCATGAATCAGCCACAGAGCCTTAGACAGTGCTGTCTGGGATGCTTTGGGATATGTTTAGGCCCACAAAGTGTCTTTTAACCATCTATTCACTGTAAAAAGGAACATGGCTTTACGCTTTCCAGATGTCAGGGAGCAGCAAGGGCAAGCTGCTCTGCAAGGGAATGGGAGCTAGGAACAGAGGGTGACCACAAGGCAGGCAGGGTCTGTGACCTCCCCAACAAGAGGTCAGGAAGTTTAGACAGGCAGGGTCAGGATCAGGTCCAGGGACAGTGATCTGGGTCAGCCTTAGTCCAGTGATAGCCCTGCAAGTCCATTGGGACCAGACCAATCCGGGGTCAAGCCAGCAAGTCAAGTCAGTCTGTCGGGATCAGTCGGGTCCAAGGAGGTGTTTGGACTACACACACAGAGCTGTAATGTAGCAGAGGCATGGCCAAGCTAAAGAGTTGCAGCTTGAAAGCAGGTCCCGAGGGAAGGCTTGGAGGGTAGGACATTATAGCTTTCTAGTGAGGGAGTTGACTTTGGACTCAGCTAATTAAACTCCTTTACCTAGTGTAATAAGCTTCTACAAGTGGGGGAAAATGTGCTCGGGACCCTCACAACCAGGGAAATTGCTTCCCAGAGCTCAGCAATCCAGAGCCTAAAGCTGGAGAGGAGAGCTTCTCTGTCCCACAGGTCCCTAACCGCATCTTGGTTACACAACAAACACCAATTCAAGCTAACACATGTATGCCCTATCAGTAGATGTTTTAGCACATTTAATACCTAAAATCCCTTAGACACATAGGTTCCTATAGAGGTGGTTGAAGCCTCTTCCCTGGAGATATTCAAGGCGAAGCTCAACGAGGCCCTGGGCAACTTGGTCTAGTTGGGGGTGTCCCTCCGACTGCGGGGAGGTTGGACTAGATGATCTTTTGGAGGTCCCTTCATGCCTGGATGATTCTATGATACTATGATTCTATATCCCACTCTAGACAAGTGGCAGATCCTCCCCATCCAGCCAGACTCTGTCATCTGGGGCTGTATCATCTTTCTGACAGATCAGCTGGCTCCGCTACCTCCTTTTTTCACAGTGAAAGTAGCAGTAGTCAAGGCTTAGCTAAAGGGTAGTTATCTCTGATTTTGAAAGCATTTACTGAACTTAAGCTTTCTTTTCTTCTCACCTTTGCAGGAAGCAGGTTTTTGGTGTTGTGTCTGGCTAAATCCCTTTTGTGCAGGTGGGAAGCCTTTCTTCTTGCTGTGAAATACATCAGGTTTTGTTGTTTAAAATGTGTATTATTATTTAATACATACCTGGCTTTTTACACTCACTTTTTTACAATGAAAAAATGGGTATTAGGCTGCTTTAACAAAACAACATCCCTCTTTTTTTAAGTGTTTTTTTGGGGGGGTGTCCTGTTCTGGTAGTGTCACAATATCTAACAGCTGGCATTCATGGGGGTGCAATCCCATGGGTCTCCAGACAGAGTGGGAAAGACAAGAAGAGAGAGCTGAAACACAGCAACACACAACTGTTACGTTGCCCTTGATGGAAAGAAGCTGATGAGATCAAAAGGAAAGGCTGTATCTTGTAGCACATGGAACATCACCAATGCCTCAAAAGTGGAAGTAGGGACTAAAACCTTGCATCCTAGTGGCATCCACAACAAAAAAGGAAAGGTATCCACAATGAGCAGGCAACCCAAAAACAGTGTTTATCTAAGGAAGTGGTGGCGATGGTTGCTTTAGAGCATTCAGACTTCCAATTAGCACAGGTTCAGTGATTGCTGGCTTTGTGTATTTGTGGTCACGGATAATTGCACCATGTGATGAACTAAAATATTCCACAGAGTACAACTGTATTGATCCACAACCTACTCCTAAACGTCGTGAAAATATCTTTCAAGGCGCATCAATGAGTAGCCTTGTTCTGGAGGAAATTGGGTTTGATTTGGCAGTATTAAAAGTGTTTAAATATCATTCACAGAGCAATTAAAGTGTCGACTGTGCTCATCTTGTTGATGTTGAAATTTGTTCACTTAAGGAATGATACACTGAGCCTGCCTGCATAGCTGGAGATAAGTCACTAGAATAGACAATGAGGCAAAGGGCGTTTAAGTCAAAGGATGGCTGTTTTCTTGCAGATTTGCCATTATTTCCTCAGGAACATATTCTTCCTAGTAGAGGTGTGGCACTGTCTGCCAGGGCCAGTAATTCAAGGAGACAGACAACTTATGGGTATGTGGGCTGGCAGGGAAAAAGCTGATTTAGTAAAGATGACTGTTGAGATAAAAAATCTCATTTTGACCACACAAAGAATTTGACTATATGCAAGGGAGCTTTTCGTTTCCGTTTATAATTCTTGCTTAATAATAATGTCTGGCCTTTATCCATTGCCCACCCAGCACAAGCTCAATAGAGTTAAGCTGGCATTCGTCACTGTCCTCTCAGCCGAGCTTTCACTTGACAGCGTTAGTGTGAGGCACCTTCTGCGCTGCCAGGTGAGCAGGCATGATGTCAGGCAGCAGAAACTTGTCAGATCCCATAGCTAAGTACAACTCAGACTTCAAAGCCAGAAAAATAAACTCCTGAGTGGCTGTCATGCTACAAGGCTCATTCCAGTTTCAGGCATTAGAAACGATCCTGGCTCTGTCTCAAACCCTTGTTTTGTTGTGTCACTTCTGACTGTTACAAGGCACAACAGCCTTTGCTTTATAAAAATGGTTGTTTAACAATTAAAACTCTAGCTTCGAAAAAAGCTAAATATAATTCAGTCCTCAGAGATTTGCAGCCTATTTGCCATAATAATATTTAGGTCTTCTTTTGCACCACATTTTGCTGATTCAGAAATCACGTAACCCGTATTAAAGAATTAGGACCTATAACATCCCCACACTCTAGGCTGACATTACTATCCTCAGTCTACAGAGCAGGAAATTTAAGGCAAAGAGAGTAATGAATTTGTTTGCTGTCATTTAGCAGACATGTGAGATAAATAGGAATAAGACACAGGTCTCTTCAGGCCCAGGACTGGGGTGCCAGTACTGCAGGACTCTCCTCTTACTATTAGAAGCAGTAAAACAAGCACCAAAACTACACCGAGGACTCACATACTTCATCAGGCTATGGCAAGTCAGCAGGGTATTGGAATAACCAGTCATTTGTGCATTCTCAGAGCGCTTCATCTGTGAAGTGTTGCTCCTCCATTGAGCTTTGAAGTCAGGGGAAAGAAGCTAAATTAGTAGTGAGTATATTCATAGCCAGTACGTTAGGGTTTCTTTGCTGAGAGGTGGCAACTTTATATGTTTGTGGCATATGTTCAGCCATCCCTCTGAGCCTTGAATATAAACTCGGGATTTAATTTTGTTGCTTCAAATGTGTCACACCATTGGGTTCCCCCAGCAGTTTCCAAATGCGTATGTAGTAGTTGTCGTGCATCACATGTTCTCAAGCCCTGTGGTGATATGCCTGCACCAAGTATCTTAATACCAAGAGAGAAAATGCGGATTCTGGGGCAGACTTTGCAAACCTCAGACACGCCAGTGCACTTTTGGAAAAGTTTTGACGGATTTTAATGAGACCACACTTCTGTTGTCCCATCCTGGTCCAGAAATGCTTGCTCGCTCTGCCCCCCTCTGGAAGCCACGCAATGATACAGGGGGAACCGAGGTATCTGCAGCTCCAGTTCTCTGTCCTGCCAAGGCAGCTACAGCTGAGACCAGGCAGCTTTTCACATCCTTAGTGGCTCCAGCTGCATGAACAAGGCGCTGCAGACTGTTGATCTCACCGAGGATTATTTAAAAAAGCGATGGAGAAAGCACACTAAGAAGTAATAGTGGAGGGAAGCACTCTGTGCCGTTTGGAGCTGGCAAAGGACTGCAATCCTTTTTGGAGGGGTAAAAAAAAGCCTTTTTGGAGGGGTAAAAGTAAAGCACAAGGAAAAAAAAACAACCACACCAAGGCTAGACTTTGCAAATAAAATTAAAACAAACAGTGAAAATCTCTTGTCACACAACTAAATAAGGAAATGAGTCCACTGCGTAGCGAGGATGGGCTGAATATGAAATATAATAATGACATGGCTCCAGATCCAAACTAATATTTTGCCTCGTTTTTCAGTAAGAAAGGTGATGCTGATGGGATGGAAGCAAAGGCTAAATGACTAATGGAGGTGAATGCACAGAGAGACAGAAATGACCACATCTGGAGTGGAAGAATACTCGGAATGGTCTTTTGAGAAACAAGGTGATTTACACACTGCAGTCTGAAAAACATTCTGAATTTTTAATGAAGCATGGATGAGTACCACCTGACTAGAAAACAGCAAGCACACTATCCGTATATAAGAAAGGGAGAGGAAAAGGTTCCAGAATCAAGAATTTAATCTGAACTTGATGTGAAATTGACACGTATTTTAAAGTGGTGAATATTTAAAAGCAAGAAATTAAATAGAAACTGGGATAAAACACAATATGCATTCAGTAGTGTTAGATTGGTCAGATGATTATCACACTTTTTGATACTAAATCTTTGTAAAACACAGAATCCCCACCACCAAACCCAAAGCTAGATCTCATCTATCTGTGTATTTGCTGATAACTAATACCTTACAGGAAATTATTATTTATAGAGGTTATATGAAGAAAGTACCAAGAGATATGGGTTCAGAATCAGCAAAGGAAGGGAAACAATAATTGGTCTGGAAAGAATATTAGTGGAAGGATCATTAGTGGAAATCCTTAAACATTTGGGATTGATTTTTTAACATCTTCATTAATGACTCTGGGATGAGAAGTTGGAGTGTACTAATGAAGTTTGGTGATGACACAAAGCTCAACAGAGAGGCAGACCGTAATATTGTACAGGAAAAACTAAATGACCTTGACTGCAGAGTATTAGAAATGGGATGAAATTTAATTGCATAATGCGCAAAGTCATGCACTTAACGAGCTTATAACATGAACTTCTGCAAATTGGGAGTTTCAGATGAAAAAGACAGCGAAGGAAGGAGACCCAGGGGCACCTGCTGATTGCAGGAGGATTGTGAGGCATCAGTACAGTGTGGTCATGAAAAAGCAAGTGGCACAACTGGAAAATACCTTTCCTGGTATAGCCAATAAGGCTTTGTGTCACTGTGCGAGACGCTAATCAGAAATC
Organism: Pedionomus torquatus; assembly: GCA_013398155.1. Classification (NCBI taxonomy): domain Eukaryota; kingdom Metazoa; phylum Chordata; class Aves; order Charadriiformes; family Pedionomidae; genus Pedionomus; species Pedionomus torquatus. Next base: position 157,528 of record VZRU01001121.1, read on the forward strand.
GTGTGAAATATCATCTATTTCCCTGATTTGAAAAGGACAATTTCAAATTTTCAGATGGGAGTTGGTGTCAAACCAGCTACTGGGATTTTCATACAGCTGGGGACAGGAGTTTTCTTCTGGGTTAATGTGAAGACAATATAGCTATACCGATGTCCCTATTGTGCCCGTGGGCTTGGACCCGTTCCCTGCACAGTGCTGTACCCTGTCTGGTGGTTTCATCGGCCCCAAGCAGTGGAAGCCCATCATGCAACAGAGATGTGTCCTCCAAGAGTTAGTTTTCTTGGCCTAAAAAATTAAAATTAGCAAGAAACTTGATCACACTCTATAAATAAACACTGGGGTTTATAGCTGTCCTGTCCCCCAGAAGGGTAAAGTTAAGGGAAAAAAAACATCCAACAAACGGAGAAAATCAAATAAACTTAGGCTGAAAATAAAGAGAGCTTTGTAACCAGCAGAAAAGGGAGATTTAGCTGTGAAATTACGAAGGAAAATAAACTTGCTTTAAGGCAGAGCTCAAATTCTTTAGCCCCCTCTATTTACATTCTTTCCCAAAATGAACCCAGAAAAAACCCCTCTGTCTCTGATGTGTTCTGTAACTGCAAAGCACCAGCTTCTTGGTGTAAATCTAATGCTTGTTAGGGAATGCGCTAATTTTTAACAAGTTATCTCATCAATGCTTTATGGCAAATTACATATTCAATTCAAGATTGGAGTGTCTAATTTTTTAGACTTTTAGTCTAATTTTAAAGAAAACTCAGCACATAACTTTATTTGCAGAAAATAAAATGAGATTACTGGAACTGCTTGACAGGTTTTGCATCCTTAACAGTGATCTGCCATTGTATTTGGTGAATATTTGTCTATAGGAAGGAAAGTCAGCAGACTGAACTGGGCATTCAGAAATGCAGTGTTAATTTCCAGTGTGTGCCGAAACATTTTCTCCCAAAACAGGCTAGGTTTTTTTCACACCAAAGATGGTGCAGAAGAGGCAAAATAATTTTTCCACCAACTGCTGTCAACTATTGACATTTTTGTCACTGGGACAGCAATTATACTGACAAATGTTCTTCATGAGGTCTCTTTTGGGCACATATATTTCACCAATTGTCTCCTTCTCTGTGACTTGGAATGGAGTCATTTCTTTGGAGATCTAAAGTACTTGTCTTGCTTCTGATCCCGCTAGAGACAAGTTACTGGCTGACAATTTATAACTCTTTGGTAGCAAAGTCCTTTTCTCTGAAGTCCCTGAGCACTTGTTTTTGAAGACACTTAATTTTTATATATATTTTTTAAAATCTTTTCCAGCTTTCACAATCATATGGAGATCAGTTTGGAATTCAAGGAGGGATTTTTTTTTTTAAAAATATGTTGAGTCCTGCCTGCTCTGCTGTTTTTTTCCCAAGTTTTACTTTTGTCTGTAGCTTTCCAGAGATGTTGATAAGCACATGGTTTACAGCAACGTCTAGAGCAAGTAGATACTTGCCATCTCTTCACATTATGCTGCAGTGCCATAGGAAAAAAAAATAAAAAAAGCAGGCGAAAAGAGAGAGAGTGCAATTCTGTCGCACACAAGTGCCCATGTTGAGCCACTCCATCATCTGGTTATTCACCCATGCAGAGATCTCAACACCTCCTGAAGGGTGCTGCAGGTCTGTGCCACTTAACATTCAGCAGCAGGACTCAGCCAGCCTCCGTGCTGCGAGGAGATGCCCAATATAAGGAGGGAGCCAAGTCAATTTAATGACATTTTCTAGACTTTTTTTTTCCAACGCATATACAGTGTACACCCCATCATAGGATGAGAAACAGACCAATAGCCTAACCTAAGCCTTAGTAAATTGCTGCACACTTTCATGGCGTTGATCATAAATCCTGTATCAGGAAGGGTCAGGCAGCCCTCTCTAGAAAATCACAGCCCAAAGTTATATCTCAACCTTTTACTAAAGGGGAAGCAAGGCTAATCGTGCCCAGCTCGTTAGGCAATAACTGAGCTCGAACACCTGGTTAAAGAGTTTCCGGGACTTTTATGCCTCTCCAGAGATGATCTGGCAGCCGTGATAGACTCCAGCAATGCCTGTCAGAGAGGGCTCGCTGCCAGAAACAGGTCTCCCTTCTAGCACATCTGCAAACAGTTACTGAATCCACCTATCATGTGTACACATAGGAAAAAGTAGGTATTTGCAGTAGTGTGTGTCAGGCATGGAAGAGTGACAAGGGAATACATTTTCTCTCTCTCTCACACACACACATACACACAGACACAGACATGTCCCAAAGCCATTAAAATCTCAGCCGAAGTGGGGGGAGATTTCTCGGGACGTGTGAAGTGACAGTCCTTGGCACTTCTCCAGGCAGCCCTCCTGCAGGTCCCTGCTGCATGAGAACAAGCTGATTAACAGTTCTCTGTACCCTGAAGCCAGGGGCACTTAAGGGAAGGGTTTTTTCCTTTTATCCTACAGCTGCAGAGAGGGTATCGCCGCAGAGAAGGTAATGAGAATTTTCCATTACTCTCACCTTCCCCTTCCCAACTCTTTTTCTCACTCTTCCTCTGCCCCTCCTCCTTCAATTTTCGATGTACTCGCTCATTAGCGATTACAACAAAAACCTAGCCGGTACACACAAAAGTGCAAAGCTGCTGCTGCTGAACAGGCTCCGTTTGCCTCGGGATCGGTTGCTGCATCTGCTTGTGAGGCTGCCAGTCAGGACTGCGGTTGATTTAAGAGGCTTTCTTATTGGCAATTTAGTTAAACCTGCTGTGCACAGCTAGGTCTTGGGAGAAGGAAGATGAATGCACATTTTAATGACTGAATCAGCATATATTGGGAATCAGGATGGCAGCAGCCTCACCTCCCTAGGGGCTCACCAGCTCTGACAAGCGAAAAGCCTCCTGCCTCTTGAAAAGTACATGATTGCTGTATGCCCCTCTGCTTGATATATATTCTAGATGGATTGTGCCTGGGCTCCCCGATGACATTAAAGCATACCCAGTGTTTGCAAGATGATGTTGTTGCTGTTTAGAGCCTGATTCCAGCATGGCATCCTAGGAGGGATAAAACTGATCTGTGGAGTGGCTTCAGCAGATCATTGCATCCTTTACCTTCCTGTAAGAAGTGGTGATGTAAAGCATCAGACCGCTGACAGGTGTAATAGTTGTTTTCTATACGCACACACTTACCCCCGTGCTGCCTGGTGTAAAATAGCACACCTCCACCACAGTCAGTGGAGCCATGGTGATTTGTATCTGCTGAGGACTGCAGCCATCCTGCTTGCCTCTATTTTTGTACGTGTATGCATATACATTCATATCCTTCAGTTTTCAACAGACAGACTTCAGCTATCCGGAATAAGATTGTGCCCTCCATCTGTTCTTATTTCCAACAAAAATCCCTGCAGTTATGCAGTCACAAATGTGAAATTATTCTATATCCTTAGTGACATTGAGATAATTGAATTTATATTGCACATATGCTTGTTTACACTTGCAAGAGCTCACAGTCATTATTACTGCTGCTGATTTATGTTATTGCCTTTCGAAGTTGCATGCATTTAGGTACATCATTCATTTTAAAACTTTTCAGAAATAAATCATCACATAACAAACGAAGCAATGAGATGAGCATCCTGTTATTTCCCTCACCTCTAGCTATTCCGCTCAAACTTCAAATCTTTTTTTATAATTTCAGAGGTTATATTTGTGCATTTTGGGCTCAAGGGTTAAAGCTAGTTTGGACAATTGCATGGAGCAAGTTGCAACTTGAGGAAACCATATAGTTTCCTAGCAGACTTTGGGAAGTTAAGAAACCCTGAAGTTAACAGACTGGAGAATTAACAGTAAAAGACACACATGTTTCAAGCTTCTAACAAATCATATCTGAGAACTGTATGATAGAATTCAGGCTGAATTGTCACTTATGTGTAAACTGATTTCGATGTTGTAAGGCATCAGAGAGCAGCCAGATTTTTCCCCAGATGATCTTTCTGAGTTTATTCTGTAACAGCCTTCCTAAATTTGCTTGCTGGACTCATCTACCTTCTGGAACACTTGTCTCTCTGTGAGCTTTTTTGGCCATGCCTGCCTACCTTCCATTGTCTTACTCCTGGATCAGGAAGAACGTTAGCTCGGATACTCATTTTGCAGGCAGTTTTACCGTGCTATTCTTTAAAGGTTATATCATTTATGTACTTGTTATGCAAAACATGACATCTCATAATTTATTTCCCTCTGCAAAAGAACTCTTAATGGTTTGGCAAGACAGTGCCATTATTATTTAGGCAGAGTAGTGCTGACTTGATGAGCAATTGAACTCAATAGGAGCAGGTCCCCAGGTGATTTAAATCACAGGTATCTCACTAAAGTCAGTGTTGCTAAGTTAAACCGACTACAGACAAGAGGCCACATCAGCACCCAACTTATACAGCACATCTGGGCCAAAAGTCACTGTTTCTAACACCCAAATTACTAGGCTGTTACTGAGACACAGTTTTTTGAATGCTGATTGATCTTTGGTACTAAGCTGCTCAGCCTGGATCTACACCAGGAGCTTCACAATCCCAAAACAAGCCAGTTATGGGATTTAGAATGGTTCAGAGTTAGGTAAGAGCTGAGGGGGGGAAATTCTGGGTTGTAGTTCTGAGTGCTCAACTTTGGCTAACTAACTTCAGCTTCACCCCTCTACACACTCAAGGCCAAAACTTTGCTCGTGTCCCCGTTACACTTCATTCTGAGAGTGGCAGAAGTAGTGATTGTGCGTGAACTCAGCAAAAGAGTGAATTCTCTCCCTCAAGAGTAAAAATGGCAAAAACTGGACCCCTCTAGTTAAATAAATCATATGAACAATCCATTTGCATATGTTTTGCATTCTTGGGTATAAATTTTTAAATTTTTAAAGGTTCAGGAAACCTGGGAGGATTTATAACATGAATCCCTCTGAACTGTGATCTAAGAGTTACTTCTCCCTCAAGAATAACAATTTATTGGGTCTAAGCAGTTTTAGCATTATTATTTTTTAACCTACTGGGGTTTTCAATGCAGTTATTTTCAAAGGAAACAAAACCAGATGGTAATTGTAGATTAGGGAAAGAGAATGAGCTCCCAATTAATTATTAAAAGTGACTGTTAATTTTAGAAACTTGCAGTAAATTGTTCGTAAAAGAAAATTTAAAGTTACAGGGACATCCTATGTTATATGTTTTCTCAAATCTCTTATTCACAAGCTGTAAAGAACATTCTAAATACTGAAGAAATCATAATGAAAAAGTAAATGATACAACATATATAGCAAATTGCATAAAATCTGTTTCTGTCCTTATATATGCACACCATTCACAAACATCAACCATAAAAGATGCTGAAGATTGATATGGTTTTGTGTAATGTAGATATATACAGAATTAGAGAATCACAGAATTATCTAAGTTGGAAGGAACCTTTAAGATCATCTAGTCCAACCATCAACCTAACTCTGATAAAAAACATCATTAAACCCTGTCACTAGGCACTATGTCAACCCAGGTTTTAAATACCTCCATGGCTGGTGCCTCAACCACTCCCCCAAGCAGCCTATTCCAGTACTTAAAATCTATCTCAGTGTAAAAATTTTTCCGAATATCCAGTCTGAACCTGTGTTTCAGTCTAAGAGCAGAATGAGAGTAGGTTTCTGCTTCTTTGGATTTTTTTTAGAATTAAAAAAAAATCCATTTCTTACTGCGATGAATTAAATTTTTTCAATGGTTTTGGACTTTGTATGAATGAGAAAGTAATATCAGAGCTGCAAAAATGTGCAGTCTAGCTCCTAGCTTCATGACAGTACTTGGGAGACAAAAATACAGCAAAAGGCTGTGTGTTTAATGTCACTGAATGAAGACAAGATGCTTTGCTGCAAAGAGAATAGATTCAGTAGAAACTATTTATCATACCTCGCCAACGGAGCAACCAGCCACCCTGCCCTTCCATGGCTTCCTTTACAGTTCATGTACATGGATCCTTTCCAACTTTGTTATTTCACTGCTCTTCATTAAAACAGAGAATCAATATGTGTGATGACAAGGAAGGCCCATTTAGAATAAATTTAATATCAAAGTTCTGTTCTACTTTCAGAAAAGACTGCATGAAAAATCCTCCCCCTTTCAAACTGATCTGTTACCTCCACGTGTTCAGTCAGTTCTAATGCCTTCAAGTGACAAACTGTGATTACAGGCTCATTTTTTCTCCCCTTAGCTCTACGTAATCAACACTGCAAATGAGAAAGGGAAGCAGCTCCAGCCTGTGCACATCAGCCAAGCAGTTCCTAATGTCCCAAACATACCTTTATGAAACTGGAAGGTTTATACCTTCAACGCTGCTGTTTCTGAGGTCATAACATCAGTTGAAGTACATTGCAAGGGATAATGCAAGGAATAAGAAGACCCAAAGCATGTTTTTAAAGTACAGAGTAGACTTTACAGAAAGAAAGTGATGAAGAAGCGATGAAGTAGTGATGAGAAAGAAACCTGAGAATATATACAGTGGGATCAATATAAGGTCCTGCTGAAATATGTCTAGAGATTGGCTTCTGCCATAGCATTGTGCTACATGTCAATCATCCGGTGGATGAACTGGTCACCTAAGGGCAACACCACGGGGAAAAAAAACCAATCTCAATTGACAAAACAAATAAAATTATTAAATTCCTAAGTGTAATGCATATGTCAAATTTGGCAACTCTTTTGACTGCCTAAGGCAGTTGGTTTATAGAGTCATATTCATGCCACTTAATATTATTAACAATTCCCAGGGAAGTACTGCAGTTACAGTAGCTAGTACATTAATCTTTATCATATGTGCAAGAGGGGATGCTTGCAACATGATTATGAAAACAGTCTGCTTATTGTTTTATTTCCAAACTGATCTCTATGCAGAAAATAATGATCTAATAAGACTACTTACTAAATGACTGCTAACCCCCCTGGAGCTAGAACTGCTCTGCCATCAAGTGCTGGGACAATTGCTCTTGTGAGAGTTTTGAGCTCTCTGCCTTTGAACTGCTGCTTCGTCTCTTCCAGTCAACGTGATTGGCTCACAGGACACAAAAACGTTGTATTCCAGTTTTAAATATGCTGTAGATGAAATTAATGTATGTGTGTGGAAATCATTCTAAAAGCATAAGGCATCTTCCCCACATATCGTTTTTGCCTTTGCTCATGATTATTGTGGGGTTTGCTCTAAAAAGCAAGTGACTCTGTCCAGATGTACAGTTTTTCAAATAAAACAAAGCTGCTGTCTCTTCCCCTTTCAAGGAAAAACAAATGCAAAAGTGTTTCTGCGCTCCTCAAACTCTACTTCGTATATAAGAACATAAAAATAGCCAGTACTAGGTCAGATCAAAGGCCCATCTAGCCCAGTGCCTGGCTCCAGCAATGATCAACAGTAGATGGCTAAGGCAATGAACACAAGCAGGGCAAGGGTATAGTAATTCTTTCCCAAACATTACTCTAGTCTTCAGCAATTTGTGGAACAGGTAATTCCTGAGCCAGAGGTCATGACTTTATGTTTAAAAGCCCATAATAGTTTTTTCTTCCATGGATGTGTCCAACAATTTTCTGAAGCCTCAGTTCCTGTGGAAATGAGTTCTACAGCTTCACTAAGTATTTTGTGAAGAAATATGTCCTTTGGTTTGGTGTGATTAATTTGTCCTGTTCCTTGAACTGGAAATTATATTGAGATATTGTTCCAATTTGTCTTCCTCATTATGCTCATTACAACAAAATATTATAAATGAAAAAACCCACACCATTATATTTTGTACCCATCTCTTTTTTTTTTTTTTTCCAATGAAGAATCCTTCTCTGTTTAGCCATTTCTAATGCAGAAGTCGTTCTCTGTCTTTGTCATTTATCACCCAGCTCTTTGCTAAACAAGTTCCTTCAGTAACTGAAACAAGAGAGATGTCCAAAGCAGAGATCAAAACAGTCAACTGACTTTAATCCGCCACTTCTGAGGAATTGTCCTCCACAATGTGCAGGTGTAACTGAAGAAGAAATGCACTTTGTTGGTACATTTAATTGGGCTCAATGTATTGATAAGAGCAGCTTGGTGTGAATTTGGTTGCCAAGGCCATTAGGTCACTCAGTCTTCCTAGTACAGCTTAGCTCCTCTTACGTGGCATCATTTAGAAAGTGATTTTCAGGACTTAATTGAATGAAAGCAGTTCTCTCCTGTCCTTTCCACAATTCTAGCTAAAGTTTACAGATCCCTATAATGAAAGAATGGTCATGGTTTATGAAAGAGACAGATGGCCTGTGGAGCTCCTTCTTAAAGGACATTACGGAAGGACGTTTTAAAAATTTACAGATGTTCTAGAAGACACTGTGAAAGTTCAGGAGGACAAATTCAGCCTCAAAAAATCACAGGCCCCACATTGTTGGGGCAATCTCTGCACTTAAAATGCTTGGGAGAGGGGCTAGGAGAGCGTTTGACCTGTTTCTCTATTTCTTACTAGACATTTGCTGTGGCTGCTCCTGGTGACAGCACCCTGAGCTAGAGGTACCTGCAGACTGACCCAGAAGAACTTCTCTTACAAAGCCAGGCTGCTGTGTTCATTAAGGCAGCCTGTCTGTAACGCACGGCCTATGAATATTGCCCTTTCTGCGGCTGCTGTAAATGCCGCAGGAGGTTGCGCTTTTCCACGAGTTTCGCTGGGAAAGGGTCGGTGCGGGAATAAAAGGCTGGGAAAGACCATGCCAGCAGGCGAAAAGCCCACTCTGCTGAGCTCCCGGTGTCCGCCTGTGCTGCTGCTTTCCCGGCTGCCAGCAGCCCGCAGCTCCTTTGTCACCGCTCCCTTCGGCGGTGCGGCGATCCCGCAGCCTGGGAGCGCCGGGCGGCAGGAGGGCTTAGGACCCAGGGGGACTGGAAGGAGTGGAAGGACCCAGGCTCTGGTGCACACGCCTCCT
>VZRU01001121.1:167418-194155 GCA_013398155.1 Pedionomus torquatus
CCGATCTTGCCTCCACAGCTTGCTTCCCCTGCCTGCCCTGACTTCCTGCTCCCTTTCTGCCCTTCTCCCTCCCTCCTCTGCCTCTCACCTGTTCTTCTGCCTCCCTACCTCCTTGTCCTCCTCCCTGCCTCCCCTGGCTGCCTCTCCTGCTGGTCCTACCTCACAGCTCTCTGTCTCCCTGCTTCCTTCCCTTGTTCCCTGTTTGCCCTGCCTCTCTTCCTTGCCTTGCTCCCTGCCTTCCCTGCCTGTCCTACTTCCCCTGCCTGCCCTCATTCCCTTACCTCCTCTTCCTCCTCTGCTTCCCCTGCCTCTCCTCCCTGCTCTACTTCCTGCCTCCTGTCTACCTTGCCTCTTCCAGCTTCAGTCTTCCTTGTCCTGCTTCTCTGCTGCCTGCCTGCCTGCTTTCTGCCTTCCCTGTATACTCTCCTCCCTGCCTTGTTCCTTTGCCACCTTTCCTCCCTGCCCCCATTTCCCCCCATTCCTCACTTTCCTGTCCCTTCTTAATCCTTCCCATCTTCCTTCTCTATTACAAGCTTCAGTCTTTCCTGAAAGAGGGCAAGGGGGCTGGAAAAATCAGCTCAGTAGCTCAGGAGCTGGACACACAGGGGAAAGAGCAGAAGTTGTAAGGAAAAGTCCAGATGCAATTTGAGAGCAGGAGAGAGGTGAAAGGGATGAAGAGGAAAGGGTTAAAACAGGGAGTTAAAGGATCAAGAAAGGACTTCAGCCAAGTGTCAACAGAAAGGAGCTTGCCAAAGAGCAGCAGATACCTGTTTGCCTCTCAGCAAATTGATGTCCGTTTTGACTAGGTATATTCAATCCAAAGAGGGACGAGGGAGTAAAGGGAGGAGGGAATGTGCTGGGTAAGTCAAATGTTCTGCTCTCCTCATGGCAAACAGTGATGAATAATATGAGCAATAAAGAAGTGAGGTGATTGCGCCTTCCATGTGGATTCTTTGCTGCAGGAAGTCAAGAATTAAGTTATGGTGTCTGCAAACAGGGTATTCAGAGAGGTATTAGTGTTTATTTTCATATAGAAAATAAACACTAAGTAAATAAGGGCTGGAGAAGCCCCATGCATGCTACTGGCCTGACTTTAATTCTGTTTGCATTGATTTAATCCTTGGAGGGTGGGGAAGGTCATAGGAAAAAGGAGGCTTTCCCTTTTCAAAATGCTGATTCCTCAATCTAGACAAGCTCCAGGAATAACAAAGTTAAGGAGCAGATGGCTACTCATCGTCCATCACTAAACAGTGACTGGATCATATTTGGAATGAAAAATTAAATTACAGAAAGACTGCTTTCATGTGCTCTCTGAGTAATCAGATGAGAACACAGATTTTCTCCAGTACTAAAAGTTAATGTAATGCCAACACCTAAATGACATATTATGTAATGGCATTATGCCATGTGCTGCATAACAAAGACAAGACTTTACTTTTTCATATAATGGTAAGTCAAATAACCTTATAGAGCTTTCCCTGGTTTGCAGTCTGTATCCCAGCTTGAAGTTTACAGGTGCAGCTTGTGTTGCCAGCATAATCAGGTCTGATACGTATCTGTTATAAAATGCTACCGATAATTTTAAAAATTATGTCGATGCATCCAGCTCTGAAAACTATTGAGTATTTTTCTAAAAATGAGACTCTTGCCAGGCATATACAAACCCATGAAAGATATTGCAACCTTTCCCCAACCCCTTCCTACTTTATGTCAGAATTTGTAACTTCACTTCTGGTGCAGAGACAAGATGCTCTTACGCTGGGTAGCACTGAGTGCTGCTGAGTCGCAGTGTGAGCAGCGTGATTGAGTTCAGCAGTGGAGGGACTGCAGAATCCACTAGGTCATAATTCCTTAAACTCCGTGTGCTTTGAGCACATTGAAACATGGAAAAGCCACCTCCTCATCAGCCAAAAGAGAACCATGTCAGTTAAAATGCAAATAATCAGCCTCAGAAAAGGACAGAGAATATTTTCTTCAAACTGAGAGTGTAGCCCAGTGCAATTGTTAATTTAAGCGTGCAGTTACTGAAGCAATTGTGTTACTGTTTGGCAAGACAGTATTATTTTCTCTCACAACCCTTTGCTGTGGTGCCTGACACATACGCAAACAAGATATGACAATAGGGTCCTACTATGATAAAAAGAACAAAAGAAGCAAGTTCAGTCTTTTATGGAGCGGGAAGTGCAGTGAGCAGAAGTTCACATACTTTTTGGTAGATGAGTTATAATTCTTTCCCCTCTTGAAACTAACTCTGCTCTGAGAATTTAGTTTGAGAATTTCCAAAGCGGTTTAGGTTTTTTCTCTTCAACAGGACATATAGAAATAAATTCCTGAAGTCTAATATCTTCCTCCACTGAGAAAACAAACCCACACAGTAATACTGAATTATAATAATATTAACTTTTATGGTTTTCAGGCATCTGTCTGTGTGCAGATCCTTGTGTTTGTGCTCAGACATTAATAAGAGTGAGAGAAAAAGGCAGGAGAATTCTGTGAATTCTGGGGTGCAGAAATCCATCCGTCTTTCATCTTCCTTCCTTCCTTCCTTCCTTCCTTCCTTCCTTCCTTCCTTCCTTCCTTCCTCCCTCCCTCCCTTCCTTCCTCCCTTCTTTCCTTCCTCTCCACTCTGTCACCCCATCGGATGATTGATGCCTTTCTCTGGCATAGTATATAAAGCAGAACAAAGTCAGCTGCTAATAGGGCATCACCACTGTATTTCATATTTTTTAAATGGAACTTAATTTTTAAATGTCATGTTATTAAAGATGTAGGACTAAGTATCTTCATAATACATTTTGTTCCTTCTCTATATCTCTGTGCAGGTGTTGTAACACAAAGTCTACAGGGCATGTAGGGATTTTCAGGCACCAGCATTATGGTCCCATGCTATCAGTTCGATGCACATAACTTAATTATCAGGTTTGGGAGTCAGAATTTATGTTTTGCATATTGCTGATAATTTTGACTGCAAGAAGCTTCTATAGCATTGGAGAAAGCGACCGTTTTGTCCAGTAGTGATCAGGATACTTTTGACATGGTGATGTTCGGAGTAGTTCATGACTGCGGTGGAAGTCCTTCATAGCCTGCTGCTTCTTTGACATGCCACAGGTCAGGCTTCCCATTTCCATGGGGATTTGCAGTTGATGTGTGGTTGGTGAATAATTAAAACTTTAAAACTATGATTTGGAGCACAACTGAAGCTCCAAATTCAACTTGGAGCAACCTCATAAAGTTCCTAGGTGTTTTGTTTAACTTTTTTCTTTTTTTTTTACAAGTTGTTTACATTCTCATGTGGTTCTAATCCTTAGTATTCAGGTATTCAGGTAGGCTATACGTTTTGGACATTCCTTGTCAAAAGATAATGAGGAAATTTTTTAATTTTACATCTATTAGACAACCTTGTCAGTCTCTCCTCATGCTGGTCAGCTTGTAGCAATGGCAGGACAACTGCAGGTGGGTTTTGCAAGCGTGTCTGCCCTACATACTGTGCAGAGAGCTGCAAAGATCAGTAGGGTTGCTGCCGTGTTATATGTTGTGCCATGGCTAAACTGCCACCTCTGGACGGATAGACGTAGCCCGAGGGTAACCTGGAACAGACTTAAGCCAATGAGGAGACTGTAATATGAGGGGAATTGGAATCTGTGATGTATTGTTTTAACTGAACTGAAAGAAATGTTAGGTTTTGTACCTGAGTGAGGAAATTGCATCCTGGGGAAGTGTGAGAAGCCATCAAGTTCCCCACACAGCTGTTACAGTCACAATCATTCCCTATTTTCATATTGAAGAAAAGCAACAATTCCCTAATGAAGGTTTACAGGAGCACTAGGGCTTGCAGGAGAAAAGCTTGTGCTTCATTCAGGTTGACTGGGAGAATCTAATCCCTTAGGGAAGGGCTGCAGGGAACCAGGAGATGTTCGTAACAGTCAGAACTGGTGAGGCCACACCTGAAGTACTGTATCCAGGTCTGGGTTCCTCAGTACAAGAGACGTACAGGCTTAGTGGAAAAAGTCCAATGAACAGTCCCAAGGACTGGAGCATCCCAGAGAACTGGGGCTGTTCAGCATGGAGAAAGAGAAGGCTCAGGGGAAGCTCATCGATTTGTACAAATGCCTGAAGGGAAGGTACAAAGAGGAGGGAGCCTGGTGCTTTTTTGAGGTGCCCAGTGACAGGACCAGAGGCAATGGGCACGAACTGAAACACGGGGGGTTCACTTTAAACAATGGGAAAGACTTTTTTTGCTGTGAGGGTGACCGATCATTTGTTCAGATTGCCCAGAGAGGTTGTGGAGTCTCCATCCTTGAAATTATTAAAAAGCTGTCTGGACATGGTCCTGGGTAAACTGGTCTGGGTGGTCCTGCTTGAGCAGGAGGGTTAGAATTGATGACCTCAAATCTTGGCTGCTCTGTGGTTGTGTGATAATCTGAGAAGCAGTCAGGCTATTAGACTTGAGATGAGATACAACTGTTGGTTTCCCCCAAAAGTGGGAAACCTTGGCAAAAAGTGGGAAATCTTGGCAAAAACATAAAGAAGTAGTATAATTTTGGGCTCCCGATTGTGTTTGTGGGGATTATACTGGGGACACTGGGAACATTGCAGTCTCCCTCTCCATTTTCTTCTGTGCAACATAGCTTCACACTTCTCTCATGATGCAGAGAATTATGCATAGGGTGGAAAGATTGCCCAGATGTTAACGTGGAAGCTTGAGAATCAGGCTCAGGAGACATATGCCCACCTCTGTGAAACTTGTCCTCTGTGACCTCAGGCAAATCACTCACTTCTCCTCAGTGTCTGTGAAGGATGCCAGGATCCAGCAGCCAAGGACAAGATAGAGAGGGTTTTCCTTATTACTCCTTTGAAATAAAGCAACGGTGCTGGGGTACATCCCTTTCTATTTCTTGAGCGCTCAGTTTTTAGTGCAGGTTCCTACTAAGGTACCACAAGGCCACAAAGTGCCATAGGAGCCATTCCTTTAACTACTGCTATGGATTCATCCTCCTCCACCCTTTCAGAGCCATCCCTGGTAAGCAGAACACAGCCCCAAGATGTTTTCCACAGTTAACATCAAAATATTTTTTAAAAAGAAATTTAATGAGATGACACCCACACTCCGGGCTGAAATCATTCTAGATTACCATTTTCCCTCCCTCCCTGCCCACTCCCTTCTTTTCTGGCATGATTTTAGCAGCCAATATCTGTATGAACACAAGGAGTTAGGAATTATTTAATGCGAAAAATCATAACAGTGATGCCTGCTAATACCAGGTGAGGATCCAACCTTAGTGCCTTTCCTGTTTGAAAGTTGCAGCAAATGAAATTCCACATGTCATATGGCTTTGGACTGAACGGAAAACATTCGGCAGGCAGAGGCAACTAAAACCTTTCTGAAACTGAAGTGGATGGGGAAGGGTCGAATGGACATGAGGACAAGGTTTTGAGAGGGAAATGGTTGTTGCAAGGATGGCTAAGTGGGCAGGAAAAAAAATGATCCAGACAAGCATCATCATCACTGAGAGCAGGTTTTGGCCAATTTTGCAGGGGTTGTAAAGCAAATAGGGACTGAATGCTGATCCATAAGCTGTTATTGAAGAGAGAGCAGTAGACCATGTTAAGATCTTCAGATGAAAAGCACTATACGTACTTTCTCAAGATACTGTTTTCATTTTAGTTAATTATTAAGTATTACTATAAACGTTATTATTAATTAGATATTCTTTTTGAGGGTCAGGCAAGAATATAAGCTGTTTGTCTGAAGACCGAACCAAATTTTCAGTATTTTACCCATCCTAAAGCCACTCTCCGTCCTTTGTTATTCTCTTTCAGAGGATGAAAATGAATAAGCTGAAATGGCATTTGATAACACAATTCTGGTGGAAAATTCCCTTTTTTTCCCCATATCAATATGTTGTGTTTCAAACCTCTGCTAATTATTTTTCCTTGTTTAAAGCTGGGTTTTGTTTGTTTGGAGGGATGATTTATTGTAGGTGACTGCGAAAAGACATTAAGAGAGCAAATAGTCCTTTGGGAACAAAGAGTCACAACACAAAAAAACAGCTGTTGAGATATAACAAAGAGTCTAGTGCACCAACATGCAGTGACAATATTCAAGATAGGGGGAAAAAAAGGCCTGCATCTTCATTTGGGGGAAAAAAATAAGTAGAACGAAGATGTAAACATCTGAAAAACTGGCAGATGGATCAGATCTGTACAGAGCACCACCAGAGAAGGAGAAATTGCCATGTGTGGGAGGGGTGAAGATGGAGAAAGTGCTTCTGTTACACCTTTGGGAATTAGAATAAATCAGTACTATTTGGGAAAGCACAATGACAATTAAACTAGGTAGCTATGAGGCATTAAATTTATTGTCAAGGTAAGCAGTGGGAGAACCACATCATCCACTGATATAAATCAGACTCCTTGAAGTCAGTGGTGCTAGAGCGGATTACTAACCCCATGATTTGTGTTATGATTCAGATAGCACCAACATTGTTCATACCTATTTTGGATTATTTTGCAATATATAAATTTACATCAATAATGTATTTTAGTGTGAAGTCTGTTCCAGCTGATAATCAGGATAATCTATAGAGGCCCTCCTGTAAGCTGTAACCCATGGCTCAGGTCACTATCAGAAAACTCTGAAATGCATTTACAAATGTATCTTTTATTAGACTTCATTTTTGTAAGTTGTTTTTTGGCAACAATGTCTGACAGGAGAGGACTGTATCTTCCTCACCTTGGGATGAACCTGGACATGAAGGGTAATGTAATAAGGTGAAAACAGTAGGAAACTTTAATGATAATAAGTAATACAATTTTTGACAATAAATCAAAAATTTATTGATTTTTTGATTATCAATAAGTCCTTGGGGATCCTATAAGAAAATCTGAAGGGCTAGACTTTCTCCCCTTGGTGTAGCCCTATTTTCTTCTGGATTAGACTGCAGTTGACCTTTAACAAATTTGTCTTATTTCCAAAGGCAGCTTGGTGGAAATGGGAGTCAGAACAGTGTGACCAGCAGGACTAGGGAAGTGACTGTCCCCCTGTACTTGGCACTGGTGAGACCACACCTTGAATCAGTGTTCAGTTTTGGGCCCTTCACTGCAAGAAGGACATTAAGGTGCTTGGAGTGTGTTCAGAGAAGGGCAGTGAAGCTGGTGAGGGGTCTGGAGAATAAGTCTCATGAGGGGCAGCTGAGGGAACTGGGGTGGTTTAGCTTGCAGAAGAGGAGGCTGAGGGGAGACCTCACTCTCTACAGCTACCTGAAAGGAGGTTTTAGAGACGGGGGTCTGTCTCTTCTCTCAAGTCACAGATAATAGGACAAGAGGAAATGGCCTCAAGTTACACCAGGGGAGGTTTAGGATGGGTATTAGGAAAAACATCTTCACTGAAATGGTTGTCAAGCATTGGAACTGGCTGCCCAAGCAAGTGGCAGAATCATCATGTCTAGAAGTATTGAAAAGATGGGTAGATGTGGTGCTTAGCAACATGGTTTAGTGATGGTTTTTGTCAGCATTATGTTGATTGTTGGACTAGATTATCTTAAAGGCCCCTTCCGACCCAGGCAATTCTGTAAGTCTATGATTCTCTGATATCATATTCTGCACATTTTTAGCAGATCTCACGGAATCTGCCGTAAATTGGTGTTGAGTGCTGCTGCAGGTATTTAAAAGATGGGTAGGTATGGTGCTTAGGGACATGGCTTAGTGGTGGACTCAGCATTATTAGGTTGACACTTGGACATGATGGTCTTTTCCAACCTAAGTGATTCTATGATTCTGTGACTCTAAAAGGAGCAGAGGAATGGACAGTGCTACCTCCATAAGCTCTTAGAAAATAGATGAACCCACTGTGTGTGTGTGTGTGTGTGTCATAGTTAACTGCCCCAAGTCCTTGGACCTGTTAGAGTAGGTCCAGAGGAAGGCCACAAAATGGTCAGAGGGCTGAACCACCTTTCCTATGAAGAAAGCTGGGAGAGTTGGTGTTAAGCCTGGAGAAGAGAAGGCTTCAGGGAGATCTTATTGCAGCACTTCAGTACATAAAGGGGGCTCATTAGAAAGAAAGAGAGTTTTTACCAGGGTCTGCAGTGACAGGATGTTTGCTAGTAGTTGGATATAAAGAAGAAATTCTTTAGTTTGAGGGTGATGAGACACTGGAACAGGATGCCCAGAGAAGTTGTGGATGCCTCATCCCTAGCAGGCTGGGTGGGACTCTGAGCCACCTGGTCTAGTGGGAGGTATCCCTGCCCATGGCAGGGGTTTGGACTAGGTGATCTTTAAAGGTTTCTTCCAACCCAAACCATTCTGTGACTCTATGATTCTGTGATTCTGTAATCCTAAGTCACAGGAGCTTGAAAAATCTTTGAATTCATACTGAGCCCTGAATCAGATGTGATGCAGACCTCAGATAAGCTCCGTACTTCCACCTCTCTGTTGACCACCCTCAAGAACAAACAGCCTCCTTACGACTTGCTGTGAAATCTAGAAGAACTAATCCTTACACTAAACTCTCCCAATGAGGATGTCACACTTAAATACACCGAGTTCTCCTAACTAGCTCATGGTTACAATTGCTTATTGTCACTAAAAACATGATTTATGCAAAAAAAAATGCTAATGTTAACATAACTTGAGATCTTAAGCACAAAATATTTGCCTGATTTTCCCATGACCTACATCAATTTTACATCAGTGGAATTCAGTTGATACTAACGGAGTTCTCCTAATTTGGTCTAATAGAGGTGAGAAGAAAGCAAATAACCATTGTTACTGTATTAACAACTGATTTCTTTAAGCACTGAATAACTTGCACCCATAGGTTACCCCCTCAAAATTTCAGGGCTTGTTTTTCTGGAGTCATTTGCACTCCACAGTGACTTGTCAAAGGCAGCCGACCTTCTTTCCTCCCAGTTCTGCCTTTTCTCCAGTTTTCCCAGGCTGATGAATCACCAGTTACGCTGCCCTGCAGGTAGCTCTTTGTACCTCCAGCTCTGCAGTGAATACCGAAAGAGCTTACTGAACAAACTTTCCTCTGTATCACCCACAGACAAGCTGAATGCACATTGCTGTTGAATGAAAAGCTTATCTCCTGCCACAAATGTCCTTTAAGCAAATATGCAGAAACTGTCTGTATTCAAATTTAGGGATCGCATCCCAGAGCTGCAGCTGTGGCATCGAAAATGTAGTTTTTATCAATGACATGCAAGCTCACAAAACAGGGAACATGGGCATCCCTTGTGCTGATTGACTTCCAGGTCCTGCAATGTAACTTTGAGCAGTCCTTGGACGAAGAAATGCTCTGTCTGCTGCTCTCCCCTTTGTTTGGTAGGAGAACGCTGGACCCAGGGGAGCAGCTGAGTGAAATGGTTGTTTTGCAATAAATAATTCATAACTTTCCAAACAGCTTTCTCCAAATACAATAAAGTATGTCTTTCACTGAGGGATTCTCTTTTTAATTTTTGAAACGAATTTTTTTTTTTTCCCCCAGAAATTAGAAAGAGAGAGAGATCAGTTTAGCAGCGGGGTTTTTTGTTTGCTTGTCTGTTTTTGTGATAACTGAAAAATTGCATGATCTTGATCTTTCCTCACACACATTTCACATTGGAACAGACCTTGATCTTATTTCTCGCAAGTGTAACTACACAGGCTTCGATGACAGCCTCCTGCTAATTATGTCACTGAAATGTAAGAGATTCACTGTACCGTTTTGCTTATACATAACAGCTTAAGAAGCCTTTTTTTCAAAATACTCGTAAAAACAAATTCTAGGTAAAGTACAGGAATGAAAATGAAATTCAGAACTAGGTATTCAGTAAAGATGCTGAAAAAAAGAATTGGGAATAAAGTACATCTCTTTTCAGCTAAAACACCAACCCTGTCCGATTAGATTCACCAAACCCTTTATTCATGGGAACTTTCCCGTGAAGATGTATTAAGTCTCAATGGGAAATATTTTCAGTGAGGGTTTTACCAAGTAGAAAATACCCCTGATGTTGGTAGAGTTTGGTGGTTTTTTTAAACCTGTTTTACTATCAGGCAGGAGCCTAATTCAAGGAAATCAACAAGCTGATAGTAAGGGTGATAAAAGCAAATGAACAGTTGTTATACTTAATATGATAAGTGTAAATCTGCACACTTAGGAATCTGAAATGTAGCTCCTGCTAGAATGATAAAAAATTACTATTATTTTTGCTTTTGTCACCCTAGGCTTGAAGTTATAGGATGCTGCAACTGCCACCCTTCTGTAAGACAACTTTGGAAAGTATATTCTAATAATATGCTGACACGGCTTATTATTAATTGTCAGTTAATAAGATTGCATTTCTGAAATCTTGAATATATACATTCAAGATGTCAGTGACTGCCTTATCTTAAAGGCACCCTTTCTGAAATTATTTGACTGGTATCCTGTTGCACATGAATCACAAGAAGCGATTTTATTGGTATATAAAGTTCAGAAAAGCATTTCTGTAGGTTTTATATATGTATTTAATCTTTCTTTTATATATTTGCTTTTTCTTTTAGTAAGTTACGGAATAAACAACACTTTCCTTTGGATGGATTATACTACATGTGAACTGCCTGTTACTCTTTCTGCAAGAATAAGAAAAGCCCTTTGCTTTCATTTGGTAAATATCAGCTTGATAGCAAGAAGCTTCTGAATGGCTCAAGCTCACATCAATTGAATGGGATCAGCACTTCTGCTACTGAAACATCTGAAGTTAAGAATTTGGAAAAGAATTTTTTGCAGAGATGACCCATTTACAAGCTGGACTTAGTCCAGAGACTATAGAGAAAGCCCGCCTGGAACTGAATGAAAATCCAGACATTTTGCATCAGGATATCCAGCAAGTCAGGGACATGATCATCACAAGGCCTGACATTGGGTTTTTACGTACAGATGATGCCTTCATCTTGAGATTTCTCCGAGCCAGAAAGTTTCACCAA
The DNA here is from genome assembly GCA_013398155.1 of Pedionomus torquatus. Lineage (NCBI taxonomy): Eukaryota > Metazoa > Chordata > Aves > Charadriiformes > Pedionomidae > Pedionomus > Pedionomus torquatus. The sequence goes on from VZRU01001121.1 coordinate 178,363, forward strand.
ACTGAGGCCTTCAGACTGCTGGCTCAGTACTTCCAGTACCGCCAATTAAATCTGGATATGTTTAAAAACTTCAAGGCTGATGATCCAGGAATCAAACGAGCTCTGACAGATGGGTTCCCGGGAGTACTGGAAAATCGCGACCACTGTGGCAGGAAGATTCTTCTGCTTTTTGCAGCTAACTGGGATCAGAGTAGGTAAATGTAGATAGTGTCCTTATATTTTTACATACACTCACACTCAAATTGTAATGGAATTTATGTGCCCTTACTTGAAGCAGCAAGGCCATTTTCAGTAAAATATTTTGTAACCATGAGTCCATTTCACTGAAACTTTCATTTGATTTGATCCCCACTAATTCTTCAGACATGACACCATTGAGAGATGCAGGCACATGGAATCATAGAATCATAGAATGGTTTGATTTGCACGGGACGTTGATAATTATCTATTTATGCATGCCATAGGCAGGGACACCTCCCACTAGACTCGGTTGCTCAAAGCTCCATCCAGCCTGACACTGAATAGTTTGAGGCATGGGGCATCCACAACTTCTCTGGGCAACTTGTTCTGGTACCTCACTACCCTCACAGTAAAGAATTTTCTCCTAGCATCTAATCTAAATCTACTCTCTTTCAGTTTAAAATCATTACCGCTTATACTACCGCTACACTCCCTCATAAACAAGAGTGTAGGCTCCCTTTCCTTTAGCCCCCTTTTGGTACTGGAAGGCTGCTATAGGTCTCCCCTGGGCCGTCTCCAGGCTGAACAACCTCGACTTTCTCAGCCTGTCCTCACAGGAGAGGTGCTCCAGCCCTCTGATCATCTTTGTGGCCCTCCCCTGGACTCTTTCCAACAAGTCCATGTCCTTCTCATGTTGGGAGCCCCAGAGCTGGACACAGCACTCCAGGTGGAATCTCACAAGCACAGAGTAGAGGAGGAGAACCATCTCCCTTGACCTGCTGGCCACCCTTCTTTTGATTCAGCCCAGAATATGGTTGGCTGATATCATTGTGTCAGATAAGTGGCTCATTTTTTCCCCCCTAAATATCTCCAGTTTTTAGCCACACAGTGTCTGTCTACTATAAATACATTAATGCTTATTACATATTTTATTATATATATATTTTATATATTTGCTTCATAGACCAGCCAAACAGGTTGACAGAAAGCAAATGTCTCAAAACATATGGAGGTTCTTGTAGCTCTTCTGGTGCAGAAGGAACTGACCATATTTATTCTGTCTCCAGACTTCCTAACAGATCATATTTTTGTTTTAACCATTTCACAAATCACAGCCTGTGTTATGAGATTTCCAAGTACGACACTGTAATTTCTACATGCTCTGGTTACTGTATGTTTGTTAGTCCGATAACTGGGAGGTTCATGCAAAATGTATTTTCTGTTCAGGTCATTTCTTTACAGAATAGTATGAACAAAGATATCTCCCAGCCATTATTATAAGATGATGTCTTTAAATGTTAATGTGATTAGTCAGCTTTCACTACCTATTTGAAGTGATACAGAGAAAAGGGGCTAGTTCAGGAATATCATGTTCACATTGTCCTTTTCATCAGAAGTCATTACATTCCATTTTCCCTGCCTTCACAGTGAGATGGAGAAGTGTAATCAGCTGTAGGATTGCCATGTGTTCTGCTGATTTTGACAAAAATCAGGCCAAAGAACAACATTCAGATTCAGGTTTTGAGTATCATAAGTTCTGATGAATTCTAGGTGGGATTCTGTCTTGACACTGTCTAAAGATGCCCGTGCAAGTGTCTCATTCTTAGAAGTCAATAGATTGAAACTTTGAATTTATGTTATAGAATTTATTAGAGGACAGTACACATATGCCTGTAATTTTTTGTGTTGTGTTCTGGGAAAACTTTTCATCTCCATATAAAAGCAAAGTTCAGAAGTGTTTCTAATTTTCCTTTGCATGTATCGAACTGGTGAATAAATGTACAAAAGAAATTACAGAAATGCAACTTTGCATATACAAAAGTATTTGGTGAAATCCAGAAACAAAAATAGTGATAAAAGTCCTATTGACTCCAAAGGGGCCGCTAGTTTATCTTCTGTCTTTCTGAACTGTGATCTTGCCTTTCTTCCAACCACAAAACCCTCCCCTTAGCAATTGGCCTGGAAAAAAGATGAATGAACAGGTATCTTGAATTAATAGAAAGTATCAGCTTTAGAGGACAGAAGCACTGTGGCTTTGCTGGTTGCATTAAGAGATTTAGGTATTAGAGAGAGCCAGATTTGGGTTTCTGATCCCTCAACAAAATGAATCCTTGTGATTAACCTCAAACATCAGGTCCTGCTCTGGGAAAGCTGAGAGTGCTGCCGTTTAAGGTTCCAGGACAGATTTTGATAGAACATTGACTCCTGACAGTTTTGGGCTCAAATTTTTTGTAAGTCCTTTAATACGCATCCATGTATATGTGTATACATGTCTGTGGGCAAAACCCAAAATGATCCTGTACACAAGATACCTCGTTCCTGAAAATGTAATTGCAACCTTCAAAGAAGAAAGGCTGAGGCAAATAAGATAGGATTTAGTTTCTTAAGACTCCTCAGTGAAATTAAAAATTTTACCTCTCTTCAGCCACTGAAACCCAGCACTACTATGGATTAAAATGACAGGAAGTGTCATTTCTGTAGGCTTTTGTAGCACTGCAAGTGCTGCAGGGATTTGGGACAGGATTTAGGTTGTATGTAAATAGAAGGATGACTTCCTCCTTTTTTACTGCCTAAATCAAGAGCAAAAGCTGTTGAGGAATGGGAAATGATGAGTGCAAAGTCCTGTTAAGCAGAGGCATAGCAGGTTATTGACATGAAGAAATATATATCCATCTATAATTCACAAAAAAACCCCAAACCCAAACAGCCATTGTCTATATCTTACAAACATACACCCTGGGCAACCTTTCTATAGACGTGTTCAGTGATGGCAAGGTGTTTATAAGCTTACATAACAGAAGCCAAATGCTCATGCAATCCATTCATATGATGCTGTGATGTTGATATGGAGGAGTAAGAGCTCTGCCTTCAGCATGCCTTTCTTGACTTTAATCTTACTTCCAGCTAGCTGTGTCTTTTCTTTCTTTATCATTAATCATAATGTTAAGGATTCTTTTATAAAGAAATAATAATTTATAAAGGGTCACTTGAAGTTAGCTTGGCTATAATCCGTACACTGACTTTCAGTCCAGACATCTTTACCATTTATACTCCTGGCAGTATTGTGGCTTTATGGATCACATCTCAAGGAGGCAGAAGTAGCCTTGTAATTTTTCATCTTAAAAATATATTGATTTTTAAAAGGAAATATCATCATTTGTGTAATGTGACTGCATGGACAAATCAGATTCAAGATATTCTTAAGGGATTCCTTGTATCTAAGATAAAACTTCTATTTGATCTTTTAGAAACATTTGTAATTTTAGCTTCTAGAATGTAACTGGTAAATCTAACGTCTCCAGAAAACTAGGTTTCCATTTCCATTCTCAGTGTTTCCAGCTTCAGCTTCCAGCTGCTGGACTGAATTAGTTAAAAGGAATCACAAAAATATGACAGCTTCTTATGTTTGTACTTTTGTGTCCTGACCACGGTGTCTTTTAAGGTACTTTTGAATCCACTGAGGATGCAGCACTGTAGGGTAAATCACTGTCAGGCAACAAGAAGATGGTACATTAGCTACTCTACAGCAGTGGTTCTTGTGTTCACTTTTAGCTATAGTGAATGTAAAAAAGCTATCCCTCATTTCCTTCAGGGCAAAACAACCTTGTGTTGTTCACAAGGTAAAGAACATACTTGTGGGCAGCCAGCACAGCAAATGTAATGTTCTGCAAAGCATTGCACTAGCTTACTGTCTTGCAATATATTTATGCTGCAAAAGCTTAAATAGATTGAACTTCTTTCAGAATTAGGAAGATTTTCCAGTTTGCTAATACTCTTCATCATTCTTTTCTGGACCTTTCCTATCATTTTAGCATTGTTGATAATGTGCTGACGGATGAATTGAATACAAACTTTCACTAATAAACCATCATGTGGTAACACCATACCTTCTGCTCAGTAGTTCCCTCATTTTAGATATAAGATTGTCACTGTTTTCTTTGTTTTTTTATCACATTTTGAGCTCATGTTCAGCTCAAATCTGCTTCCAAGTTGCTGTTTCCTAAAATACAAACACCACTGATAAATGTGTCATCCATTCTCATCCATAATGTGGGCACAGTCTAGCATGTGATTCATGCTCTTCTGCAGAGCTAAACCTGTCCTCCGCATCAGTTATCATTGCATGGGTTTTGTGACATCTGCAAAGTTCACTGTCAAGAATTTAATTTTTGTTTCCACATCACTGAAAAAGATGGTAATCATTGTTTTGACCAAAACTTCCTTGATCACTAAGAAAAAAAAAAGAAGATAAATAAGATAAGAAAAATAATTCTTATCTCCAAATCACCATCTGAATTCTATCATGGTGCCACGTTTTCATTCATTTAGCATGTATTGGTTCACTTTTGGTGTACTTTTAGACAAGTTTCTTCAAGATAACGTCATCACATTCTCTCTATGTCCTGCATAGTGTATTTTTGTTCTGTCAGTTAATGTTAATCACATATGATGCAGAACAGAAAAATTCAGAGGTATTGAATAGGTGAAAATTAACAGATAGAAAAGAAAGGGATCAAGTTAATCCCACACTGAGGGAGAGGAGAAATGTTGAGCACTGGGGAATCCGCACAGGGGAGGACCATCATTCACTTCGATCACAGCTCAGTCCTCAAAGGTGCAGAATAATCCAAATACAACATGTGAATTCATCCCAAACCCACAAAAGCTGCACATACACCAGTGGTTAAAGAGCACCTTACTTTGAAATTGCAATTGTGGAGTAATACTGGCAGACAAGGATGTCAAACTGATCTTGTCAGGAACTTTTTGGACAAAATAATTTGCATCCTAAAACATCCCAGTTTGTAAAAGAAATACATGCATGCATACAAGTGTACAGTTTTGATGAGACCTGAACTAAGATTTCACATAAAAAGAGATGTGCCATGTGCTGGATTATGAATGCTCTTTCTCACATCTTCTCATTTCATCAGTCTCACCAAACCTAAGCCCTCACTCCACTGATGTACCTCTAGTGAATCTGAAGCTTTTAAAGGGTGCCAGTTCAGCTGTTGGACTGAAGAAAGCTTTCACTAACTACCACAGCTGTTCCTAGGTCTGCTACTGCCTTCTAATATATCCTGCTCAGACACCAGGGAGATGGGGCTCTGGGTGAACAAGTAATTCAGCAGAAGGTGTTCATTAATCTCCCAAGTAAAGATATTTCCTTCAAGGTTGTACAGGCAGAATAAAATTTATTTCTGGCTAGAAAGACAGCACAAGGACTATATCTAATCATGATCCTCTGTGAATAGGGTCTTGGGGAAGGGGGGCAGAAGGTTACTTATTGTCTTTAGCAGCAAAAGAGTAATTAATTTCTGTCTTCGTGTCTGCACTGTTGTGTCTTAGAAGATGTCATATAGCTCCAAAAATTCTGTAAGTCAGACAGAAAAAAAATGCTGCTTTATTTACAACACACATTCCCAAGTCAGCTGTTAGCCATAAATTCTCTTTTATTAACCAAGGAGCCTCAAATGTCAGATACTTACTGTTCTGTAGAAAAGTGTATTGAGATAGGCTAAAGGGCAAGGAAATACTCTGACTTAACAGTAAATCGACAGCTATAAATATTTTAAAGGATCACAACAGAAAAAATTATGTTCTTTCTGAGAATGCTCATAGTGGCATAATTACAAGGATATTAACATCATCAGATCCTGTTGGTATAAATGAATCTGTCTCAAATGCTGATTATTCCAATATATTTTGAGGATAATCTCAGATGCTTAATAGAATATGAAGGAATAAACATCTGTTGAGACTGATTTATAGTCACAGGCAAACTGTGGCAATAACTCAGCCACATAGCTGTTTATTATGAGATTACAGCTGAAATGCTGCCAGCTCTAACACCAAAATTATTTTTATACAGCAGGTCTTGGGTTTTGGTTAAGAGATAGTGCTTCTGTGATGGGAGATACTTACAGTAACGGAGATTGAGGTTGTGGTTCAAGTGTTGCATTGATCAATAAATAGCCTAGAAGCACTTTGTATTAAAAAATAGCAGAATATTCATTTCAGGGAGTAACAGATGTGCAAATGAAATGTTGGATAAAGGAGACAAAAAGGACCTCTGTCTTGAAATGCTTTAATTTGCTTGGAGGGGCATCTTCACTCAGTCTGTACCATTTATTATGGAAGTCATGTTTGGGAAGGCAGTTGTAGTCCATATGAATGACAGAAGGACGACATACACAAATGACAGCCCCGGATAGGGCTGAGAAGGGAAGCAGAGAAGGGAGAGAAAATGTCTGAAAAAGAAAAACAACAGCTGGGGAAGTTATGAAGCATATGCTGAAGAGCAAGATAAGCCTGACTGAAAGGGGAATAAAAATAAAAGGGGGAAGGAGCAGTAGGGCAATCAAACGCATAGGGAGAGGGAAGAGAAGGTGAGAGGATGGTGTCAGGCTGGGGGCCAACTGAAGAGCTGTGAAGGACAGTGCCAGTGGGTGAGACAGAAAATTGCCAGAGCCCACCTGAGGGATAACAAAGGGAAACAAAGGGCAGAGTGGAAAGTGGCTCTGTGCCACCTCCCTCCTGTGGAGAAAAGGGACCAAACCCAATCCCCAAGCTTTATAAACCAGAGAGGTGGTCAGTTGATTAAGAAAAATGAACAAATACACATACACAACAAGCACACACCCACACCCTTCCTTCCCAGACTGTCTCAAAAGACCCAGATTTTGTGCCAGCATTTATGTCTGGGCGGCAGAAAAGAGAAAGTGCATACAGTTGTGATCACACTTGTCCCTCGTCCCTAGGATATGACCCAGAGTCCTCTTTGGGCCGTGTATGTCACACTCACGGCTGGGTTCTGCAAAAGAACATTGTGACAGAGCTATAGCAGAATACTATGGAGCCAAACAATGTGACATCCCATTGGCTCTTTGTCCCTTTGACCCTTGGGAACAACTGGCAACCGTGAATGAAAATTTTACAAATAGGAATGTTTTGAGGTGAGATCAGAATATTTTTTTTTCTGTGAGAGCTTTTCCTGAATCAAGTTTTCTAAATATCTGATGTTCAGATCAGTTTCTAACTTGCCAACCTAATTAAAAGGCAGATTCATGCATTGCAGCAGGAAAAGACTGCAAAGAGTCAGAGGAGGAAAAAACCATAATTCTCTGAATAGTTATTTACTAAGGTACATGCAGTAGAAGCATCAGAAAAGAGAGGAGATATTGAGCCAGAATCCTTAAACACATGAGAATTTTTCAGATTCTAATACTTTCCTGATATATTATTTCCCCAGGCCATGATTTGTTTTAGATTCTTTCCTCTGACGTCTGAGGGTCTGTATCAATTGCATTTTACATAAAAATAGCCGCTTTTTTTTCAACACACTCTGGTAGGTGCTGAGCATCCTCTGCTTCCAGCACCCTCAGGGCAGCATAAGGGATGCTTAGGAACTGGTGTGATGAGCAGACTGGGTGATCCCAGCAGTTACAGTGGGCAGCATGAATTCGGTCAGGATGTGCATGGTGCGGGGGGTGCTGAGCTCCAAGAAATGGCTGAACAGCACGATGGGGGCAACTCTACCCTGCCACCACCACTACCCTGCTTCAGCATGCTTGTCTGTCATGGGGAGGCTGAAGGATGAGGGAGGCAGCTCCCATGGTTGCACTGGTGAGAGGGCCCCTCACTACAAGAAGGACATTGAAGTGCTGGAACATGTCCAGAGGAGAGCTACCAAGCTGGTGAGGGGTCCAGAGAACAAGTCCTAAACTGGGCAGGTTTAGTTTGGAGAAGAGGAGGCTGAGGGGAGACCTGAAAGAAGGTTGTAGAGAGGTGGGTGCTGGCTTCTTCTCCCAAGCGAAGAATGACAAGACCAGAGGAAATGGTCTGAAGTTGTAGCAGGGGAGGTTTAGATCAGATATTTGGAAGAATTACTTGACTGAGAGGGTGGACAGGCACTGAAATGGCTTGCCCAGGGAGGTGGTGGAGTAACCATCCCTGCAGGTATGTAAGAAACATGTAGATATGGGAATTCAGAGCATACTCTAGTGTTGGGTTGGGTGATTTGTTTCATGGGGCTTGGTTTTTTGTTTTTTTTCTTTGGTTTTTTTTTTGGGGGGGGCATGGGGGTGGGGGGTTGTGTGTGTGTATTGTTAGACTTGATGATCTCAGAGGTCCCTTCCAACCATGAAAATTCTGTGATTCTGTGACACATTTCTCTTGATAGTGTGAGGAAAGTAGTGGTGCAAGCGCCCATCTGCCACAGGTGCCTAAAAATTTAACACAGCAGACAGAGGTGGAGGCCATTGGAAAGGAAAGAGGAATAAAGACATTTGAATAGACCAGCCTAAAATTTGAATGGTTAAAGCTCTTTTGTACAAGATATTTTGCCTTTTTGATATGGAAAAGCCACTAAAATGGATGAAATAGCATAATTAATATGCCATAACTGGAGACTTGTTTCCCAAAGAGAAGAAAATCAAGTCATTCCTTGAGGAAGAGGAAACTTTTGTCTTAAATTCTGATTGCAGTCTCACAGTTTTTATTTTCAATAGTTGCAGAAACAACAGGGGTGGTAAAAAGGAACTACCTCTTGCTCTCAGACCATGATAATCTCAGCTCTGTAAACCACCTGGAGGGTCCGTTTGTAGCAGGGAACAGAGGGCAAAGCCAGCCAGTTAGCCTCCTGCTGGAATTATTTCCTATGTAACTGCTTATTTTCTGCTCATGCTGAGCAAACTTGCATCAGTAAAGATTAATTTTTAATGGAAAGGTAATATGCATATATCATCATTGATGCTTTTTCTTTATAGAAAGATGGTATTACTTTTCCACTTTTCCATTGCAGACACACAGTGGGTGGCACATGTCTGTGCATGCATTAACACGCATGGTGCCAGTTGTCCTTCATATATGCAGCATAAATCACAGCACCAAGAAATGCTATGATGCTATGTAATCAATAACAATCTCTTTGAAAAACATGTGGATTATTTATGTAATATCCCACAATACATCTTTAGAGGATCAAAATCCAGTATTTGATTGAAAGATTCTAAGCAATTTACTATCATTTTTTTTGAAGTTATTATATCAATATAAATAAGAAGAAATATTTGCTTTTCAGAAACAAATTAATACATTTTCTGTTTTAACCTTGCCAACCAGTAACCCCTTGTTAGAGACCTGCTACTGGTCACTGTCACAATGAGGCTGTGAGGCCAGAAGAACATTTGGTCTGTCTGATCCAGTAGAACCATTCTCATGGGTACTTTACTGTCATGTACTTTATGAGACGTGCAGCCAATGGTCTGAATAAACAAAGCAGGAATCATAGAATCATAGAATGGTTAGAGTTGGAAAGGACCTTGAAAATCATCGTGTTCCAACCCCCCTGCCATGGGCAGGGACACCTCCCACTAGACCCGGTTGCTCAAAGCCCCATCCAGCCTGGCCTTAAATACTTTCAGGGATGGGGCAGCCAAAACTTCCCTGGGCAGCCTGTTCCAGTGCCTCACCACCCTCACAGGAAAGAATTTTTTCCTAATATCCAATCTAAATCTCCCCTCTTCCAGTTTAAAACCATTACCCCTTGTTCTATCATTACACTTCCTGACAAAGAGTCCCTCTCCAGCTCTCCTGTAGCTCCCTTCAGATACTGGAAGGCTGCTCTAAGGTCTCCCCGGAGCCTTCTCTTTTCCAGGCTGAGGAAGATCAAGATTTTTTTAAAGAACTTTTTAGAGCAATATGGTTTTCTTCATTGATTTCCAGTTGAGGGCTATCCGACGCCTTCCTTATTCTTTCCCACTGTTAGTCTTGTGCTCCGTTCTGCAAAGCCATCATCTCCTCTGGTTTTATACCTTTTCAGTAGAGGAACTGAATGCCATACATTCAGATATAAATGAAGCAATAAAGGTTAAATAAAGTGTTAACAAGCACACAGCCACTGCTATAGTGTGATCAGGAACACACATTCCTCTTGCCAATGCTAAACCTTTCGCTCTTTCCTTCTTTCTGGCTTCCTTTCACAGAAAATCCAAGAGATGTATGTTAAACATCCAGGAGTCACATATAGTAAATATGCACAGATCGATATACAGAGTATATGTGGTGTCTATTCCCCTTTGGAGTGTTAGAGTAAGTGTTAGCACACTGAATTTCTTTTGTACAGGTATTTCTGACTAGGGAAATCCACACCAGGGTGTGATAATCCTATCTAACGTATCTCCATGCTTTCCTATTACCTTGGATCTGTGATCCTCTAAGCTCTTCTCACTTTGCAAGTTTTCTGAATAAGAATACGTTGCCTTGTTTTCCCAGGGATAATCCTACCCATCTCTTGTTTAAGTACAAAAGGAGAAATGTGATTTATATTGAAAGAGACTGCTGAAAAATCCTGGTTCTAAATGCACTGCAATATTCATTCAAAACTGAGCTGAAAAAGGAGGAGGAATAAATTCTGACCTTGGGGGAGACAGTAGGAAATCTTTCCATTTCTTAGGTTCTCATTTACATGTAAGTCACTTTTAACTGGCTACTGCAATTCAAATTCAGTTTCACTCTGATACAGCCTTCAATTCTGCTTAAATAAAGGAGCTTTGCAAGTCTGGGGAAAATGGCAATTTGTTTATGCTGTAGCTGCCAATGAATACCTTTCCTTTTTCCAGAATCTCATTATTATACTCTGCTAAAATGTATACACATTCACCTTCTAAATGTGCATTCACTTTCTTGCAGTGAACATTTTATATCATTCACCTAAAAGTAATTAATGATCATTTGGGGGTTTACTTCAAAGAGGGTCATATCAGATGTAGATTCCATGTTAAAAGTCAGTGAGCCTTGTGAGATACCAGACATACCTGCCAGGGCTGGTTTAGTCCTAGCTTACACTTTTGTCTCTACTAGGATCTTCTCACCTCATGGTTTGTTAAATAAGGTATTAATGACTAATTAATGTAGAAAAAAGTGATTGGGCATGAAAAGATTTGGGGGTAAAGAATGGAGTACAAATGGAGCAATGCAGTAAGGTGATACCACCAAGGAAGGAATGTCTCTGAGCTGTATGACAGGAATATTGTTGGCAGGAGACCACCAGTCATTCAGTCATTCACCTTTACTCACCTCAACTGTTCTATAACCTAAGCACTAGCACAAGAGACAAATCTGAGCCAAGTCAAGAAAATAATAAAAGAGGAAGTCTGGGAAATATGACAATGTAATAAAAGTTGATAATAATAATAGATGAAACTAAAATCCAATAATAATAGATGAAATACAAATGTTCCTGGGACAGCTCGGCAGGGTCAGACACCTTGCTGCTGGTTGGATCCTAGGGCAGGAGTCCACCCCGAGCCTAATAGGGTGCTCACAAGGATCAGACACAGTCAGGTGGTGAATCAGGGTCACAGACAAGAAATAATTCAATGTTCTCTGCTTGTCACACCACTGCCTTGAAGACAAGGTCTTGTTTAATCCTACTTCCAGAAGATATAGAAGGAAACCTCAACTGGCCACCACCTTACCCACAGAGAGACTTTGGTCCTAGCCCATAGGGGAGGACAAGACAAAGCTGTTTGACTACATTTTTCTCTCTTGAAGAAGCTCTATGTCTCCCAAAGGCATGGTGGTAATAAACCTCTTGCCTGTCACCTAAGCCTGGCCTAGGATATGGTTCACTATAAATGTCTACAAATTCCTTTTCAGCAAAAAAGTGGTTATTTTGTTACCCCATAAAGATAAGAAGGGTTACTATGCTCATGGTATATCAAGAAAAAAACCATTTACCAAGCTGGGGGTGTCAAGTGATTACACAAGCTGTGGACAAGACTCACTTCTGCATGTGGCGAATTGCTCCAGTGTGAACACAGCAGGATAACAGGAAACAAAAAAAAGGAAAAAAAATGGAAATAGGCATGCTGGGAGAAGTGTCCTGCATCATGAAACAGGTGTGATTTATAGCTCAGCACCTCGATTAGCTGCCTCCTCTGAGGAGGGACTCTGACTGGGACTGGGGGAGCGGCAGAGCACAGGGGTGAGGGAGGGGAGGAAGGTGTCCATCAATGTTCTGCTCGCACAAGATCCCACTGTGCCAGCTCTGTACTCTGTCATGCAGTTTCCTACTTCTGGAATGAAAAATGGCCTAGAATCGTGTCACGGGACCCTGAATAAAACTTGTTCAGAATAAAAGTAGGTCAGAATAGGTGAACTAAAAGTCTGTTTTCTGACTTTCATGAAACTGGGAGTTAGAAGACTGCATGGCTGCAGTCCAGGGAGACCTTCTAGCAGCCTTCCAGTATCTGAAGGGAGCCTACAGGAGAGCAGGAGAGGAGGAGAGGGACTCTTTGTCAGGAAGTGAAATGATAGGACAAGGGGTAATGGTTTTAAACTGGAAGAGGGGAGATTTAGATTGGGTATTAGGAAAAAAAATCTTTACTGTGAGAGTAGTGAGGCACTGGAACAGGTTGCCCAGAGAAGCTGTGGATGCCCCATCCCTGGAAGTATTTAAGGCCAGGCTTGATAGGGCTTTGAGCAACCTGGTCTAGTGGGAGGTGTCCCTGCCCATGGCAGGGGGGTTGGATCTCAATGATCTTCAAGATCCCTTCCAACTCTAACCATTCTATGATTCTATGGCTGAAGACAGGGAACCTCTTTATCTAATTCTTTCAAAAGCATACAAGGTTCATGCATTTCCAAAAAGCAAGAAAACAAAGAGAAGGTTTTTTCATAACATCTGATTCAGCCATGCGTATACTCACACACGTGAGCAACCCTGGCAAATTCAACTATGGAGATAAAATGCAGCAAGGAGACTATTCATATGCTTTATGTTAGATATTTGCTTAAATGCCTTATGGCTTAATATACTTCTCTTGCAGAAATGAAGCCAATGCATTTACTTGACCATTAAGCACTGTTGCTTAATACTAAAATTGCAAAATCTGAACCAAAGCTAAGTCAACTGAATGCAAGGGAATGAAAACGTGAAGAATCCTGGTAGATCAGGGGAAAACCAACACAGAGCGGCTGGAAGCACTCTGTATGTTTTTGTGCAGCATATTGGGATTCATTTTAGAAAAACTTGATCACTTTTACTTTTTCTCTGATATTGCCATAAAGCCTTTTTGGTAACATTTTTGTGAAGTCAAAGCATTGGCTAGACCAAAGAGAAGTATGTGCTACCGTTGCTTTTAAGTAAATGAATTCTGCACTAATAATAAATGCGTTGGACTACTGTGCTTACACCTATAGGAATGAACTCTCCCTGCCTAATTTTTCCCTTTCTATACAGTGTAAACTGTGAGGCAACAACAGGCAAAAAACGACAGTGAATGTAGTATTAACAAATCCTGTGCTTTTAACAAGCCATGCCACAATATAAAATTACTTTTATATATCTTTATATGTATATATTATATATTTATATATTATTTTATATATTAAATCTTCCAATGGCCATATCTTCCCTGTTGTGTTGCAAGCATCTTCAACACCATCTCCTGAAAATCAGGCTTTGATATTTTTAAAAAAGACCTCAAGGTGCAGCTATTCCAATAAACCACAGCATGTTCATGGTAACACCCAACCCCTGAATTTACATCGAATCAGTTAGATCTCAAGGAAAATCAGCTTGCCCCTAAAAGAGGAGGAACAGATGAGAAAATCAGGTGTTAGTTTGTAAACGAGGTTATTCCAATGACTGCATGCACCTGTTTTCCTGAAAACAAGAGGATGTGAAGAAGAAAGAAGGGATTTATTTGTTCAAGACTTCCATATTTACCTCTAAGACTGAGGTTTTCCTTCTGGCATTTTTCTCAAGTCCATGTAACTAGAGTTGCTGGGCAGTATCTGCTGATCCTTTTACTGCCTCTTTTTTTGCTGACTTTTGACGAAACAGGGCCTCCCTGCTGTCCGTATCTTCATTCATATTACTGCTTGTGTTTGGACTAAAGACCCTGGTTGTTCCAGCTAACTGGTTCCTCTTTGTAGGAAAAAAAGAGGAAAATTTGTAGCTGCCTCCTACAAATACCAGTGTGGTCTGTCAGGGCATCACTGTACATTGAGTTCCAAAGCACAAAAATTTTGGCTATTATTTTCTGTACTTACAAGTCTTACATGTGTTTGTCCATAAAGCATTATTTATAGTTAAATTAATAATGTAGTCACTTCAATTAACCACATTTCTTCAGTCGTTCTCTGTATTGACTATGTGTGATTTCTTACTAGAAGTGTGGAAAAAAATTTGAATTAATTATCTTAGCTTCACAGTAAGTGGCAACCCAAACAGAGATCGAAGAGTATAAAATATTACATGGTCAATGTACAATTTTCAGTTCTTTGAGAAACCTAAAATGCAGCCTTTTTTCCAGGAAAAGTAAACCCTGAAACAGTTTTAGCAGTCCAGCAGGCAGATTAAGCATCCACACCTATAAATATACTCTACTAAAGGGAAGCTACAGTGATTTACGAGGTTGTAATAATAACCGGTGTAATAAGAAATTAATGAAACTTTTATTTTTTTCAGCATTCCTAATGTTGCAATTCTGTTTGACATTAAATCCTGTTTTCAACTGAACTGAATTTTAATAATTTATAAACCCCTTAAATTATTTTTCACTGGCAATTCCTGAGACAATTTGATGGTCTGCCAAAATAATAACATAATATCACCATTCCAAGCCAAGGACCAGACTGCACCTGCAGCATTAATCTGTACTCTACGGGGAATTGGCATGTACCAAAAAATTGTACTGGCTTCAGGGGAAAAGATAGCAGGCTGGGCCTCCTTTACCATTACCATAGATTCAATACGACTATCCACAATCCTAATTTTGCCTTCTTTGGTACCTCAACTTAAACAGCTGCTACACACCACTGTCTTCAATATGAAACCATAAAGATCAATCCCACTCTATGCAGAAAAAAGCCTTCATGCTTCTAGATCATGGAATTAGTAATTTTGGTTAAAAGGCAGAGTTCATTGCAGAAATTTAAGATTTCAAAACCTGATAATGAATTGCAAGTAAAGTTTTGATTAAAAGCTTCAGGTAGATTGCCTTTTCTTTTCTTTTCTTTTCTTTTCTTTTCTTTTCTTTTCTTTTCTTTTCTTTTCTTTTCTTTTCTTTTCTTTTCTTTTCTTTTCTTTTCTTTTCTTTTCTTTTCTTTTCTTTTCTTTTCTTTAATAGGGAAATTATATAGCAAGACACTACTTTCACAGAAAAAGAAGTACTCAAAAAATTATGAGGTACTGATATTAGAGTTTTAAAATATGTTTAATTTTTCCCTCTGTGATTACAGTATACAAAATCATACTTTGAAATTGATTGCAGCCTATTCTGTCCAATGATCCTTCACAGGGAGCATTTTGAGAACACCGGTAACCCTGGCAGTTTCTAATTTTCAGTTTGCAACCTGCATTTTAGTATTTTCATTCCATAATTACTTCATCTGTTTTGAGAAAGCCAGTCTAAACACTTGTATTTGCAAATGAGCTTGGCCAGTCCCATTAATTTGTTCAGGTTGCTGCTTTGAAAAAATTTCCACTTGGCTTTTTGTGTTGCAGGGAGTCCTTCTAGGCTCATTTTTTTTTTCACTTTGTCTTGCAATTCTCTCAGAAAACTGTATTTTGCAACTTCAAGGCCAAAACAAAAAGAAGGAA
>VZRU01001121.1:194192-228539 GCA_013398155.1 Pedionomus torquatus
AAATGGCAAAAAAAAAAAAAAAAAAAGACCCATCCAGAGAACTGTTTTTTCAAAGAAACCTGTACATCCCAGGAAAGCTCATTTCCTCACTTGCAAAGCATCAGATGGTTGTAGCTGTCTCTATGTCTGAACAATTTTGTTCCAGTTACCTCATTTATTCTGCCTAAGTTGTAGTAAAATCCACAGAAAAAGGTATTTAATCTTCCTTTTGGCAGACCACTTTTGGTCCATTACTGCCATCCATATGAAAATACACTGAATAAAAGGCTAACAATGATACGTGATACAGAGCTGATGATACTTGATTTCTGTATTCAGTAATCCCCTTCAAAGGGAGCAACCACCTCCTTCACTGGGGTCATTACAGAGGTAGCTGTAAGAGTGGTTCAGGTTGGGAGGGACCAAGAAGAGTGGGTTGGGTTGGAAGGGACCTTAAAGATCATCAAGTTCCAACCCCCCAGCCATGGGCAGGGACACCTCCCACCAGACCAGGTTGCTCAAAGCCCCATCCAGCCTGGCCTTGAACCCCTCCAGGGATGGGGCAGCCACAGCTTCTCTGGGCAACATGTTCCAGTGCCTCACCACCCTCATAGGAGAGAATTTCTTCCTAAAATCCAATCTAAATCTCTCCTCTTCCAATTTAAAACCATTAACCCTTTGTCCAGTCATTTTACTTCCTGATAAAAGCCCTTTCCCATTCCTTCTGTATGGCTCCTTTAGGTACTGGAAGGCTGCTGTAAGGTCTCCCTGGAGCCTTCTCTTCTCCAAGCTGAACAACCCCAACTCTCTCAGCCTGTCTTCACAGAAGAGCTGCTCCAGCCCTTGGATCATCTCCGTGGTCCTCCCCTGAACTCATTCCAAGAGGTCCATGTCTTTCTTGTGATGAGTGCCCCAGAGCTGACCCAGTACTCCAGATGGGGGTCTCACAAGAGCAGAGTAAAGGAGTAGAATCATGTCCCTCAACCTGCTGTGCACTCTTGATGCAGCCCAAGATGTGGTTGGCTTTCTGGGCTGTGAGCACATATTGCCTATAGAAAGCAGTTTTAATTTTGGCCAGCAGCATCATGATCCTATACAGTTTTAACAGTCTTCTCTATTTCATAAATCTACATAGGTTCTTTTTTTTCTGGTCCTTCACCCTTGCTCAGTTGAGTCATTATAGCAAATTTTCTTCATCGTTGTTTCTAAGGAGATCTGCAGTTAATTTTTCCTAGACCGTTGTCTTGCATCTGTCTTGCATCTGTCTTTATAGCATCTGTTTTGAGTTTCGCAATGATCATTTCTACATCAATAATACCATGTTCCTTCATCTTGTCAGCTGTATCAAAGTTGCCTATTGTTCCACTGGGAAACCTTTTTGATATATAATGCTTGACACATCTTTTCATTTGCTTATAAGAAACGACTGGAATATTTTCATGTCTGTTTTTTTCTTGTCCCCAAAGGTCTCCAACTAAAATAATTTATAATCTTTTTTGTGATTGACACCATTTTTGTACATCTTTTTAACGTCTGCCCCTTTCACTGCCCAGATTTAAGTACAGGCATAAGCATAGGTATATTATTTGCCCAATTTAATAGCTGGTTCAGGCTATTAAAGAAGAAATACTTGCATTTCTATTTTCTGCCACTCCTTCTCATGACTTGATAACCTCTTACCCAATATCTCTGAAGACATTTTGATTATTTGCCTTTGGTGACATCCCACACGGCTTCATCAGTCTGTTCTTGCTGTTCTAGAAAAACCCTAATATACTTTCCACCAGACAGGCACAGGGTTTCTCCAAGCTTTTTAATAACATCATCATTTTTATATCACCCTCTTTATTATGATAGTTAAAATGCCATTTTTTCCTGGAGAGAGAATGTAAGACTGATCTTTCTGATTGATTTCCTTGCAACTTATCTGTTTTCACTGGTGGCATTGCTGCTGACTGCCCAAACCTCCTCTGCTTTTCTCTTTCATTCCTCCTGAAAGGAAGAATAAACAAGGTGTCTCTGATATTTTTCTGATTTCTTTCAGCCTGTAGAATCAAAAGTACCTTCCATAATTCCATACATGAGAAAAAAAGGAATCTCCAGCAGTATATTTTTCAAAATATGGGCTGTTTTCACAAGCAAGTTTTGACTCTCATCTGTGAGGCACACTGATTTTACCCTGTGGATCTACAAATCTGAGATCTGGCTGGACCACACTTCTCCCCTGACTTAGAGCTTCACAGAGATTTCAGACTAGGTTTTAGAAGGAAAGAAGCGACTTCATGCGTAACTTTTGGGTTCATTGTCAGCATACAATTACTAGCTGAGAGTTCATTACTGTGATTTCAAGCACACAGAAGGAGTCTCATTCTTAACTGAGCAGTCAAACTTTG
Organism: Pedionomus torquatus; assembly: GCA_013398155.1. Lineage (NCBI taxonomy): Eukaryota > Metazoa > Chordata > Aves > Charadriiformes > Pedionomidae > Pedionomus > Pedionomus torquatus. The sequence continues at coordinate 196,565 of VZRU01001121.1, forward strand.
CAACAGAGATAAAGTGAATTTCTGAATGAAATTCCAGGCTTTCTGGTCCATTTTTCAATGCTTTCTGGATTGATGAGCGCTGTGTGAGTAACCAGGTGTCATTTGAATATCCACAAGTGATAATAGGACTTTTATAGTTCTGAACTCAGTACGTTCAGAAGAGATGCATTGGTGTAATGCATTGGTGAGCAGTTATTTGATTTTAACTTTACTGTTTGATCTAGTCATCATTGAGGTTTGTTGTGAGAATGACTGGTTGTAACCAAAGGGACAATTCTATAATTTTGTTAGAATTGTCTATGGCAAAAGATCTAAATATAACTTTTAGTTAGCTAAACAAAGAATCAAAATTTGTATTAAAGTCTTTTCAGAAAAGTTAATAAATACATAGATGAATTATTGCTGTGCACATAAAAGTGGGCCTGATACTTCAGGCAGAGAGTAGGATTTTTAAGTGTCAAACTGATGTTAGCAAAATGCCCAGCAGTAATATTCTTTTGGCAGATATAGATGAGGTAAGTGGTGACGTGATAAAAAGCACATGAAAAGTTGTGTAGGTTAGTGAAGATTAGCAAAAAATTGTGGAAAACTCTAGAATGGCCCAGAGAAGTAGCATTTATTATGCAAAGAAGTCTTAAGTGCAGTGCAAGAACATGTTGGATTTTAATATGTGGCAGCCACATCTTGTATGCAGATCCTTTATCCTCTCAGCTCTGTTCAGTTTCTTCTGGGCTTTCAATTACTTTTAACCTTTTAAGAAAAACATCAGGTCATTATGGACAGCACAATTGAGAAGTGTACTTATTGTGCAGTGGCGGTCAGAAAAGTTAATTAGATGTTAGGCTCCATTAAGAATAAGATGGAGAATAAATAGGAAAAGATAAAACATTCTTTTATGTTTGCTGATATTCCAAATTCACCTTGAATACTGAATTCACTGTTCATTGTATTATGTAAAAAGAAGGGGATGTAAAAAATACAACTGTCCCCAAAAAAGGAGCAATGAAAGGAATTCATTAGCGTTATGAACAAGTGAGGTACTTGCATCACAAGGGAGCAAAGAGTCCAGGACTATTTCAAATGGAAAGATGTTGAAGATGCAATGGAGATATAGCTAGAGGAGGTATAATGGAATCATACAGAGAAAACATCTCTGAAAAAAATGGTAGCAGGGAGACTGAATCGGTGATGCCATTTGTACCTTCTTCTAACAACAGAAGAAGCTGTATAATTGCTTTCTGTGATTAACCAGTAGCTTTATAATATTCAAAAGATAATTCTTTACCTTCCTGTAATGGAAAATTAACTTGTGGAACACAATGATGTGAGAAATTGAGCAAACAGCTTAGTGTGATGCAAGGATGGATTGCAGTGCCAAGAGGGAATAAGAAAAGGCCATGCAATCACAGAGAATAAAATAAACCAACAGAGGTCATTAATCCTAATGCTGCTAACTATAAGCCATTTATGCACCAGTATTCATTTTTTTCATTATCACCACATCTGTGCTTCGAGGGAACAGCATCCCAACGTTGGTAAGATCACAAAAGGAGATAAAAATATCTCTCTCAAACAGTATTCTGAGCTGTGATCATCAGACTGTTCCCATATACCATTTCCTAAACTTCTAACAGTAGAGATCATAGATCACTAACCTGAAACCACCACAGACCCCCCTGGCTGTGCTCAGGCTGGAATATACTCTTTGCTCATCTTCCCCACGCTCCTGGCAGGGAACATCGTATTAGGTACTATCCAGGCAAATTACTGAAATAGCTCTATAGTATTGATTTATTGATTGCATTTGGGGGTTGTAGCATAGGACTTTTAATAATTTCCACAGGATCGTAGCACACTGCCTGTTATTGTCACTTATTCTTTCTCAGCAGAGAAATTTGCACACTGTGCAAGCATGACAATGCTCTGGGTACTAACAAGGGAAAAAAATCACCAGCGCATAGCTCAGAAACACTGCCTCCTGAAGGAACAAAACCAGTCCACAGCCAGGGGAAGGGTCATATTGCACCTGAGAGTTGGTTCTGACCTTTCATTTCAGCAGCAGAGCTGCTCTTGAGAGGCTTCACCCTGCCCAGGGCTGAGCGCTCTGCCTGGAGCCCGGCCAAGCCATCAGCCCCATGGCTGGGCTGCCCCATTACACCCAGGTGGACTCCTGTCCCGAAGCTTGTGCTGTGCTGGGTTGCAGTCAGTTGCCTTGTGCAAGTCTCTGGAGAGCTATGGGAGGGATTATTTTTTGGAGAGAGTAACAATTATTATGCTTTATCTGGGCCTGATTCCCTGCTAGATGGTGTAACAAGTCTCCCTGGGCTGAGGCGAAGGGGAGATGTCACCTTCCCATTACCCCTGTGTAGGTCTCTTTGGTGGAAGCTGGTCCCCCCATGGGACCGAAGTGCCCCAGAACCTGTGCTCTCCCTCCCCATGCACAGGGACTGCAAAGGTCCCTGTTTTTCAGCCAAATTACACATAGGAAAGGCTCCTTGCACAGTCACACTAACACCAGGGACAAAGTAATCATTTGCTAAGGTATGAATGAGCGTACGTAGGAGGAGATTCATAACACTGACTAGAACACGGAGTGTGTAATTCAGGGGCTATTGGTTGCTATGGAGTTCAACTGAAGTGGAAAGTGACAGCAAAAAAGCTCATAATGCTTGTATACGGAAGAACCTCCAGCAGAAACATAAGATGGGGAATATTTTTATAGAATCATAGAATGGTTAGAGTTGGAAAGGACTTTGAAGATCATCGTGTTCCAACCCCCCTGCCAGGGACAGGGACACCTCCCACCAGACCAGGTTGCTCAAAGCCCTATCAAGCCTGGCCTTAAATATTCCCAGGGATGGGGCATCCACAGCCTCCCTGGGCAGCCTGTTCCAGTGCCTCACCACCCTCACAGGAAAGAATTTTTTCCTAATATCCAATCTAAATCTCCCCTCTTCCCGTTTAAAACCATTACCCCTTGTCCTATCACTCCACTTCCTGACAAAGAGTCCCTCTCCAGCTCTCCTGTAGCTCCTTTCAGATACTGGAAGGCTGCTCTAAGGTCTCCCCGAGCCTTCTCTTTTCCAGGCTGAACAGCTCCAGCTCTCTCAGTCTGTCTTCGTAGGAGAAAATATCTTCTCCTTATATCTTTAAGAAAGCCACTGAGAGGCAATTTTTGCATGATAAAGGAATAAACTGGTGTAGTTCCTTTCTGCAGGCTGGTATGTTTCCCCCTTCGCTGGCAATGGCAGAAGCTTCCAGCTTACTCCAAGCAGTCATTTAAAGCCAGCCAGATATCTGTGGGTGACTGGTCTCTGTTCAGTTATAAGCTAAGCAGTGGATTTCTGACGATGTTACATACAGTTCAGGTCACAGCTTAGTCTACTCTGTTCTTTGAATCCAGTGTACCATCGGACTAACCATTTCCCAAGAAAAATAATCAGTACACTCATCTATGCCATCTGCTAAACTGGATGTAAAGTTACTTTGGACTTTTACTTATAGAGTTACACAGATGCTATGGGGAAAAGCTTGATATCTTTTCATTACAAAACAGGAGTGATGCCTGTCTGAAGTTGACATACTGGAACCGCCTAAGATAGCTACACTGGATGTGATGGAAGAATAATTTGGAGCTATGGCATTAACTTAATGCAACCTGTGTTTTACTCCTCAGTGGGAGGTTTATCTGCATATATTCTGGTTCTACAGAGGAATAAAATAAAAAAAAAAGTAACAACTTTGGCACAGCAAAAAAAAAGGGCTGGTACCCCACAAAACTAAGAAACACATCTCAGAGTGTTGTGTAAGAATTTCTTCAGTTTGTGTGCTGGTGAATTATTCATACTTTGGCAGCTAACGAGTTTAAATGGCTTTGAAATGTTCTATGAAGAAAGTTACCCACGGCTGGTCAAAATATTTGTTGTGAACATTCGCTGTGAATGCAACCCATTTTCTCGGTGAATCGCAGACAAGCCTTGCTAATTTCTGTGCACATATGCACTATTCAGGCCTCAGACAGATGAGACAAACAAGCCCTTTTCAGTGCATGAGTCAGCTGTGAGTTCCTCTGTTCAACTGTTCATCTTCTCTGGTTCAGGATTAGTCAAGTGAGTCACCATGTTTATTCTCTATTCTTCATTCTGAGGTTATTCATCCCGGTTATTCTTCAGCTGAGGGCTGCCCTGTGTAATGTGGGGTTGATACGAGGGGTCTTTCCTCACCAAAAGCTCATAAAATGCAAAGATTGGGTATTACGGTGGTTGGACTGATGGACATTTCCTTCTAATGCCAGAGAGGCAGGGTAGCAACTCATGATCACGGGTTTCAAACAAGACATGAATCTCCAAGGACTGTGTGTCAGTAATTTCCAGGGCTTTTTTTCAGCAGAGGTAAGATTTAAAATTCTAAAAGGAACACATGCATTTAAAACAAAAAAGGTCCCCAGATGCTTTCTAAGAATGCATTATCAGATCTTGGAGCTTTCTTATCAATACTTCATGAGCAAAATGGAAAATTTAGTCTGCTGAAATAAATGACTTCATATGATTTATGAACACTGGCTCAAAACCCAACGTGGATTGGATTCCAAGGGCTTTTCCATGAGCAGCGTACCTTGACTGTGTGGGGGAGAAATTCAAAATGCACCTGCCTGGGTTCTGCCTCCTCCACCAGCATCAATCTGCTTGTTGTTGGTATCTCTAAGCCTTTCCTTACAGCTTCTTCAGCTTTGATTAGCTCAAAGAATTTGTGACCACCTGAGCATGTTTTTCTCATCCTTCTTCTTTCTGCTTCCTCTTCTGTTCATCACCTGCAGTGGGAATCCTCCTTGCAGAGCAGTGTCAGCTCTCCCTCCACTAGAAGCTAAGCATGCATTTTTGCTCTCTTTTGGGGATTTCCTGTGCGGGGAGGGAACAGAGAGAGACGTGGTGTCTTACCTGATTTGTTTCTATGCCATATTTGCAACTTGCAAAGTGCTATTCAGCTTTGGCCGTAGCTTTTTCGTGAGGTGTACCATACTGTCTTCTCTTAGATGTTCAAACAGACTCAATGAAGCCAGGTTTATATTCCTCAGCCTTTTATTAGCTTATGTTAAATAAGATGGTGTAGTTTCACTGCTTTGTTGCATTTAAAAGGTGATAAATTCATTGATTTGTATCCCAGGACTTTTTTTTTTTTTTTTAAACAAGTAAGGTAACCCCTTTTATCTGCATTTGCATTGAACTAAGTCATCTTTTAAATATTACAGGAGGGAGTCTCTTATTGCATACTAATTTAGGATGTTAAACTGTCTGCAACTGCCAAGATAACAACACTGGTCTAAACTTTGTTAGCCTGCTGTCTCGTGGGACAGTCAGGATTGTTAGTGACAGTTTGTTTTTGCTTACTACCAGACAATCTTAATGGTTTCAGCTGTCAGTACTTCTGTATGTTCATACTTTTAACCATCTGAATAACCCAATTAATTTCACTAGCATCCCTAAATAACAGCCTATGCTTAACTGTTCAGAGACAGTAATGCTAAAAGCCTTTACTGATGCTATCTTCTCCAAAATGTATCACTTCCTTGCAGTGTGTCTTATTTGACCCCTTATTTTCCAACAGCCCCTCAGCTTTATTATCCATGTATCTATTCAAAATGACTGGTGGCAGAGACATGCAAATAGATCATTTAATTTCCTGCAATGTCTTTATCCTCTGTAATTGTTCCCATTGCACCCTGGTACTCCACTGGGCCTTTTGATTCTCTCACAGCCTGCTTACGCCTCTTATAATTAAGTAATTTCTTCTTATTTATTTTCCAGTTATGCCTTTGGCTAATCTCTCCACCAAATCCCTCAGCTAAACCATCTTCATTTTTGTTTTACATTATTGTTCCTTACCACTAGCTTCTGTTGGGCTAACTTCCCATTTTCCAAAGGATATTTGAAGAGCCTCTTTTGTGGTACCTTTCCATTCAGCCACGGCAGATAGGCACTCTCCCTCCCTTCTCCTTTTTGTCTTTCTGGGGCTTGTGCAAATCTTCTGTAACTCATTAGTGGCTCACTTCAGCAGGCTCCACGCTGAATCCTTACAGCACCTTACACATTTCCTTTTGTGTAATAGTAATTTATTTCACTTTTGTGTGAGAGAGGGTTAAACTGATGGGGAGGGGGTTGAAGGAGGGAAGGGAACATTAAGCAAAGGAACAAAAGAGATGGACTAATAAAAAGTGGTTCTGTGTTCATGCATAGAAAATGATTTGGATGCAAATCAGTCACGCAGCTGAATGATTCGTCTCAAAGCCTCAAGATTAGGGAGCAGAGGGCTTCAGCCTCAAGTAGCACTCTTTCTGATTTCTATCCAGACCCTGCAATTCACACAACAATGTGCCTGCAAACAGCCCACCTGGAGGACTTGTGTGCTGCTTTCATGTCTCCTCGTACTTATTTGAAAAACATCTTTGTGTTCACTTTGAGTTATTTCCTATGCCATGTCTTAAAACTGCAAACACAGAGTGGGGGAGGGATCTGGGCAGGGGACAACCAGATTCCTTACACAGTAAGAAAACTGGGTGCCCCATCTCCCAGGCAAATAATTTCTAATGAAAGTACAGGGAAGTACAGGCGAGTAATTGCTTGGGAAGCTGGTAATTTATGTAGACACCTAAACAAAGATTGGAACTCCTTAGGATAGTCTGTGAGGAAGGCTTCGCTCCATTAAATGAAACATTTTGCTGTGATTTAGAGTTTAAGCGGTCTATGGAAGATGCCTTGTATGCATTATTTCCATACAGCCCTACTGAAATCATTGCATCAAAGATAGAAGGATTAAAAACATCAAAGATAGAAGGATTATGAATATGAGTTTGCATCTTCTATGAAGAAAACTTCTTCCCAAAAATAAAGGATGAAACCTTTTCTGTTCTCAATGTCGCCCTATTTCCATACTTTCATTACCAGTTCACTTTATGATTTGCAAACATGGGGTTATATTGAGCTCTGAAATACTTCTGTCTTCCCCATTCTAGCCAGAAAGACCATCCATAAATGATGATAACATTCTGTGCTGACACCAGCAAGAGAGTGGAAAAGGCTGATGCATGTGAGGAGACACTGCACACCTCTAAGACCTTCCATAAGGCAGGTCTTATGGAAGACTGACACCCTGGAATGGGGATGCTGGGGTAGAGTACTGTAGGCTATATTAAGTAGATACGCTCTGTAGAATCATAGAATGGTTAGAGTTGGAAGGGACCTTAAAGATCACCCAGTTCCAACCCCCCTGCCATGGTCAGGGACACCTCCCACTAGGACAGGTTGCTCCAAGCCCCATCCAGCCTGGCCTTGAACATTCCCAGGGATGGGGCAGCCACAGCTTCTCTGGGAAACGTCTTCCAGTGTCTCACCATCCTCACAGTAAAGAATTTCTTTCTAGTATCCAATCTAAATCTCCCCTCTTCCAGTTTAAAACCATTACCTCTTGTCCTATCACTACGCTTCCTGACAAAGAGTCCCTCTCCTGCTCTCCTGTAGCTCCCTTCAGATACTGGAAGGCTGCTAGAAGGTCTCCCCAGAGCCTTCTCTTCTCCAGACTGAACAGCCCCAGCTCCCTCAGCCTGTCCTCATAGGAGAGGTGCTCCATCCCTCTGATCATCTTCGTGGCCCTCCATTGGACCTGTTCCAACAGTTCTATGTCCTTTCCGTGTTGAGGACTCCAGAGCTGGACACAGCACTCCAGGTGGGGTCTCACTAGTGCAAGCAGAGGGGGAGAATCACCTCCCGTGACCTGCTGGTCACACTTCTTTTGATGCACTGGTGTGGTTGGCTTTCTGGGCTGCCAGTCTAGAGGTGCAATTCCTTTTTTTCATAACTGAAAATTCAGCAATCTTCATAACTGAATTGCTGCTGTGTGAAAGTCCTCATCCATTTCAGCTGGGCAGTGGGCTAGGATATTCACATCACAGTTTTTTGAAGTAAATTTAGACTGAAAATAAATGTCAGTTGCCAATCCAATGCCTTCACCTTACGTTGTTAAGGAGAGTTCTCCTTCAGCTGGTCTGTTTAGCACAGCTTCCCCATGTGATTTGAAAAGGTCAAGGCTGTCCTGTTGCTGCCTGCGAGGGAGGGGGGAGTCTCATACTGAGCGGCAGCAAAGTTAAATATCTTTAAGCTCTATGTATTGCAAGTTGCCTCAGAAATTCTACTTCAGAGAAGCTTCCAACTTAGGCAGAGGTACAGTTCAGAAACTGTTTTTTTGAGGGACCTTGTCTTGAGGGAAGCAATGTACATTTCCAATTGGAACCTGCTGAAATAAAAGAGAAAGAATAAGAAAATACATCATTTACTTCTAACAGAAGTTTGTCTGGTTTTGCTGCCGTTCAGGGGTAGAGGTCTTGATGGCAGAGAAGCTTGTTTTGACTGAACGTAAGTTCTTTCTCTCAGGCAGAATTTGAAACAATGCTCTTAGATGACTTGCTTTAAATTAAAGAAAACAGCAGAAAAGGATTAAATGAAAATCTCCGGGGGAGAACATGGTGAGACCCCTCCCTATAATAGACCTCAGGTCTCATCCAAATTTGAGAATTATGGAGGGGGAAAGCAGACAGCAACATCATGTTACAATTTCATTTTACAGAAGGTTAAGCTGTACTTTCTGAAGCTTTCCTTGCTTGTTGAATCTGTTGTTTGTAAATCATCTTAAGGGAAAGGGCAGGTGATGAGAGGTCCTGATTCAGCTTACTGAGGTGTAAATATGGAATAAGTCATTAAAGTGTCCAACTTGCTTTTGTAAAATGCATGAGACGGAGGTAGAGAAGCAGCCCAGGCTTCTCAGTACAGATTTTCACATTAGAGAAAACATTTAAACATTTTCTTGTCTGTCATTTGCTATCTCCTTCAGGGCCTCCAACGATTCTAATTATTTTTCCAGAGCTGAGGGAAGCCTTGCAGACAGCCTATTGGTAGCTGCTAATTAACAGCAAGTTCTCATTTTGAGTGGATGCAGCTATTTTCCATGTTGCATTTGGTTCACAGAAATAAGGGAACAGTTAAGCATTATTTTGCAAAGCCTTGGATCATTCCCTCCACTGAAGCAGGAGGCCAGGGAGCCTAGTTGTAACCATAACATTTATATTAATATTGTACCAATTTATTTTCTTCTCTGACTTTCCTCTTCATAATAGATAGAAAAGAAAGGGGTAAAAAACCCACAAACAAAAAACCTGATAAAGTATATCCAAAGGAGCAGGGATTTAAACTGATAGCCTGAATCCGTTTCATTTCACCACAGAGAAATATTTTCCCAAAGTAGCTTAGCTAAAATTTATTGTAAGGAAGCCAGACGAATCAAAAAGATTTAATTCAGGTTTATTTTATCCACTAGTGAGCAGGACTTATCACATCAAGCAGAGGAATGTGAGTTTTGGAGCAGGAGCGCTTTAGTGACACCTCTGAATTAACTCTCCTTTTAGAATTCCACCAGCATAAATCCCCATCCCTTGCCCATTGCCTATCCACAGCAAAGCTGAATATCTTGAGGTTTGAAGATAACTGCAAGCATTGATTTTTTTTTCTTTTTTTTTCTTTTGTTCTTTTTAGGCCAACTTGGTTTTGTTTTGTGTCATTTGGTTGGTTTTTTTTTCTGCTTTGGCTTTAGGAACTCCTTCATAGATATCCTCCGGGCTATCCTACTGTCGTTGGAAGTGCTCATCGAAGATCAGGAGCTTCAGATAAATGGCTTCATTCTAATTATAGATTGGAGCAACTTCTCCTTCAAGCAAGCCTCCAAGCTTACGCCGTCTATCCTCAAATTGGCCATTGAAGGATTACAGGTAGGTGGAGGGTAATCCAGGTACCTGCAACTTTTATTGCTGCTGCCAACGATTTTTGCCTCATCAGGCACAGGGCAGGGTCAAGGCTGGTAGGAGAAAATAATCCACAATGCTTTAGTGTCCGTCCCACCCTCTGGTGGCATAGATTGATTTTCAGACGTTCCATTTTGACTGTCTTTCACTTTTATTTCAGCTGTAAATCAGTGTAACCAATGTGTGTGTTACTTAACTGCGGCATTAAGAAGGATAGTTAGAGATTTGAGGATTAATCCATCAGAGAATTCAGAGGGATTAAAATCCAGCAGCATCTGCCTTCTGGAGCGTGCGGTCCACATGCAAGCACATCTGCATGCAGAGGGGAGGGTGGCAGGAGAGGAGACCAGCTCCCTCAGCAGATGGAAGTGTACTGTTGTGTTCACGAGGGTGCATTTGAGTTGGAGGGAAAAGAGGAAGAGGGAGGACATGCTCCCTGTCGTGCCCTCATTCTGACTGCCTCAATTTGTCACGCAGGATCCCTTTACATTATGGTTCAGACTGTTCAGGGGCTTCCCACTTGGTGCTTGCAAATAATTAAGAGCAAGCAAAAACCACGTGCTGTTACAGGGTTATGTGGAAAGTGAGGACAAGGTAACCGGGGCCTGATGAGACAACCTGAGGATGAGGGTAAGTTGTGGTCCTCAGAGAGGACTTTAGCTCTTTCCGCTAGAGCCTAAGCCCATCTCTGCTGTTAGACCCAAAATGGAATTTTAGGTCTGAAGCAGTCTGAGTCAGCAGTGTGCCCAGGTGGCCAAGAAGGCCAACAGCATCCTGGTCTACATTAGGAACATTGTGGTGAGCAGGACTAGGGAAATGATTGTCCCACTTGCACCATCTTGAGTACTGTGTCTAGTTCTGAACCCCTCACTACAGGTAAGACGTTGGGAGCAAGTCCAGAGAAGGGCAATGAAGCTGGTGAGGAGTCTGGAGAACATGGCTTATGAGGAGCAGCTAAGGAAGATGGGGTTGTTCAGCCTGGAGAAAAGGAGGCTGAGGAGAGACCTTCTCACTCTCTACAACTACCTGAAAGGAGGTTGCAGTGAGGTAGAGGTTGGTCTCTTCTTCCAAATAACAAATGCTAGGAGAAGAGGAAATGGCCTCAAGTTGCACGAGGGAAGGTTTAGTTTGGATGTTAGGAAGAATTTCTTCACCACAAGGGTTACCAAACATTGCAACAGGTTGCCCTGGGAAGTGATGGAATTGCCATCCCTGGTGGTACTTAAAGACGGGTAGATGTGGTGCTTAGGGACATGGTTTGGTGGTAGTTCTGTCGGTGCTAGATTAATGGTTAGGCTTGATGATCTTAAAGAACCCTTCCAACCTAGACAGTTTTATGATTCTAATCTTATTAATTGTGGGCATTTGATAGAATCCAAGGACTATTTATGTTGGAAGGACCTCTGCAGATCACCTTGTCCAACCCCCTGCTCAAAGCAGGGCAGACTTCAGTCTTAGACCAAGTTGCTTAAGCACCATGTTTCATGTAACTAAATGCTTAAAAGAAGAGATTTTATAAGTCATTGCTTTTCCATTTTATTTTTAGTATTTTTCAGGTTTCTTGCAGTCCTAAATACCTCAGGAATAATCTTCCCTGGTGTGTGTGTGTGTGCATTTTAACTTTTACTTATATGCTAGAAAGAACAATTTGTTCAACTAATTTTTTTGTCTAACAAATTGTCTACAATTAGATCATGATTGTCTCTACTTTATGTTGTTATTCAAATATAAGGCAGAAAAATCTGCCAGCAGTTTTAAGCCTGTGTTCCCCTTTGTGGGGAATTTTCATCCATTCTAACAAATTAGAAAGTCAAGCTGTGCAATTAGTCCCTAGGACAATACCTTATCTTCTCCTGCTGATGCTATAATTTAATCTGTTTTCCTTCACATAATAACATTCTGTGGTCCAAAAAACTTGTCCAGTCAGAAGGAAGATAAAGCCAAATGACATTCATGAGCAAATCAATTTCCAGCAAGGTGTCCTTGTGCCTGTCCAAATTTTGCACTTGCAACTCTCCAGTAAGAGTGTCCATGTTTCACCCCATCTGATTTCTGGCCATGGTGTCTGCCTACAGTTTATTTGCAGTTCTTGGCAGCATTATGTTTCTGGAAATACAAAAGCCTCAGAGTACCAAAGCTGATTTTGTGACTGTCTCATTACCCTGATGCCCTGTGCTGGGCAGTTTAAGGAGGCTGCCGATCTTCTTGTTGAGTGGATATTTCCTTATTCATTCAAGTCAAGTTTCAGTTGTCTTCTCCATGATAAGTAGAAATACAACTCTCTCTCTAAAAAATACAAATTGGAATAATGTGTCCCAGACTTTTCTAAGCACTGATGGGCTTGATGAGCTGTAGGAGTTGTGAATGCTGCACCCTGATTCACCAGGTTCAGAAGTCATTGATGCTTAATAAAGCACATATTTAGCAAGCAATGTTGGTGGGGATTCTTATGGATGGCTCTCATCATTGCTGTTGAAGTACCATCATCAAGACTTTCTTCTATTATTATTTTAAAAGAACTACTGCTATCCTAATGTAAAATTTATGTGAAATGTAATTGAAATTCAGGGAAGACCTACATACAGAAAAAGAAGAGCCACAATAGGAGTTGCATTGCAGGTCACTGAAAGTGAAAAAGTCAGGTTCTGCTCTCATGAGATGACGATGTCTGAAAAAAAGGAAAAGCAAGTTTTAGTTCATTGTTATTTCTCACAGCTAAGGCACTGCACATGTATAGATGCTCAAGCAGGCAGATTACACGGCTGTCCCACCCCTCCTTTCTAAGAAGAGATTTGAGGTCATATTAAGTCTTGTGTAAGTCTAGAGATGTAAGTGGAAGGAAAACAATTTTATCTTACTGTTTCTGTTGAGGTTGAATCCATATGTTCACATGTTGGTATCTGAATAAGGAACTTCTAGCCCCTCTGTAACGGTATTTTTAATGTAATAGCTAAAGTATTTTCCCATAACTTCATTAAGTTCTCATTGGATTCAGTGTCTCAGACCATTGCCTTCTAAATTATAGAACTGCTAAAAAATAAACAGTAGGGTATTTAATAATTCAAATATATATGCATTTTACTTTTTTTTCTTACCTTCAATTTGCTTCAAGGCAATTATTATTATATTGGCAGTTCATTTTTTGCATTTCTATTAAATATATATTTCCTCAAATTGCATTATCATGAAGAGAGAGAACAAACATTACACAGCTGCACGTGTTGATCTACCCTGTGTTGTAAGACCAGCACTAGCCAAACCTAACAGACTTGGCTGCAGACATTGTGTTGTTACTATATGGGATAGTCAGTTGCAAATCCTGTAAAATCTAAGAATACTCAGGGACAAGCAGCACAACTTAGACCACCACGTGGCTGAAAGCACCTTTTGCTCAATACTGCCCTTTGCTCTGTTTGGATTTCTGCATGTATTTCATCACGCAAAACAAGTCATCGTAACCCAACAGGGAGTCTACTCTGTTTCTCAGTATGATATTTAATGACCTAAAAAGTAGTCTTACATCTCCACTTTAAACAAAAGTTGTTCAGATGCTAAATAAGTATTTGTGCAGTGTGGCAATTCTCATTATGCCACAGCAGTGCAGGGACAAAAGTCATCTTAGTGCCCGAACCATCTTTGATTAATGAATTCTGCTCTTTTATCACAAAACAATTGCTCTGTGCCTTGAGCTCATACCATACTACTTTCCAGACCTTACTGATCTTTTGAGTTTCAACATTAAAGAGAAGATTCTTGTGTAGATGAAAAACTGGGGAAAGAGACGTGTATGAAAGCAACCTGTTTTGCCAATAACTTGATGAGTTTTGACTTCTGATTCTTATTCTTTCAATGTGAATGTTTTTTCCCCTTCACAGCATATTTCTCCCCTCTGTTCGTCTGTGAAGTTTTACTTCTCTGTGTGTCATGCTGATCTTATAATTATCCTGTGATGGTAGACAAAATTTAATTGTGGTTTAAGTTAACCAGAGACTAATCTTTAGGGATTTTGCATCCTAGTCTAATAGCAAAGGTAAGAAACCCATATTGCAATTGTGAAGCAGGTAAAGCATGTGAAAAATTGTCTTTGTATGCAGGATGTTTGCTACTGAGTAGACTGCATTTGAAGACCTCTGATAAATACGGAAATTAGGGCTGAAGTATGTTACAGTGAACATAGCCAGGGTGTCCAGTGAAGCCCAGGATTTTTGTTAGATTTTTTTTTTTTTTTTTAATGCTGGTTGTTTTTTTCTCAGAGGATGCAGTTGCTTTGCCTACAGGCAGAGCTTTTGACTTTAGGTGCTCCTACCAATGAACATAGAGAAACACTGTTTGCTTCTGCCTTATCCAACACTGCAGTTTGGGAGCATGCACACACATACTAGTTTCGAAGTTCTTCCCCCAGCCAGTACTCTGAGTTGAAGTGCAGCATCTTCTCCAACAACATCTGGATGTATTCCAAAACAACACAAGGTCTGGTCTTTCCTCCCATTGCCTTGATGAAAACAGAGCCAGAAGGCCACTCTCTACCAAGACCCAGCGAGGTGGATAATGGCACAAATCAGCAAGCTGGATTCAAAACTGAGAGGACAGTGACTCTTAAAAAAAAAAAGCCCTATGCCTACTTTGTGACAATGATGAATTACTGAAGGAGTCATCTTTAGGGTCCAACAGGGCTTTGACTCATATTTCTGAATCAGTGCGGCAAATAACAGTAACAACAGGGAACAACCAAGATCAGCAAACACAGATTTGTCCCTAGATTTTCATCGGTAATAACCTTGCAGAAGTTATTGTTAAGGTTATTGGTAATAACCTTAGTTGGAAGCTAACCTTTCAGATGGACCAACAATGTCCATCAGGACATCCATTAAGGCTCTCTTATTTTTTTAATTATCTTCAGCTTGTCTTCACCTAGTGAATGTGGTAACTGGTATTTCTGGGAAGAGAGAGAAATGAAATCAGTGAGGCTCGACTTAAGAACATCTTAAATCACATGCTGGTACTGATGAAATTATTCTGGAAAAAACCTTCAAATAAGAGAAACTTGTATAAGCTTTTCCTAGCAAAGTGTTTAAGGTACACTTGTCCAGAATAGCACCAGTGCTGTGATCAAGTCAGATAATCAAGTTAACAGGTTTGTTTGGACATTATTGGAGGTTATCCCACTTTGAAATCTGGAATGAAATACCACATGAAGGAAAACTCAGTCTGCTTAGAATTATGTGAAGGATTTATATCTTCAATATGAGCAATAGATTTTAATAACTTCAAATTGGGGTTTTTTTTTAAGTTTTTGTTTGCTTGGTTTTTCCTGTTTTTTTTGTTTTGTTTTGTTTTGGGTTTTTGTCTTTGGGTTTTTTTTTTTTTTTTTTTTTTTAAATTCCCTGCTACTGTAATTATGTGGGATTGAAAAACTTAATGTCAGTTAAATTATAGCAGCAGATTACTTGTCTCTTGACACTACCTTATACAATCAAATATTTTTCCTGTTCTGCTTCAGAAGGAAGAACTTTAATATAAAATATGCTCAAAGTGCAGACTTGTTGTAAAGCCTGTAGGAAAAGAGTGTAGTCTAATTATGGCAAAGGTGTAATTATTTTTTTCCCCAAATCTTAGTGAAAAATACAAGCTTTAGAGCTGATAAAAGTTTTCTAGTGGAAAATACTTTTCTTTTTCTCAAGCAATGTTATTTTTTCAGAATAGAAGTATTACAGTGAACTGTATTTCCAAAATTCTCTGGAAAACTCTGGAAATATGTTTGTTTTAAATATTTTCATCTGGAAAATCAAAACACTTTACATCCCATTTCATTATGAGTGGCAAAAAGCACTTGATTTCTTTCTTAATTGCTATCAGTTCTTGCTTCTTCAGAGTAGAAATCAAGCTGGGATAATGGAACAGTACTTCAGATCAGCAGAAGCTGGGTTACTGGGTACAACCAAATCTTTTTTATTGTCAAAATGGGGTTCTGAACAGAACCTGGGAAGTCCTCCGGTTGCCCAGAGAAGCTGTGGCTGCCCCATCCCCGGAGGTGTTCGAGGCCAGGCTGGATGAGGCTTTGAGCAACCTGGTCTGGTGGGAGGTGTCCCTGCCCATGGCAGGGGGGCTGGAACTGGATGATCTTTAAGGTCCCTTCCAACCCAAACCATTCTATGATTCATGCATTTGGAGACTTATCCAAACTCTTTGCCCTGCAATCTTGGTCTTTCCTTCACTAGCCCCAGACCCTGAGCAAGGAACTGGCTCTTCTCTACTGGCTTAAACACATTTATACTCTGAAACCTGAAGTAGGTGTGATGCCTTTGACTTAGTACTTCCCATTGAACTCTTTATGAGTCCTGTGAGGGATGCAGGCTATGAGATGCCTTACGCAGTGAGTGTAAGATACTGCTGGTCTTCCTATAGACTTTCTAAGTGTAATACTGCTGTTACTTGAAAGTTCAAAATGAGTGAGAACCCATATCATAACACACTGAGGAACACTCTGAAAAGAGTTGTTGTAACTCAGCCTTTCTGTAGAAATCTTTAGAGTGGGGAGAAATCTGTCTCTGCTATAAATACCCTATGATGCTGTTATGTCTCATCAGCAAACAGAGAGCTCTCTGTCATTGCCTACTGAAGGCAGAACAGATCAAGTCCTTAGCAATAGAAGTTAGGCAAGTAAAACCATTGATAGACACATGTAGACACTGGCTTGGAAAAGGACAAGTTAAAAAAACCTTAACACCCGATGTATATCTCTGAGAGACTAAATGCAAACTCATAAGTCCCTCATTCATTTACTATGTTGTTCTTCAGTCTTCCAGGTTCAGAATCTGAAAGACAAAAATCAGTGGACAGCTGAGACCAGTTGCTGGAGTAGCGTAACTACTAGTAGATTTAAAGATTTGTAAAAAAATAATTTTATTTTTTTCTAAATTAGATTTTGGATACTGTGCAAAAACCTTGTCATTATCATTCTCAGAAGAGAGCAATTGAAGAAAAGGGGATATTTTAGGCTGCGTTCTTCAGAATGGATATTGCTTCTTTAGTAGTGGCTTACCAGAGGGCAGACAATTTCCTCAGAGTATAAAACCAGGATGTTCCTGTGTCGTGATCATAATGTGTTGATATTTCCAAAAGGCATGTTGTAGCTTCCCAAAATCTCTGCTAATAACTCTAAAAGATCTGCTAATAACTCAAGTTTATGTCCATAGAGACCAGATTAGCTTTATAAACATGGTTTTGCCTACAGATGAGGACAAATCTGCTCTGTGAAGACAAAACAGAACTCCTCCCAGTAGTAATTGTTTAACTGTTTCTGAAAAGAGAGAGCTTCAAGTTCTAATGACATTAGGCATCTGGAAAACAGCTACAGATCACAATTTAGCAGATGCTATAAGATGCAATGGACTTTCCCAAACATCTGTAGCAAATAAACTTGATTTCAAATCCACTATTTGTATGAAATGTAAGTTTTCATATTTACACAGATATGTGGATGAAACCGTTTCCATTATATGCACGTTAAAAGTATACCCTTTTTTTCCCCCATTAAATGCTGTTCCTGAAGTCCCCAAATCTCTCATTATTTTTTTCCTCGATATTAGGATGTGCTTCATGTTAGAGACCTTTGTTGAACTGCTGAACCTGAAGTCACAGCTAATGATGAGCACTTAGTATCCATCGACAGAAGGTCAGTTTGAATCATTCCAGAAACACTCGTGCTATCTGTCTCTAACAGCTGTTGTGATATGTAGAGCGAGTACTCTCTGAGCTGTCACTGAGGGTGCCTTTGAAATTTTAGGAGACGAGAAAAGGGATTGACTCATTATATATAAAATAAAGGTAGATAAACAGACTTTGCTCTCTGCAAGAGAAGGCCTGTGCTCATTGTGTGCCCATCATCTCTAGGGAGTGGGCTGGAACAAGGAAAGAGAAAAGCATAGTAGGATGTAGACTCACATTTGTCAATTCAAAATTGGAATTAACTGCTTAGTAGAATTGATCAGCCCAGCCATGTTTGCCAGTTGGAGGCTTTGGGGTTTTTGGCTGTGAGTAAAGGATAAGCTGCAATGTGGACAGCCTGAGAGGCTGGATATGTTAAGCGCAAAGTCTTTTTTTCAGTGCCAGTTATTACATCTTAGTAAAGGTCTCCTTGAGTAGCTGATAAGAATTAGACAGGAAGAAAACACTCTTTTTTTGCTCTCTCAAGGAAATGAGTAAGTTTATTGCCATAAGTCCTGTTAGAACAGAAAGCGGCTGCTTCTTACTGGTAGCCAGTAAAACAGCAGCTAGAGCTAACACCAGTCATGCCCGAACCTTCCCACCGACATAGGCATAAGTAGCTCATGTTGTACCTTGAACCTTTCTTCCTCTTTAAAATGTGGATGTGGCCAAATATACTTGCATTAATTTACATTGTCCCCGTCCTCATTAATTCCACAGAACTTCAGGAGTGATCCATCTGTAATAACTGTTTGACTATTTTTAGAATCCCAGAGAAGGGCAATGAAACTGGTGAGGGGTCTGTAGAATAAGTGTTAGAACGAGGGGCTGAGCGACCTGGGTTTTTTCAGCCTGAAGAAAAGGAGATCTCCCCTCAGGGAGACCTTATCGCTCGCTAAAACTACCTGAAAGGAGGTTGTAAAGAGACGGGGGTCGGTCTCTGCTCTCAAGTCACCGGCAATAAGACAAGAGGAAATGGCCTCAAGCTGCCCCAGAGGAGGTTCAGATTGGGTATTAGGAACAATTTTTACACTAAAAGGGTCATTAAGCATTGAAATGGACTGCCCAGGAAAGTGGTTGAGGCACCAACCCTGGAGGTATTTAAAAGTCATGTAGACATAGTAGTGCTTAGAGATACGGTTTAGCGATGTTTTTTTATCTGAGTTAGGTTGATGTTTGGACTAGATGATCTTAAAGATCCCTTCCAACCTAGACAATTCTATGATTCTATGACTTTTTTTATTTAGCATGGAAACTGAGTGAAAATTTCCTGAAGAGAGTGTTTAGATACCTTTTGTGCTATGAGAAATATATAAAGCAATACAAAAGGGGATTACCCAGACAAGACTAGATCAGAAAGATACAGGACAAGTCACATTTCAGGGAGAGCTACATGCCAACAGAGGTGGAAAAGGTACTATTTTGCTTGGGATGTGGGGTGGCAATGGAGGGACATGTGGGTAGGGAGAGGGAGGAAGTCAGGGGATGAGGAGGAGTGAAGATATGACTGTACACTGTGATACGTGGCATGGATTATCCCCTGAGCACAGGTAGATAAGGGCTTGGCTCACTCTGGGAGAAGACTCATGCTGGAGCTTCACTATCAATGGCAGGACTGAAACACACGTCCCCTGGGAAAACAGCTGCGGCAGCGTAAGAGCAGTTGTCACCTTAAACCTCCAGCTCAGAGTCCACTTTTTAGCACATGCCTTCAAGGATGTGCCGCATCAGTGGAACTGGCCATGGGTCCCTGACCGCTGCCCTGCAAGAGCCAGCAGCTCGGCTCATGTGGCTGCACCGAGGGCTCACACCAGGACTCTGTGTTCACACCATCTGATCTGCTGCTCCAGGCAAGGTGATAATATCCAGTGCAAGTTTTTAACAAATTGCTGCAGACAGTACCATTTCAAAACTGCAGAAAAGCAATTATTTTTGGAAACGCTTGCCTGCTTGTTGTTTGACTCCAATTATGTGCTGAAAAACAGGACTTTCCTACCCCACACAACAATTCTTGTTAAAGTCTCATCTATTGTTATTATTATCTCCTCCTAAACAAAGCAAATTTCCTCAGTACTTTGTACGGTCATGCGTATTTGTATGGTGAATATGTGTGTGGTCAACACAGTCAAAAGAGAATGCAAAGTTTGAGATGAAGTCCCAGTGGGACTTCAAATGGGACTTTTGGTTAGAGTTGGGAAGGGACCTTAAAGATCATTGAGTTAATGACAATTAACTTTTGCCATTGCCTTGATGGAAGCTGTAATTCCACCATGACAGAGTGATTTTCCACTTGTCATGGTTTTGGCCAAATTTACCAAAAACAGATTGACAGATGTCCCCCTCTCCCCGCTTTGTGAAAAAGAGAGGAGAGGAAGAAATTAAAGAGATTCAAGAGTTTAGAAAAAACTAAACTACTTTAATGAATTTATAAATAATAATAATAATAATATAAATAATAAAAAGGAAATTTAGGAAAAAGGAAAAAAAGAAGTATACAGTATATACAAAACCGTATCAAGCTCCCNAGGTGGGACCCCTTTACGCTTTTCCGTTTCCGACCCTCCAACGGGGCAAATGATGAAAATTAACTGACCTTGGTTGTTCTAGCAGTAAGTATAAGCAAGGGCCTCTCTGCACCATCCCTTGGTATAATCAGGGCTTCTCACTGCAACATGAAACAGTTCTGAACAATGTGCTCTTAATTTCAGAGTTTAGTTAGTTAGAAGAGGCCTAGCTAAGAAAGTAAAATTGTAAAACAGAAAATTGGTTCATTTTACTTCAAATCAGGACACCATTTCATAAGGGCTTTCCAGGCATGCAGTCCCTCAATATCTCAGCACTTTTTGGAAATTTTGTACATCAATCTGGACTTTGCCTAGTGATCTTGAAGGACTCTGTTTTGTTCCCAAACATTTGTATGTCTCCACTTAACTGTGTTGAGCTTAATACTTGAAACGAGCATTTCTGCATAGCAGGGGTTCCTTGATGCAAAAATGTCAACATGAAGCATCTCAAACATTGTAATCTTCCAAGGAAAGATGAAAATATGGAATGAAAAATTCATCCTACTTCCTTCTCACCTCCTCCCCTTCTATCCTTTGCCCCCTGCTAAGCTTTGATTTTGACAAACAGGCATTTTTTGAGGAAAGAAGAATTTCTGTTTAAATTCCTCCAGTAGCTGTGCTGCCCAGTAATTCAAACCTTCCTACAATTCGTTTCAGGATGTGTTTTGCACCCCTTTCTGGTGGACACGTATTAGACCATTTGAATATGCATTCTGTTTTTTACACTGAGCACATTCCCACTATTTCAAACTGTTTGCAATACCACAAAATCACAGAAGGTGAGAAGCGGAACCAGTTTAAAGCATGGCTGAAGCATAATAAAAATAATTTCCTTTTAAGAGGACGCTTTCCGATCAACTTCAACCTACATGCAATGAAAATGCAACAAAGAAAAAGAATAGCTTTTTCTTTAATATATTTACAATGCTAATAGTCTTCAAATAGCAGATACATTTAGAATGTCATCAAATTGACAGATTTTCAGAAAAAAAGGCAGAAGCATGAATATATATGTGGTGAACAAAGTACTTGATCCCTGTTTAAGAATTATGAAAGATAACAGCAGAACTTTCAATAATCTGAAAATAGAATTCAAACTTGCCTAGGCTTATAGGGTAGAATAAATCTTATTCTTCCATTTTCCAAGAGAAGTTGGAAGCAGCTTTGAATTAGTAGAATTGTGCGCAGTAGCACAGGTGCTTAATGTCCAGAAGAGATGGCTTCTGGTAGCTTGATGGGAATAATCATGTAAATGAAAATCTTTGCAGTAATTACAAAATGTCCTACTCTAACTTCTGTGTGAAGTTTCATGAAGAATCCTACCGACATTCTAAACTTTATTTGGCTTCATTACAAATATAGGGAACCTGAATTTAAAAGTTTCTCAGGAAATATCTCCTCAGTATAACACAGGCAGGATTATTCTCCTTGTGAAGGTCCTTTCCTATCATTTACCAACTTAATTCTAAGAGTGAGGAAAGTTGCAAGGGAACAGTCCTAAAGAGCTAAGAATTCCAAAATCTGTAGTGTAACTGAAGTTAATGAATTGGTACAGATAAAGCTTCTGACTTAATCAACGTGGATGGGTTTTCTCATAACGTTGGGGGCAATATCTACTACTCACTTTCTGGGGGAAAAAAAAATATTAATAATTTTAATAATTTTACTATGCAAATAAATTAACCTTCTGTATTTTCAGACAAATTCCAAATATTTCTTAACCAAAAAGAGAATGTTTGTGCTCATAAGAAACCATGCAAAAACCTCAGTTTCTGTTGCTGGCCACTGTCTTTCCTTAAGCTGAGTCAACTCTCACTGCAGCGACTATCTGTAGTCCTTTGGCATCAGGTGTAGAAAAGCCACCTGGACAACCAGACTGGCAAAGGACTAAGGAAGCAGAAAACAGCGAAACTGAAATTCTGGTCAGATACTGTATCAGAATTTCTGAAATTAAGCTTTTCTACAAAAAATCAACATTACCTAGAAGCAGCCCACAATGTTTCACACAGAAATAAATATATAGTTTGGCCAGAAGATCTGCCTCTTGGTGAAACTGAGTGAAATTCTTTTCTCTGCAAGATTCTAGCTTAAGTTTGTAATGTATCGCTCCATATATTCCTACCCAGCCCCTGCAAGGACTAGGTGGGTTCAAAGGGTTTTCTGATCATCTAATAACAATTTCTGTGCAAAGCAGAACTTCTGTATGTACTAGATCAGTTTAGCCATGGCCATCAAATCAGATAGCCATTATGTAGATTTTCCCATTTCCCTCCCTGCTTGCGCTTTCTCTACCTTAACTATTGCTTTCTTCTCTATAATATTAAAAAATACATAAAGCTGTGAGGTAAGCCAGGTGAGCGAGGTGTGTATTTTGTGGCGCTGAGCCCACAGGGGTGACAGCGTTAGGTATTCAAACACACCAAATATAATTAACTATTCAAGAAATTTCCCCCCTCCAATTTGTTATTTATGCCTGAGTGAATGTTAATGGGGTCACGTAGCTCTTTGAACCGCTGCTGACAGAACAATAAAGAGTTCCTGTGGTTTTCAAGAAACAGCACAGTATAATTTTGCTTGCTTTGCAAGGGCATTTCTTAATGATATCATTATACCCTCTAAACTCTGAGTCCACTCTCAAAAACTCACAACACTTCAAATGACAAGTTACCTTCTCTTCTCCCTGGGAGAATTGAATCTCAATTATAATTTATAATGTGTTACTTACTCCGTGAATATTCTTTTCCTGTGCCCCTGAGAGGTGCCAGCTATGGTATTTTAATGAAGCACCCCTGTTTTACAGCCTCTATCCTCTAAAACTGGAGCAACAGCTTTTAAAGGGCTAGACCTCTTATCCAGCTTGCTGAGTAAGGAAGGCAAATAAATTCTATTTGAACTGTCTTAAAAGACATTGAAAATAGCTTAGATTTGTCTTTGTTCCAGAGATAACTTATGCCTGAACAGTATTGCCTGAGAATGCATAAATAACCTTACTAGCAAATTCCTGCCATCTGTGAAAAAATTCAAATGTTTGAAGTATTTTAGGCTACTAACACCAATGTTGTTTGTTTTGCACAGGTATTCTCGGAAAGTTAGCTCAGGAATGTTTGTTAAACTAACAAAATCAGTGAATGTTGCTATTTGCATGGGTAAATTTATTTGGCATCTAACTCTAAGGATTGCCCAGCTTTGTGTGTGTGTAATGGGGGGGAGCAAAAAAAGTGCAACACTTTGTAGAAGTACTTTCCTTTTCTTTGAAGCTAATGCAGAAAGTACATCTGTAGGATTCCAGCTTTAGACCAAAAGGAAAAAAAAAAAAAAAAAGGAAACAATCTTGCATGCCCATAGGAGATTTTGGAAGTCAGTCTTCTGGTGATTCTTCTTCAGTCAGAATTTTTACATAACACAAATCTGGTGATAATACCAGGACATGATGTTCAGAAATTTCTGTTTAACAGCAGAGTGCTTTGTTGGGCACGCACGTTGCTGAAAATAAATACCTGACTTAAACCTGCTCCCATGCAGTTACCTGTCAGGCTGCAGTATTTTCCCCTCAGCAGCAGCATTTCAGATGCAGGGTCTCCTCAAATTGCCCTGGACCAGTCAGTAAGTATCATCCATGCCACCGGCATGAACAGGCAAGTGATCAAGAATTTCAGCACGGTGAAGCCCCTAATATGCCACCAGCACTACTGACACGATTGTGGTAACCACAGGCCAAAACAGATGCCTCCTTCATTTTGTGTGTCTGGGGGGTTGTGTTCAAGCCCAGAGAGCAACTTTGTGCCTTCTTTCCCTGGACCCCAGATGCTGTATTTTCAAGGCAGACCTCTCTGAATCTGGGCTGGCCATCAGATGTGAAATAACTCCTGGCAGGAACATTTCCCTGAAGATGAAACATTTGTTGATTTTTGCTTGTATTTGATCCTTTTGAGAAACCTGCCACAAGTAGGGACAGACTTGGAAGATGTGACACAGGTGAAGACTTTGAACCCTTCTGGTCCCTTTGCCGTTGAACTGTTGTTGCTTGTGAAGCAGATCTCGCATCCTTTAAACTTCAAAATACTCTTTGTACATGCTAAATGCAACAAACAGCTAAATTTAATTTTTTTTTTTCTTTTTGTCTACATTTCTGTCTGTTCAGTCATGGAATCATAGAATGGTTAGAGTTGGAAGGGACAACTTCTCTGGGCAACCTGTTCCAGTGCCTCACCACCCTCACATGGAGATTTTATGAAGCAGAACAGCTCGTGCTATATATTTTTCTTCTCTTCTGTTGTTGCTGTTTTTTTTCTGTTCAGCATCAGAATTATGTAAATAAGCTCAGCAGCAACACATCAAACATTGATAAGCTTCCTGTCAGGAGGTAGTACTGGAAGGATATTTGCAGTTTGCTTTGCTAAATACATCAGAAAACACGTTGTTTCACTTTTTCTTTAGTTGCCACATCTCCCACATTCTTGGTGTTCTGCCCTTTCTCAAATAATTTCTGCCTGAACTTCAAGGTAGCCTCTTCAGAGATTTTCTATCATCTACAGTAAGTAAAGGTCAGGTTATATTTAATATTTTTTCTATCTTTAAAAGCTTTAAAAGAGTTGCAGTGTGTGGAGGGGTAGAAGGGAGGGTCATTTGAACAACCTGGTCTACCGGGAGGTGTCCCCACCCATGGCAGAGGGGTTGGAACTAGGTGATCTTTAAGGTCCCTTCCAACATAAGCTGTTCTGTGATTCTATGATTTTTTTCATACTCTAGACTTTACCAAGACTTGCACAGCACTTGTTGAGATACTATAGGAACGTAACAGAAGTGTTGTTCCAAAATACCCATTCCCCATTCATTTTCACCCTGCAGCAGAAGATAAAATAATCGGGGCAGGGGGGAAATTAAATAGGACTGAAGCTGGACATTAAAATACAACCGTCTTTTTATTTTTATACCCTGGGCTTGCACACAGAGGAGCAATAGACAAATTGGAGCTTGTGAAACCATGGCAATTTGAAATGGGGTGGGATCAACTGGCCATGGTGTGTTTAAAATTTGAACCAGAATTCACGCAAACCACCTTTGCATGGCCTTGATGTTAACAGTGGGGCTGCAATAACTGAAGTCTGAAAAACTAAAGGAGTACAGGGCTGATACTTTGCCACTGTCACTAGTGGCACCTGTTACCAGTCACTAAGTACAAAGATGAAGAGGTTGCAAATGAAGCTACTAGGAAT
Organism: Pedionomus torquatus; assembly: GCA_013398155.1. Taxonomy (NCBI): domain Eukaryota; kingdom Metazoa; phylum Chordata; class Aves; order Charadriiformes; family Pedionomidae; genus Pedionomus; species Pedionomus torquatus. Next base: position 221,896 of record VZRU01001121.1, read on the forward strand.
CAGGTTTGGAACAAAAAAAAATCATAGGCAGCTCTTCCTACAATGAGATATAGGCCTGAAAGTCCTTGTCTAGAAGGTTATGTGGATGCTACATGACATCAAGAGACACTGGGCTAATGTGAGAGAAATCCAGTGAGGGTAGCTGAGGAGATGGGAATCACATCTGACTAAAAGCTGAGAATAACTGAAGGCTGAGAGCATGTTGGGTGAAGACACATTTAGCTGTTCTTCCTCTTCCCTCGACAGCTGTATAGGGCAGCTGGTCTAGAGAGAGGATACAAGACAAGATGGGTCTTTGGTCCGGCTTGCATGGCCACCTTCTGCCCCAGAAGCAGCAAAATTTGCATGCCCTCAGTGTTTTCTTCAAGTACTGCCTGGTCATGGTAACAGGTATAAAACGTTTGTTTCCAAGAGTGCAAAGACACTAAGTAGAAATGATCCTAAATTTTCCCCTGGGATGCAACCAACGTCAGGACAACAGACTGCAATGATGGCTCAGGAGCAGTCCTTGGCACTGCAGGACTCGCTTCTCCTTCTGTCAGTGCAATTCAGTGGTGTCAGGACTTGCATTATTGGTTTATTCTGAAATACATAAAAACAAATTAGTATTGATCCCTATAAATATTGACCAAGCCTGTGATATAGAACCTACAGTTTGCTCAGTCAATGGCACTGTTAAAGATGTTACTGGCACAGCAGCAGATACCTTTTTTTTCCTTCAAACATCAGTTTATTTCCAATTTCTAGCATGAGGGAGGGATTTACAAATATCACAAATATTTTAAGTAACTAAAGATCTGGTTCTGTCCAATATGGTTAAAATGAGCAAACAAACAACCACCATGTCTCCATGATCTCCCCCAAAAGAGGGAAAAAAGACATAGAATCATAGAATAGTTAGAGTTGGAAGGGACCTTAAAGATCATCAAGTTCCAACCCCCCAGCCATGGGCAGGGACACCTCCCACCAGACCAGGTTGCTCCAAGCCCCATCCAGCCTGGTCTTGAGCTCCTCCAGGGATGGGGCAGCCACAGCTTCTCTGGGCAACCTGTTCTAGTGCCTCACCATCCTCACAGGAAAGAATTTTTTCCTAATACGAAATAAAAATCTCTGAGCCAATGCTGTGTAAGCTAACAGGAAATCATTAGGTATACACTGCCCACCCCCTCCAAGCCACATGTTGCATTTTGAAACAAATCTGTACTTGGAGGCATCAGTAATTATTTCCATTTATTTTCCGCTTCAGTGATATGTAAAGCTGCAGTTTTGATATGGCTTGCCAAATGCCTCCATTGATTTACATAAAAGGTTCACAGGAGGCAGAAATATTTGCCTGAAGGATAAAAATAAACATATTCAAGCAAACAAGATGCTAGTAAAAATGTAGTAAATTCTGAAATGTAGTGGAAAGCTGATTATATTTTTCCCTGTGCTTATCTATGCATGACCATAGCAGAGTTTGGTGGATTAAAAGCACAGAGCATTCAGTCATCCCTGCTGATCCATCACCTGCTCCTAAGTGGCCTTGTTGCCACCCTGGTAGCCTCTTTTGCAGAGGACAGCATAAGGGGCATGGTGAGTTGCTGCTCCAACAAAGGTGGGTGGGGAGCTGGAGGTCTGTGTCTCCTCTGGAAATGCTGGAGTGAGCACTGCTGATGGGAAGGTCAGAGAGCGAGAAACCACAAGACCTTTTCCTCCACCTTCTCCAGTAACACCCCATACATACCCTCTGTTCTGAGCCCAGACGAAGCTGTGATCATGAGATGAAAGCTGGACTGTTCCACTACTGCTCCTCCATCCCATGGAGTGCCTGAAGCACAGGAAGAGCAAAAGACCCCTGAATATTCCTTAACTGTGCTCTGGCAGGAAACCACACAGTCTTTCCCAGCATTTTTCAGCTTCTTTGTGGGAGTTCGGCACAAACCCCAGGACTCAAAAGGGAGAGAGTTTAAGCCAAAAAACCCTGCTGCTGCCACTGTGCTCCACCTGGCTCTCTTTGGGGAGCTCATGGAAACCTCCCAGCAGGTCCCCTTCTCCAGATGGGCAAGGGACTCTCTGTCAGAACAGCTGCTCCATAGTACTGCTACAGTGTTCCTCAAAAACATCCAAAACCCCCACACTCAGAATCACAGAATCACAGAATTGCCTAGGTTGGAAGGGACCTCTTAAGATCATCTAGTCCAACCAATGGAAAAAAAAACCAACCAAACAAACAAAAAAACCCACAAAACAAACAAAAAACCAACAACAACAAAAAAACCACCACCACCAACAACAAAAAAAAACAACGACACCACACCCAACACACCATCCAACACTAATCCATATCCCTGAGCATCATGTCAACTTCTCTCTTGAATACCTCCAGGGATACTCCTCCTATCTTGTATCATGTATAGTCATGATTTTTTTTTAACAGAGATTTAAGTACAGACAGAAAATTTAAGACTCTTTCCTTGCCTTTGCAGTCCAGGTTTTGAGTCTCTGAGGTGCATTCAATGTCTTCAGGATTCTGCTGTGAAGGCTGGGTTCCAATTTTAACGAAAGCCAAACTCCAATGTAATATCTCAGGAAGAGCAGCTCAGCCTGTAAGTGAATCTTTGAAAATCACAAGGTTCGTTGCCAGTGCTGCTTCTGTATCTCCAGAGAACTGGAGCTCTACATATGCCCTCACTCCCTGGCAAGGCCCACTTGTGGTCTGGTCGCTGCTGCTGCTGGCCTTTCAAAAGAGACAGTTGCTTTGGATACGCTTGTGATGGCAACAGGGTGGTTAGGTTGGATGGATGGAGAGGTACCACCTCTCTCAGCTGAACACCACGTAGCATCTGTTGCACTGAGCATGGCTCTGTGAGCAGCTCCAGTGCTTGTCTCCTCACCAAGTCCACATCTAAGTGTATTCCATGGAAATGCTGATTATTTTCAGCTAAAATGGTTCATTGCTGAAGATGACCCCCCTCTTCCTTTGGATGAAGTAGAAAGAATTCTTTGTACAGAGAACTGTATTAGTACAGAATGCGTGTTTACTTTTTGCACAGTGCCAATATGGGGTGGGGATTTTTTTGCTCAGACTGAGGAATTAATATTTAAGAAAACATGTTCTTCCTCTTCAAATCATTGTAACAAGACCTACCTTGAGGATGAAGAGCTGTTTCATTGTGTAATCAAGCCAGAAAGGAGATAGCAAGGTTAATTTTACTGCCACTTGCACACTCTCTGAACTCTTATGAAGTGGGGATGATTGAGAAGGGAAGAGCCTAGTGTTGCTGCTGATACTGCTGATTGAAGGCTTTAGCTGGAAGAAGAGCCCTCATCTCATCCCTTGCAAAACGGGCACAGTTTGATTTGAAGACAATAACTTCAGAGAATTGTGCCAGTGGTAAGAGCTCTTAATCTACTGTTGAAAGGCCAGTTCAGACCACATAAAAGGTCTCTAGTTAGTGATGTGTGCTGTCAACCACTACAGCATCTTATCTAGGAGTGCTGTAGATCCTCCACCATCTGATCTATGCTAGTGAGGGCTTAAAGGGTTGCTTGAAGACGTGTGCTATCCCCAGATGGATCTACTGGGCTGGTTGCAGCAATCACTTGCTGAAAATTTAGTTAATTATTGTTAAGCAATAGTCCAGACCAGGTTTCCACCTTACTTCACTCTGTCTTTTTAAGGTCCGCATGGCTAAATAACAGAGATTCCTACTTGTCCAGTTTCACTCCGTAGTTTTTCGAACCTGCAATGTTCTTTTGTTGCTGTAAGTTCCCTTGCACCATTGGTTTTGTTCACCTCTTTACCCCTAGCATCAGTGCAAGGCTGGGAGGCAATATATAATTTACAAGGAAGCACACCTTTTTCTGTACTGGATCAAGGACTTTTGAAATATAGCAAGGTCTAAAGTCTAAATGAGGTACCTAGTTTTGTTATCCAGGTTATCCTTTTGCCTACTCACCCAGCCATTTCATAAAACAGGATTCATAAAGAGTGTTGAATCATAGCTGTATTTTTACATTGCCTTGTAGGAATTAGTGCACTATAAATGGAGGAGAATGAAGTGTCTTTTTTAAAAGTGAAAACAGGACTAATAAAGTTATTAATGATATAAACTCCTGCATTTTGCTTGCAATGGGCAATCTCAATGGGAAAAAAAATAAATAGTTCAGTGAGAATGAAGCAACCAACAGTCCAACCTCCATGAGAAAGGAAGAAATTATAAACACCGTGGAGGTAAAGCCCTTGGTGCGAGTGGAAAGGAAAAAAAAAAAAAAAGTTTGAATTTGGCAGAAAGCTACTCTGTGTCATAAAGGATTGTCAGTTAGTTTTATACTCTGCCTTCTCTACAACCCATGATTATTGCCCTGCAAAATGAGAAAATTTGCTGATGCAGCAGTCTGTCAGCAGGCAGCTGGGCTTCAGGGCACTCAGTCAATGGCACTGCACTTATTTACAAAGAAGATCAAGTAACCTCTAATTCTTTGGATCTTAGACCCCTTTCACCTCCCCTGCCTTCCTTTCAAATACAGGGCTAAAGAGAGGGAGTTGAAGGTAAAAATGCTCTCTTTGTGGTTAATCTCTTTGCCAAACAGAGGTAAAGGGTGAATTAAAAAAAGGAAGAGGAAAAAAATTATGTTGTGCATTTTCTGCAGTTTTACTTTCCAAATCCTGTAGAAAGCAAAGTCCCAGATGTAATTGTGGGGTAAAAGCAAAAAAATAAAGTATCTAAGTACACCTGTTTTTCCTGAAATAGATTGTATTGTTTTGTTCTTTGCATCCTTTTAAAGTACATTTCTGGGAACCACAGCCTGTAGGTTTTAGGAATCCCTGTGAGAGGTAGGAGCTTTTCTGGGGGGTGAGGGTGATGGTGAAGGAGTAGGTGCTGTGGTGGGGCATGGTGGGCTCAGCCAGTCACGGCAGCTCGTTGCAGTGGGTGTGGATGTTGGCCGATGGTGGAGAAGAGACGAGGGCACCCCAAGGTTGTCAGACTAAAAAGGACAGAGAAATCCTAAGAGGTTGTGTGGGGATAGCAATGGAGCATCACTCAGGCATTCTTGTGGGGATCTTGGCTTGGGATGGGGAGCACACACAGGGGTCCACCATATTTTTCTTTTTCCATACCACCAGGGCCAGCAGGGCCTGTCAGGTGACCTGCAAGAAGCCTGCAAGTGCGATTAAGCACTTAACCTTAATAATTCATAATGCTATACAAGGCCTGTATCTCCTTTTTGATAGACCTAAATATGGAAAATAGGATTTTTATTTTTTTTTTTTAAGCAGGAGGGGTTGATCTCTGTTTTGCACTCCATCAATTAATGTGTGAAGCCAAAATGATCTCATCACTACCAATACCAGCAGTATATACCAATCTATACTTATCAATACCAATACCTGGAAAATACCAGCAGTGGTTTCATCCATATGAAAAGTCAGGTCAGCTTTTCATATGGATGATTTTCAGAGCTTTTCCTGGCAAGAGCACTTAGCACTGGCTGGCCTTGATCACTCCTGAGAGTGTCTTTCTAGTACCAAGAGCTTGCAGAACCGTATTCTACTGAATTGTCATTTTTTTTAGCACAGTGTCTGTATTCGTAGATGACAGATCTTTTTAAAAAAATGTCAGGGCTATGATTTTCAGTTAGCTAATTGGAGTGGAAAGCAGTGTCAGCTCCAGAACAAGTTCTGAGGATAACCGTGTGTGTGCCTCTCCCTGCTCTCTGCCAGTCAGTCCCTTTGAGTTAAAAAGCTCATAACTTCATAAACCCCTTAATGTTAGGCAGGCACTGAAAAACTAGCATTTCTTTATATTTTCCAGTTACTTATTGAGATTGAAAGTATTCCCCCTATGAAGTCTAAAAGCCCACAATAATTGGCTGTATATGTTTCTGTGTTCTTAAATTATTAGTTTTCCTCACCTCCTTGTCTTAAGCCTTCTCCAGATGGCAGTAACAAAACAGTTACAACTTTAATCTGACATATGTTTATTGTAGCTGCAGATATAAAAAATCGAAGTGGCATTCTAGTTCACAGTTTAATCAATACCCTTAGCTCTTTATCTACTTTTGGAATTCATAAATTGAACTGACAATACTCTGGTGCAAGTACATTTCTTAAAGTTCATCAGAAGATTTGAAGTGATGAGTGGTTACTTAAATCCAGGTCTAGATATAACTCCTTGTGTTACAGACAAGTACTGTATTTATTTTGCTCCTTGCATCCTCCAGCTAAAAGCTCTAAAGTCTTCCCTCCCTCCCAGCACTGCTCAGGGTCTTTTGCAGGGAGCTAGAATATGACTGTACAACCTACATACATACCCCAGACTGAAGAAAAGATGGTCACCACAGACACTTCTGTAGCTTTTGATGTGCCTTACAACACTGGAAAGCAATCACATTTTCCTCCTTGTGGATTAATAGTGCAAGGGGTAAAAAGCAATATCCCTCGTGGAGTCATGGTCCTGCTGCAGGAGCACTATTCTGCAAAGGTAGTATCAATCTCTCATGCATTTCTAACCCTTCCCACATGACTCATGGAATGACACTGTAGCAAAAACCACCTTCCTGGCAGCAATAATTGAGCTACAAACACCAATCTGTTTACATATTTTTATAAATACAGGCATGTATATATATATACATATATATATTTATACATATATATA
>VZRU01001121.1:235982-253218 GCA_013398155.1 Pedionomus torquatus
TTTTTTTTTTTGCCTAGGACTTTTATAAGCACTGCAGCCTTCCAAGCATTCTGGATAGCTGCAATGAATTGCTTCCATGAAAAGGCTGAATTACACTTTATGGATTTTGTGGGTTGTTGTTGTTTTTTTTTTCCTTAATAACCAAGGGCTTTATGGAGGAGACATTCTGTTTTACAATAATAGGGAGGTTTTTTAATGACTGCTTGTTTCTATATTCACCTCTTTTGGTACCAGACAGAAAATATGTTGAGTGGCTATAAAAGCACAGCGTTTGTTAGTTTGGTACTGTAGAGTTTTTAGAAAATACATTTTATTGCATTCCCAGGAGTAAAGACAGCTACAAAAATAAAAAGCACCAGAATAAGGGAGGTATTATACCTTCTAGAAAATACTGTAGTCCTCTGGACCTCTTGAGAGTCAGCATTTTACTCCTAGGAACTAGGCAGTTAAGTATAACAAATTGTAAGGGATTCTTAAATATGTCATAATTTGGTGAACTGAGATAGTTTTAATACCCTTCTTATCCCTTTTACTCTGTACTGAGTCCTACTATAGACTTGGCAATATCAGGAGATCCAGAAGCACTGCTGCAGAATGTCACAGAATGGCAAGTGCTGAGCTCTCAAATGGCAAGTGCTCCTGGATGAGGCAAAGTGCTGTTTTCACTTTCCTTGCAAACGATTTTCTTACAATCAGTCATCACCTTTTATTCAACCCTTTTTCACCTCAGAAAGCCCACACGCCTCAGGCTTGGAAGTGCAGCTAAAAAGGAAATGTCAACCTAATGAAAAACAAGCAAGCATTTGGAGAAGTCCCGAGTTTGTACTTCTAAGTGTTCAACACCAGAGTGCTGAGCCAGGTCAGGTTCTCAGGCAGTCCAAGGAGATCTGCTGCCATGTGGGTCCTGAGGTCATCATCACACTACAAAATATTCTCAGCTGCTTTCAGCTCCAACCACGACTTGCAAAGTTATCTATAATATAAAGCAATGTAACCAATGTAATCATAAAGATTCTCTTTTTTTTTTCTTTAAACAAATTTTTAAGCCTCGCTGCTGAAGCACTGCTTGGGAGGGCAGAACAACCACAGGATTCACTAGTATCTGAGAAGTGCATGTAAAACTTTCTTGGCTGGCACTGAAGTGTTCTGGAGCATGCAGGACAGCATCTCATCTGGGACTTGGAGGAGGAGCAGCTGAAAGGACATTGTACTGCAACACTTGGGACTCTGATTCACACTCTCTGGACAATAATAGGCTTGACCCCTTCCAGAATAATGTCTTCTGTTATTTTTTTCAGTGGAAAATTCTCCTACAAGACCAAGAGAGCCTCAAAAGAGTCTTTCAGTGAAGAAGGTAATAAGCTATTCACTGTGACAATACTAAACTATGCTGAAGAGGCAAAAGCAGAGAAACAGAAATCATGATGATATCACCTGCCTACCAAACCCTGACTTCCAGAGACAGTGTTGCATCAGGCAGGCTCCCCCCTGCTTTAGTAAGGAGTGTTTCGATAGGAGAAAGCTAAACCTTGCAATCTATTCCCAGACAGGCAAGCTGGGCTCCCAAGGTATCAGTAGTCTTCAAAATTCCCATCACTTTAGTTCTATCTTTTTCTTTTTTTTTTTTTTTTTTCCCCATCTATAGGTTGCTAGGATGGAGAATTATGAATGGATTGTCATTAGAGAAGAGCTGTCTTTGGAGACAGAAACACCTTTCAGGAAAAGAGCAAATACAGGAAACCATTAACTGGAGTCTTTTATCTTGTTTTGGTATTACTTCCTGGCTGTCCATCTTTGACCACTGCCAAGGACAGAATATTGGGCTACCTGGATCTGGCCCAGCAAGGCCCTTCTTATGTCATTTTGAAAGGATTTTTGGGAAAAAAAAAAAAAAAAAAAAAAGGAATTTGAGCAAGAAAGTGTTGAGTTCCTGAACATTTGCCCTGTTGTTAGTATCCCTGAGGTAAAGAAAGGCAATCAGAAATCACTTTGCTGTCAGCAGCCATCCACTGGCACAAGCAAGTAAGGTGTTGGATGGAATAGAAGGAAATGATCTTCAGATCCAGTCCCAATATTTGGGGAATTTCTTGCTCTTGCATTTCCCACTTTCCCTGATAACAAAAATATGAGGGAGTGTTCATGTACCAGACCTAAGGGTAACCACATCAGATGTGGAGACCTACCTCAAAGTTTTGCCAGTGCTGTATGTTGTTAGAATATCTTTCTTCTTTGAAGAACAAAGCAGGGAGCTTGAGGGGAGAAGAAGCTGGTAGGCAGCTTCAGAGAGGAAGATACTCTGAGAAGTCTTCCAAAGCCTGGCTTCACCAGAGACCACCGAGTGCAATGGAGAGGCTTTGAGATTGCAAAGATGGCAAGGTAGAGTGTTATTCAATGAAACACAAGTAAAGGGTGAGTAGATTCTCATGTAAATGTCCAAGCTGTCAAGCCACCACGAGACTCACCTGTCAGGCATGTTTGATGTCCTTTCATGTTGTCTGATGAATATTCCTCCCTGGTGGTCTCGCATCAAGATGAACTGCCAACTCTCCTTGTGGTCTTCCACTAGTCCTTCAAGATAACACAAAATTATCATTCAGTGTTCCATCCATTTAAATGTCAGGTTATTTCATCCATCCCAAGCCAAAGACAGTGAAACCAACTTTTAAAATATTCCATCATGATATTGCAGTTGTTTCCTCAAAGTCTGATACTTTGATAGATTATATATGAGGAAGAAAGTATGAAAAGGTTCTTTAGGGATGTGTGTGAAGCTCTTGCAGACACAGCCACTGCAATAAGTTTAAAATAAAGTAATTCCTGCCATCTCTATACCACCTGGCTCACCACTGCAAACCCCTCTAGTTGCTTGCTGCATATCTCAGGATGTCTGGGTTGAGGCATGTGATGATGCCTATCACAGCAAAAATGCTCAGCTGAAATCTTCCCTCTAGTTAGGCTGCCAGTTCCACCAAACCACACCTGGGTTGTATTACCTATTACAAAAAATACACTTGTGAGATGTGGCTGATCCAAAGCTTTGTGTGGAAAACCAGGTGTAAACTAGAATTAGATGGAAAAGTTCATAATTATCCTCAGACCCTTGAGGCAAGAGTCATTCAGAAGTCCCTCATTTTGAAGATTCTGTAAACTGAAGCCATTGGAGCTGGAACTGTACTTTTGAGCTATAGTTTCCACTGACATTAAAATCTGCCAAAAAGACACTCCTTAAGCAGAACAGGAAACAATACACAGAAAATTTCACTGTTTCAGGCACTGACAAATATTGCACTCAGGTTGTGTTCTAAATAGAGAAAGCATTATCCATACCTTCTGTATGTAAAACATAGAAGTGCTAGGTTTTAGCCTTTTCTTCAGTTATCTGGCATCTAAAAAACTTAAACATACGTAATCTATTTTCTAAACAAGTTAGAGAATAAACATATGATTGAATGGACATAAATTAATAAATCTTTACACTCCTATATCTAGGGGAATATACCTGTTATAAACCCACCACAATTCTTCAGAGATCAGTTTAAGAAACCCAAAGCTCATGAGTGTGCACCTGGAGGACTACCAGAGATGGGCACATAGTAGCATCCACCCTTCATGTTCTTGCTTGCTGTGGACCAAATATACTACCTGATGTCTCAGGGCTAATACATCGGGTTCCCCTAAGCCATCCTGGAAAGTTTTACTTGCAATGCTGTAGAGACCCTTCAAAGGCCAGGTACCACGAGGGATGGTAACCAGCAGCTCCAAGGAGGTTACTAGCAGTGATGGGACAATAACTTCCCTAGTTTTTCAGAACTGGACCCCTGTAATCATGTGCTGAGTTGCACTTCATAGTAGATTTTCACGTGTCTCAGGGGAGGGAAGGCTTTTCATTGCTCCCAAGTGAATAACAACAGGACCAGAGGAAATGGTCTGAAGTTGCAGCAGGGAAGGTTTAGATTAGATATGAGGAAGAATGACTTCACTGAGAGGGTGGTCAGGCACTGGAACGGCCTGCCCAGGGTGGTGGTGGAGTCACCAAACCTGGAGGTATTTAAGAGGTGTGTAGATGTGACACCTCAGGGCATGCTCTAGTGCAGTGCCCGAGATTGTTGGGATGGGTGATTTGTTTTGTGGGTGGTTTTTTGGTTGGTTTGGGTTTTTTTATGTGTATGCTTGGACTCGATAATCTCAGAGGTCCATCCAGCCATGAAGATTTTGTGATTCTGTGATTTTGTCTCTGTCTCTCTAGAATTACACAGAACTGCTGCAAGCAGGCAGGTGCTGTTTTCTTCAACTTCCAAAAGGCCCTGCTAGCTTTGTGTTTTGCTAGGATGATCAGATATTTCTTTGGTATGTGCTATTTATTTAGAAGAATACTTTATAAAGCAGCAGGGAGCAATGAAGTTTTTGACCTGTGGTTCTAAAAACACATGTGAAGTCACTCAAAATGAAAGATAAAAACACGCCCTGAAATGTAATCTCCAGAATTTTGCTTCAACAAACTTAGGTTGGAAAGGTGAAGGAAAGACAACAATGCAGGGGGAAAAGGCACAAAAAAGGCACTTCAGGAACAATAACCATCTGGATCTGAAAAGTACCACAAGCATAATGGAACCAAATATTCCTTAGCTGCTATACAGGGACATCCTTGGAGTAGGAAAAGGCAGCAGAAGGCAGAGCAATGAAGCAGTAGCGTCTGACAAACCTGCACCTCTGCCTCCAGCTTGTCCACATCACACTGGCATCTCAGAAAGAAAAGGCCAGAAGAGGCCAGAGGGAAAGTCAGGGAGAAACTTTAGGACGGTGCAACATTCACATGTATGCATCCATGGACACAGGACAGATCCAGCCCCACGGGTTGGAGCTGGCCCTGTGAACTTAGCCCACAGGGGTCCATAACATGGGATGTGGCCTGGAGAGGGGTCAGACCCACCACAAGGAGTTGAGTCCTGCACCCCTGCTGTAAACACCAGAGCTGTGTGTTCCCCTGGCTGCCACTGGTGTTAAACACGACTAACACTCTTCTCGTAAAAACTCTGAGTGCTTTAAACTCTCTTGTAGAGTATCTGATTCCAGAATATTTTAATTGCAGTTGAGCTTTATTGTCACTGCAATTGATAGTACTACTAACTATACTTTTGTAGGATGCTTGATTATTTGTCTAGTGTAGTTTTTTGGGGTTTTTTTCAGAAGAATGGACATGTTAGACTATAGAAACAACATCAAAATGTTCTTCAAGGAATAGAGAAATGGGATTAAACATGAAACCCTGTTTACTAAAAGAAAAGAATCCCTGCTGAGCTATGATGTGACTGGATGACTAACCCAGCTACCCTTTCTTGAAGTGTGCTCTTTCCATGAACAGATGGTTTGCTATTATGACCAGGGGATCTGAAGCTAGAGAAATTATCCAGTTGTGAGAATGCCATCAGGGAGAAGAAATTTCCTACTTTCTTCTTCCTCCTTCGTGTCTTCTCTTCCTATTGCTGCTTCTTACCAATGTGGTCTCCATAAGCAGTGTGGGAGACCTGACTGTATTGCCTGCAAGGGAAAAGAGGCTGTTACTGCCACATCTCTGATCCAAGTCATGAGCACAGCAACAAGGGGGGTCAGGGGCATATAATAAACTAACCATGGCTAGACGGATGGATGAGGGAAATGGATCATTTATTACCAAGTGGCTATTTTAAGGTCTTTCTGCAAGTTCTTCATTTTTCCCCAACTTCCCTTCCTAGGCACACCATCACTGATTTTTAATACAATTCAGAATCTCAAGGGCCATCAGTTACCAGTGCTCAATTATCTCCTGAGGCATGTCGTACTGTCCCATGGACCCTTGGATCTCAGCTGTAATATCCATGCTGCCATCTCTGCCATGGATGGGCCCTGCAGCTCCTGCTGTCACATGTCCTGGGGCTCAGCAGCCTCAACTGAGAAAAGCTACTCCACCTATTTCTCTTCTGTTTGTGTCCATCTGGTGCAGCAGTGTCACTTGCATTGGGGATGAGTCCACTGCACATTGGCATGACTGCTTCCCACCTTTATCCCTGCCAGCATCATTTCACAACCCATACTGGACTTGCTGCTTTGTTCTGTCTGTCTCAAGCCACGTGTCAGGCCAAAGCAACTCTTTGCTGGCTGACAAGCCTCTTGTCTTCAGAGCTCACGTGGCCTCCAGTGCACCACTGGTGACACAGTAGCTGCACAATGTCAAATACAGACCTTGTCAAATACAGACCTGGTGGTGATCTACCCCTCCAGCAAGTATCTTCTCAGTAGCCCTCTCAAGCTGCTGATGTAGGCAGTTTGATTAGGTGTAAATTTCCTGTCCTGGTTTGAGGCAAAACGAACCAATTTTCTGTGTTGCAGTTTTACTTTCTTAGCTAGGTTTCAGCCAAATTTACCAAAACTTGATTGACTTTTCTTTATAGCTCCCTCATCTGAGGGGTCTGCTGGGGGAGACATTCCCATGAGGTTATCTGTACGCTCTACATCTTTATTTGTTTAGTTTATGTCAGAATGTGTTACGCTTTCCGAGTCACGTGAAGCCTCCAGATATAGGATTTTTTACACTTCTCCCCTCCCCCATCCAACATAAATTATGCATAACATAGTACTGTTTGCACTATCAAATATGTTGTATTTCCAAGCAAAAAACTTCCCCGGTGCTGAGTGTGGCCCAGCAACATTCAAAGAAAATGGTTTCCTAAAGAGATAATGATCGTGCACAAACGGATGCCCTAGTTTCATAAGGTCACCTCCCAGAGTGTTACTGCCCTTTCAGCTTCTCATTAGAGACATTGCAATAGATGCCATTTTTAGGTCATTTGTATGCAAATGAAAGGTTTGCTTGCTTTTTACATGACTGTAAGAGCACTGCCTTCACTTGTTCTTCTTAGTTATATTTTTCTCCCTAGAGTAATAAGCTTCTCTTATTGTTGCCTGAATTAGGGCAAAAGAAATCTTCCTGAGCAGATGAGCCATGGACCGTTTTGACTCTTTCATCTCTATTCCACACTCTGTTGAAAGTTCCTGCATTTCCTGACAACATCTTTAGTTTCCTCTTCAGTTATTGTCAAGATTTGTCTGTCCATTGAAGGAATTTACTCACTGAGATCCAGAGGTTGGCATCTTTTTAAATCAATAGTAAGCATCTTTTTTCCTTCTGGTACTATAATACATTTTAACTTCTCAGTATTTTCTTCCTCCAAACACTTACTGACATGATTCTATAATGGAATGAAGTTTACCTCCATAAGACCAGCTTCAATAACTCCTACCATCAGTGGTTTCTCTTTGCTGATAACGGTGTCCCTGATGCATCTAAACATCATGGAAAATTAGTCCATGTCCTGCAAGCCTTCAGGTGGCCAGTCCACTCAACCCTTTACTATACTATTTTCCAGGACTCCCATGAAGAGATCTGCTTGCTTCCTCTACAGATCTCTGCTGATGTTTGTAAATGCCTGTGTAGTGCTGCGATTCCTTTACAAATGGCAGATATCATCTTGCATGAGTTGTTTTTCCATTCCAAGTTTCTCTGTGGACTCCCACACCAACTGCTCTCTGCTTTCCTGCCTCAGCCTCATTTGCAGGAACATTGTGGGTTTCTTTTCACGTCCACAGTATCAAAGCAACATCTGACCTTCTCAAACTTCAGGCAAGTTCTTCATTGCTTTAGAAACGTTAACTGCTTTTCCATAAGTTGATTCTGAGAATTTCAGTAGATGCTGCCTTGAATGATTTGTTCTCAGAATCTAACCATGACCTTATCAAAAGATTGTGAATCTGTTTCTAACTTTCTAACGATCACAAACATAATTTCATTTTCAGCACTTCCTTTGTAATGCCTGTTTAAAAAGACGTGTCTAACATGTCTCATTTTACCTTGAGAGTAATGTTCAAATTGGTGCTCAAGTCTTTTATAATTAGCCTCCTCTGTGTAAGTTAATGGAAAAATATTTTTAACAATTAAGGTGCTCCACAACTTCTGTCTAAGAAATTAAGCTACTTCTGGCTTATGGATACAGACTGAAGTACTAGACAAATTACTCCAAATATCTCCTGCACTCTGAAAGAGTTTTGGTACTGGCAAAGCTTTTAGCTTCTCTATTTTTCTGTTCAGGATATTTTCTTGCTGTTTATTCTTGGTAAAATTAGTTGCTCAATGATGACCTTGGGTGAAGAATTTGCTGTGTTCAATGGTGGATTTCGTGCTGATCAGGCTTTCATAACCTGAGCCTCTTCAAAACTCCACCAGTTCATATAGCAGAGCCTATTTAATAGAGCAATCCCTCTCAGGCTGTACAAGAACACAGTGTACCCAAGATTTGTTTTAAACCCAAATTTGAAACAATATAGAGCCTGGAGCAGAGAATTAGCGAAAGAAGGAAGTTTGCTAACTATTTGGTCTTAAAATTTTGGAGATTGTGATACTAATAAGCAGTGAAATTACCTTTCCAGACAGACTTTTCCATAATAGAAGTGAGGAAGCAAGATATTAGTGTAACTTTAGCCTTATGAATGTGTTGTCAGTGGCCCTTACCTTGAATTTTTGTGCAAAGATGTACTACTGCATATATATATATACATGGCAAAAGTATGTCATTGCCAAAAGGACAGGACTAAAAAAAAGAATCCCCAGCCAAGCACCTGCAATGTGTTCAGCAGTGCTATTAAGTTCTCACTAATGCTTGCAGAAAAATGTTGGCTGTGGTTGCAACCTCCAAATGTTTTCCAAATTGCTCGATTTCCAGCAGAAGTTATTTATTTCCTACCAGAAACAACTTAACACCCCTGAAAAGCTGTCCAGCAAACAGCATAAATGAATACTCTTTCTTTCCTAAGCTCTGATACTTTTGCATGCCAGTTATAGATTTCAATAATGGACAGGTTTTAATTAAGTTGATGGACATAAGTGGGATTACTATGCATTGGGGTATGTGTGAAATACTGCAGCAGTTAATAGGGAATGCAGCTTTTCTGATGACTTCTGTTCACCCAGCACATTCCTGATTACAAGGAAATCCTTCATTCTTGGCACAACGGTTCAATGCAGGGAGTTAGTGATATAGATTTTCCTTTGGTCTGAAGAGATTATTTTCTTTTGTTTATTGCTGTCATTTGTGCTCATAATATGGGCTTTGTGGCAAAGCAGACCTTAAATAAGGCTTAACTTCCTGCCCATTACTCTATAATAAATTATGTGGCATATTTTAAAGATGATAAAAGCTTCAGCTTTAAATGGAAACTGCAACCTGAAGCCCGGAGAGCAGTCCGTGGTAAGTTTGGACTATGACTAAGGAAATTACAGAGCAGCAACAGTCTGACAACTTTGGATGCGTGCATACGTGTGCATATAAAATACCACAAGATCATGGGATAATTAAGGTTGGAAGGAATCTCCAAAAGCCATCTGATCCCATTCAAGGCTGAGAGGAGGGCAAACTTTGAAGTTAGATCCAGCTTTGATTTTGAATCAGGTCGCTTAAGGTCTTGTTCTGTTGAGATATGAACATGCCCTTCAGGGCATGCTCTAGTGGCTGAGATGGTATGGGTGGCTGAGATTGTATGTGTGTTTGGTGTGTGTATGGTTGGACCCAGTGATCTCAGAGGTCCTTTCCAACCATGATGATTCTGTGATCCCCATGGATGAACTTGCCACAGCTTCTCCAGCAATTGTGTTCCTGTGTTTGAGTGCCCACCATGAAACTTCCTCCTGATACGTGGTTTTGCTTTCCACCATAACTGCAACTCTTGTCGATTACCTTGTCTTTTCTCCCTGAGAAAAGTCTGGTTGTCATATCCACAGGCACCCATTAATTAGTTGAAAGGAGCAGTGAGATTCCTCCTTAATGTCCTCTCCTGTGGGCTGAACAGACCCTGTTCTCTGAGCCTCACCTCGTACACTATTTGCTTCAGCCTCTGGCCATCTCAGCAGCCTCTGGTGGACTCAGTACTCTCCTGCAGAAATGGACACAGTGCTCCAGATGTGGTCTCACAGTTGCTGCATAGAAGGTACCTTCCTCACCCCCAGGTTCTGCACTTGCTAATGCATCCCAGGACACAGTTGGCCACCTTTGCCACAAGAACACACTATGCTGCTGACTCCCATTCAGCTTGCCCACCAGGATGCCCAGGTCCCCTTCTGCAAAGCTGCTTTGTAGCTGTTCAGTGCCTGACCTGTCCTGCTGCATGGGATTATTCTAAGATTAAACACTTTGCATTTGTTGATGTGGTTCCCAGCAACTCATCTCCCCAAGCTGTCAGGAGTCCCTCTGAAGACGGACTTTCTGCCTAAACCTCCAGCGTATCAAGCTGTACCCCAGAGCCTGGTACCATCATCAAAGCTTCTTGAGGGTTAGTTACTCCCTACTATCACCCAGAGCACTTATAAAGACGCTAAACTGTACTGGCTCCAGTGTCAGCCCCAGAGAAAAAGCATTAGTAAAAGACCACGAGGCAGACTTTGTACCCCTGATCTCAACCCTTAAATCCCGGCACTCTGATCTATTTTTCACCTCCCCAAACAAAATCTCTCTGAATTGGTAGAGGGACAATACAGGTCACCCTGCCTAACGCCTTGCTAAACTCAAGGTGAACAACACCCACTGGTTTGCAAATGCTGATTCTCAAGCAGGGAGCAGTAATAAAATGCTTGCAGTTGAACAAGGAGGACAGGCCTTCAGGTGGAAAGAGTTCTTGATGAGATGACTTCAAAGCAGAAGGTACAAACTGACTGCCCTGCATCTACCCAGCAAATTTAATGACCCCCAGGGATATGACACAGCATACTTCAAGCCTCTGGGTGGAAAAAGTCTAATTCATTTAAGACTTCATGTAACAGTGCTTAATGTGTGACTTCAATCCAATATGAAAAGGAAGAGGAAAACTTGTGTGGCTTTTTAATCTGAGGTGAGTGAGTAATCGCGTCATACTTTCCTACTAGCTATAGTTTTAGCAAACTCAGAAAAGTGTGTTTTTTTCCTGCTCTTGGCCTTAGGGAAAAAAAACTCAGACCAAATTTTTAAGAGTAAAACAGGAGAATGGAAGAATCATTAGCTTGCAAACAGACACCATGCTTCCTGAAAATACAATTAAGAATAACCTTTTGGGGTAGGCAGTGCAAGCACTTCTTGGGCAGCAAACTGAACTGGTAACCCCCAGACTCCTCTTGTTCCAGGACTGTAGTGGGAGCAGGTGATAACATGAAGAGGTCAAAGGACTGAAACAGTGTCCTGGAATTATCCCCTCAGTCTAATATCCATGCTTGGCTCATGATAATGAAAAGGCTGGGAAACTGCACTGCTTAGTGCCCTGCGTTCCTTGCACAGACAGCAGACATCATCTTCCTACTGCTCTCCTTTAAAGTTGTTTTGAAGTCAAGAGTTAAGTTGCAGTAAAGCAAGGTAGTGAGAAATAAGAAGTGTGAACTGAAGGGAAGTCCTGTTGTGGAAATGAAAGAGCTGTTGCAGAGATTATAAACGTGTATTTTGCGTAACAAAGAGTACAAAGTTTATGCAGCTTTTAACTCTGCCAGACTGATGAAAGCCCTGTCTTCTGAGTGATTATGTGATGAGCAGCACTGGCTGTCACCAAGCATTGCTTTAGGTGGCCAACACGGCACAAAAAGAACATTACAATGGCAAAGTCATGGACTTAAAGGAGGAGAAACCCCTGTATCAAAGGACAGCTTCAGGTGGCCCTGACTCCACCTGTGTTTTCCAACACCTCCAGGGACAACTGCTGTGGGGAGAACTCTGCCTCCCACCCATGGGTCAGGGCTACAGCTGCTCTCTTGGAAGAACATAGCTAATGAACTCTAAGGATTTTGACTGATCACAGCTTTTAACGGGAGAGGGTGTCACTATGGCTGGTCCAGTTTACAAAATCTCTCAACCTCCAGACGTCCTTGAACTCATTCTGGCGTATGCACGCACGGAGCTGCAAATTCTCACTGCGGTGGTAAAACCACATGTACTAGGTGTACCTTGCATGAAAGGTTGGTTCCATGCCCCAAAGGCTTTGAGCTTTACATCTCCATCCTCTGGTAGTCATAGAAATATTTTTGAAGTGCTGAAAACAATATTTCCCCTCCCAAGCCCACTGAGAAACACTCAAATCACTTCCTCATCCTCCAGCCCCCAAAACTGTCCCTGTAAGAAAAATCTGTCTAGCTCCCTGTTGAAAGATTTAAGCCTAAAATTTAAGACTCTGGCAAAGGTTTAACAAAATGCAAATGGAACATCAGACAATCGTAGTTATTGGTGGTGCTATTAGCAATGCCTGCTTTTATGACCACGGGCGAAAAATACCGGTGTGTTCTCTGTAACGTATAGTACAAGGCTCTTCACTGCAAAAATGATCTTCATAACTTGTTTCTTAAATGCAGGCCAAAGAAAATGCCACAACACTTAAAATACATTCTGGCACTGTAAAAACAGCTTTCCTAAAAAAGTTTTCCACAAGTATCTTTACATGCACTTTTATGTCTTTTCACATATGTCTTTAGTATTACTCACTTTGTTGTTGTTGTTGTCAACACTTATTTCAAGGACATGCAGTTATGGTCAGGTTTCTCATTATGAAGGCACTGCTCCATTTAAAAAAAAAATTAGAAAAGAGAGAGAGGGAAAGAGATTACAAAGGGCAGATACAAAAAAATAATATTTTATTGTAGAGCCCACACGTTGATCTCCTCCTGTCAATTCAGCCCTGTGACTATGTGGGACTTTGTGAGGCACAAATGCATGGAACAAGTTTCCCATCGACAGAGGGATGAGAAAGATAAGTGAGCTCATTAAGATAATTAGAATTAGGACAGAGAGTGAATCATGCAAATAATAAAATATACTTTTTCCCTAGGCTTCTATTGTTTTGAAGAATAAGAGGTTGTACAAAGCAAAGGTGCTGCTGCTGATAGGTGTCTACCTAACACAGCACGAGTTGCCTTGAACTGTATCCCCCCAGAGCTGGGTTTCCACCATCACACCAGAATTTAACATTTTTGACTCCCTTTAAAGCAAAGCAGGTCACAGGCTTTTCTCACACACACCTCCATCCCCCGCACATCCCCACCCCCGACATCCTCCCCCACACTCTCCTGTTTAAAGAGAAAAAAAGAATTGAAAAAGTATCTTCACCAGGGGTGCACTCATCAGGGTACATTCATCAAGAAAGGCAGGCACTCTAGAAATGATTTTTTAAAGGGTTTGTATGTGAAGGGAAAACTTCCATTTTAGAATGAGGTTCTAATCTCAAACAAATTAGGGTAAAAACTGAAATTCTTAGTGAAATAAGATTGGAATCTAGATTCTCTTTAATAGATAGCTTGAGAAAATGGATACTAGAACGCAAAGCTACCTTCAAGGAGTTGTATGGAGAAGTCAACACAAGGGATTTTCTTAACTTCCTGCTAGATGCAGAGAAATTTACTGGAAAAGGAATAATCCCTGTCAAATAGTTTGTTTCAGTCAGTCAACAAATGCCAATAAAAAATTGCTTGATCATTTTTTTTTCCTAACCTAGGTTGGAAAAATAATTTTTCTTTCTAGGTTATAATCTCATCACAATAATAGTTTATAATCTCCTTTACATGCCACTCTCTGTATGAATGCACATGCAAAAAGCTTTAGGATGATTCCAGGCTTTGTTCAAGCCAAGCTAGAGCAGGCTTCTGTTCGGCACCAAATAGGTTGCCTAGCACTATAAATACCGAAAATCTCCTTTTCTCCATCATCACCTTTCAATCATAACACGAGTGTAATACAACTGTATGATTTCTGTGTGGCACCTTGACACTTTCATAGGCGAGATGGAAAGCTTTTCCACAAAGTCAATGGGTCTCCTGAGAACAAAAGCAAGTGCCACAAGACCTTTTTTAATTGCTTTTCTTTGGCTGACTTTAACTAATGCTGTGGGCATTTGTCCTCACCACGACAGTTTGGCCTTCATTGCCACTTTGCTCAGAACAGGGCTATTTTGGCAGGGAGCAGATACATAGATACTGCGAATAGCCATGTGAAGAAAATAAAGAATACATATTATACATACACAATGTAGATTCTCTGCATAACAGCGCATATCTAAAGAGGCAGACTCTATATAGGTATTTGGGGTTTTTGCATAAAATCCTAATAGTGCTGGACAATAAATAAGGCGTTGTACTTTGTCCTTTTCAGAACTGGCTTTTTAAATTTTATTCTTTTCTTTCAATGGTCTTTGAAACCCTAGTGGATTTGCTTCAGTGCCATCTTCTTTTCTGCCCTGACTCTTTCACTCCCTGTGCTTTCAACCAGTGTCCCCCAGATCTACTACCCGCAGGAAGGGTACAAGGCCTGACTATGGAAATAGAAACAGCTTGGAAGAGAAAGACTTAAATCAGGTCAGCTAAGAAAAAAATGTAGATTTTGGCTGCAGTGGTTAATAGTGCGAATTAATTTTGTTTAGAGCTTAACTTTTAAAAATTACTTTCAAAAAATCCTTAAGCTATTATTGCTCAAAAAGTGTATATTAAAAATAGAACATTTTGAGGTCAAGTTTTCCATGCCAAACTTATAGAATCATAGAATTGTTCAGGTTGGAAAAGACCCTTGGGATCATCGAGTCCAACCATCAACCCCACTCTACAAAGTTCTCTCCTACACCATATCCCCCAACACCATATCTAAATGACTCTTCAAAACATTGAGGGATGGTGACTCAACCACCTCCCTGGGCAGCCTGTTCCAGTGTCTGACTGCTCTTTCAGTAAAGCATTTTTTCCTAATGTCCAGTCTAAACCTACCCTGTTGCAGCTTGAAGCCATTCCCTCCTCTATCACCAATTACCTGCGAGAAGAAACCAGCACCAACCTTTCTACAATGTCCTTTCAAGTGGTTGTAGAGAATGATGAGGTCCCCCCTCAGCCTCCTCTTCATCAAACTAAACAGTCCCAGCAACATTAAAATCTGGCTACAAGAAAAAAACACTTCTGTATCAGACACCCAAAACTGAGAGCAACTCACACCCACACAACCCGCCAACAGCCCAGAGATGAACAACATTGCTCTGACTCCCCATGTCAGGATAGAGGGATGCCACTTCCCTCAGAAATGCATCGTTTGCACAGAGACTTTCTTCTGATGACGACTCTGAGTGAGCAACCAAAGCTTGTAGGTCACACTCAGGCAAGGGCTTGGTACCCCCAGGAGAACATCACAACAAGTGTGTGGTCACACACTTCAGCCAGCACCACCACCTGCGTTCCTCCAGCAAGCCTCCAGGCCAGGCTTGTGATGTGTCCAGAACATTTTGCAGTTTCTAATTAAGCCCTAAACTACTTTCAGCTTTGATGATCTTCCTGATGCTTTTCCCTCACCCCACAACTAATTTTAGATGTTCATGTTCGGTGAGATACAGGAATAGAAGCTACTCAGCTTGCAGTCATCCTCACTTAAGAAAGCTGGATATGAAAGTGTTTCTGAGCTACAGTTTACACCAAAAATCAGGACATCAGAGACCATTTAGCCCGGTATGCTAGAGCTGGCTGCAAAGATCATAGCCAGTTCCTAAATTAAATCTGAAAAATAGCCTCCAGCAAATTTATGTCCTTTCCCATGCTGCCGCCGGTTCCTGTGACCCAATCTACCCCTCCTTAACTTATCCTGGGACTTCCACTCCTTCCAATCTTCCTGCTTCACCAGAAGCTCCCCCACCTGGCAGTGCCTAATCTGACCTAATCTAGAGCAAACTGTGGCCCCCCAGCTGCACACGTCTGGGCTTCTTCCAAATCAGTGTGTCAGTGCTCTTTGTATTATTATTTTTTAATTCACTTTTTGAATTCCTCTCTTTCTCTGTGTAGCTCCTCAACCAAGCCCCTGAATGAACCTGCTGGTTCTTTATCAATGTAATTTATTGGGATTTTGGTGGGGTTTTTTTTGTTTGTTGTTTTTTTTTTTCCCCTGGAAGGATCTTCAGTCTGCACCTGGGGTGTATGAAACCCCTTTGAAATCAACAGGGGCACATGCCAAGCAAAAAAGCAGCACCCAGCTATGGTGTTAATCCAGTGGAGTCACTGCTCCTGGGAGTTTTTCTGTTCCTAAATTATTCTGAGCAGGTCCAGCAAAAGGTTTCTTGTAAAAAAGGTAGTGAAGAAATCCCCCTTTTGCCCCAAGGTTACGAGTTGTTTTGTTAGAGCAGATGATATGACAGCATGATTCTATCAGGACAAATCAAAGTTTACTGAGCAAATCTGTGTTCTATAACCTGATTTATTGGTGCCATCTGCCAACACCCATGAACAGATGCTCTGTAGGACCTCACTAATGTGCAGTAATGACTGGGAGAAACCCTCTGCAAATAACTGAATTTTAAAGTTATTGAGGGTGGTGGGAGAGATAACAAACATAATGAAAAATGTCTAGGAGAATGCATGCCAATGTTCATTTTTTGGTTCCATTTCCCTGACAGCAGTACTTCAGAGTGTTCTCATCTACATATGTGGGTATGCAGTGTAAAAATAAACCAAGCTCTCATATTTGCCTGGGCTTTTGCTCCAGTCCTTGGCTGCTGTACGCATCAGAGGAAAGAGAGCTTTTTGGTGTGAGCAGTTACAGTCCCAGCTTACCCCAAATCAACGAGTTCTTTCCGATGGCAAGAATTCTTTTTAGGGTCATATTAGAGCAGATCAACGTTGCCATATTGCTACCACTAATGTAGTTTTTTTTAATGGTTTTTCCCTACTGCGCAGCAATTTCCAAGCCCTGTGTACTCTGAGGGCATGCCGAGGTAGAAGCAAACGAGTTTCCAATTAATGCCACCAGCAACATTAATTTTGCATTCCTGTCTCTTCAAAACCACAAGGGAGCAAAAAGAGATAACGGAAAGATGAGCAACGTGTCCAGACGGAGATTTGAAACGTGCCTGGGCTCAGAGCAGGCACCTCAGAGGGCAAGTGGGAGACGCGCTGGCTCCCGTGGCCCCAAGGTCGGCTCGGAGAGATGTGGGAACAACACGGTCCCAGGGTCCCTGTGGCCCCCAGCTTAATAAGCCCCTGCCTCTCACCATCTCCTTCCCGCAGGATATCCTGAACTAAGCATCCACCTCTTGGGAGCTGCATTAAAATTAGAAGCTGAAGCTGTAGTGGGGAGGGGGGACGGGGGGACACGACACTTCACCTTCTCTCCTAACATGTCCTATAGAATCATAGAATCCTCCAGGCCTGAAGGGACCTCCAAAGGTCATCTAGTCCGACCTCCCC
>VZRU01001122.1:1776-23036 GCA_013398155.1 Pedionomus torquatus
ACTGGAGCTCTGCCTACCCTCTCTCTGTGTCTTTTCATTCTGAATATTTTGGACTAGGGAATTTCTTGCATGTCTGAAAAGCACCATGCTCATGAGCTCCTTCCACAGAGAAATGGCTAGGGAAGTCAAAATGATGAGAGTTTGAAATCCTGAGTTGAGTTATTTTCCACAGTGGGCCATCTCCTTCAGTACTTGCCTGTTTTTAAGTAACACTGTCCAGGCAAGGACTCTTGATGGCAAAGGCTAGGAAAGCAGGGAAAAATTCATGTCCTTTTCTGCAATGGTCACCATGGGCTAGAAGATGCATAACTAAGTGTTCTTGCACATGGTCAAGACCTGTCCCCAGGGCTGCCTCCTTGCCCTGGTGGCTACCTTAGCACAGGGACTAGGATCCTCAGTCTCTAAGCAGATGCCTGATTTTGGGGGATCCTGAGGAACTTGAGACACGTTGATACCTGCATGTCCTCCCTACTTCTGGAGGAGTCCAAATCCTTTCAACGTATTGAAACTGCAGCACAACTGTCTCTCCTGTGGCTGCCATGCTTTCCTCCTTGCTGCATTACCAAAGTCACTTCTTCAAACTTGTGCTCACACATAAGTGCCACATTTCCAAATCCTGTCAGGATTTAGGTAACCTGAAATTTGGGTCTAAATACATCATTTGGACTAGACAGAGTACAAAAATATAAAAGCATAAAAGATGAAGACTGCTCATGCTTCCTTGCCTAACCATTGAGTTATCATCTCTGTAGCAAGCAATTAGTTCACACTCATATTCAGAAATTTCTCACTAGAGTGTCATAGATATAGATATATATAGGGATAGAGTTGATCTTACTGGCAGCTGGCATTGTGCTGTGTTTGGAATTTGGGATGCAAATAGTGTTGATAAAACACTCATGGTTTTGGTTGTTGCTGAGCAGTCAAGGCCTTTTCAGCTCCTCACACTTGGCCACCTGTGAGTAGGTTGGGAGGGCACAAAAAGCTGGAAGAGGACACAGCCAGTACAGCTGACCCCAACTCACCAAAGGGGTATTCCAGACCATATGATGTCACGCCCAGTATATAAAGCTGGGGGAAGAAGAAGGAAGGGAGGAATGTTTGGAATCATGGCATTTAGCTTCCTAAATAACCATTACCCATGATGGAGCCCTGCTTTCCTGGAGGTGGGCTAACACCTGCCTGCTGATAGAAAGCCGTGAATTAATTCTTTGCTTTGTTTTGCTTGCATGCACAGCTTTTGCTTTACTGTCTTTATGTCAACCTGAAAGTCTTCTCATTTGTACCCTTCTGATTCTCTCCCTGATCACGCCACGGTGGGGAGAGAGTAAATGGCAGTACAGTGCTTGATTGCTGGCTGGGGTTAAACCACAATGCTTCAGGCAATCTCATCTATATTCAGATAAAAGAAGAGGCATCAAAATACTACAAATATCAAGTCAATTCTTTGACTGGCGCCATGGAATAGTGGGCAATGCTAAAGACAGATTCTTCTGAGATGGTTACACCTTAATGTGAAAAATCAAAGCTATTTATCTATGTGTGGGAGCAATGGTTTAGCAAAATGTGAGTTCTTCTAACACTGTGGTATGTCCTGAGTTGCAGGTGGAAGCTGTATTTTTAACCTCTTGGCACTGCCTGCCCACAAACTATCAGAATAATCGTTGCCTCATCAGATACTTCTTCAACTTACTATTTTTCCAAAAGCACATGGTATTTGAAAAAATTGCAAGCTTTGCCTAAGTTGTCAGAAGACTCAAGTCACAGAAGCCTAGAAAGGGAAGATGACAAACCTTGATTCAATTATGAGTATGGTCCTTGCCAAGAAAAAAGCTTTCTGCAGTTCAGTCTGGAGTGGTTTCACTTGACTAGTTTAACTGTGGGGGTCACTGAAGTGATAAAAGCATTTCTTGTTTCCCAAATATAGCAGCTGGACTGCAGTGACTCTCCCATGTGTGAACACTGTGACTTACTGTGCTCTGCTAACTTTGACCTGCTGGATGACACAACGCCCTCTTAAAAAGCCAGCAAATCCGGAAGCAAACAGGTCAGAATGTCATTTTATACAGCAGGTGAACAAACTCACTAGTTCTGGTTTTCTTCAACATGAAAGGTACAATAAACCCAATACTAAGCATGGCAAGCTCCAGAATTTTTCTTCTTGGGTCAGTTTAATCCATATTAAGTTTCCTTTGATCTGCACAGATTTTTATTAAAAAAGATGGTGGCAATTGGCAAAATTACTTGTTCACAGGCTGATTCTGTCTGCTTTGTCCTCCTCTTAGGAAAGGGACACTAAGAGATTTAACATTATGGCTACACTTATTGTCTGTGCAAGATGCCTCTTGGCATGGAAGATGTTACCATCATCAAACAAAGCCTTCTGCTATGAAGTGCTAAAGTCTGATGTGTTTTCTTGAAGGATGAGAGATTCCCCAATGGGAATTAGAAGGAAAATGTTGCTTCCACTTAAGGTTTGCAGTGAGATAGAGCATCCTGTATTAGAATTACTCTTGGATTATTATACAACCGAAGGAAATATTGCTTTTGCTCTACGAATCTTGCCTTACTCATATCCTTGTATCATCAAAGCTACTTATCTCTGCTACAGTACTTGTGTATTACCACTTTCTTCTCTTTCTTTCAAGAACGGGTACCAACTCTTAGCTTCCTGTGTTTGCAACCAACAGGAAATAATGTAGGATACTGAATAAGAAGTCCAGCAGTTTTGCATTATAGTTTCCCACTTAGTGGCAACTGACAGCAAAAAAAAAGTCTGTCTCTGCTTTTTGTACTGGAAATAGGAAGAAGCCAGATGTTGATATTTCATACCAGCTTTTTCTAGTATGAGAAAGTGAAAAATGAATATAAAGAGGAATTAATTTATTTTTTTCAGATGAGGATATCCAGAAATCTTAGCATCTGCTTCACAAGATGACATAGAAGATTACAAACTACAGGATTATTTGATGAATGAAGAAAGCTGTAGTGTTTTGGTAGTGAAGCAGGGGGAATCTCCACAGGTGTCAAAGTGGAGGGGAAGAGTCAGTCTGCACAGAAAAGGTATGTGTGGAATGTGGACAAAGGAGGGCACAACCTATATGAAGGTGTGACTGAAGGCTGACTTCTGAGCCAGCCGGGGCACAGAATGGGAAGCTATGCCCTGGCCTTCCCCTGTGACAGCCTGGACTGTGCCTTGCTGGCTGCAGGGATGCCTGCCTCACTGCCACGTATCCAGTCTGAGTCACATTCCACAACGTGGACAATTCAAGGTAGTGAGAAGAGCAAATCTTTTGTCAGTTGTTGGTTTTACCCTAAAGTTGCATCTAGGATGACTTCCAAGGCAGCAGACCATAGTGAGTGCTCAGCCAATGTTAAACATAAAGGACTAGCAGCATCTAAAACATGCAATGGGTAACAACTGTAGATTTTACTGATAAGCATCACATTTATTTGATTTTGCAATGTTTTTTATTTTTTTTGCTTACAAAAATAAACAGTTCAGGTTAGTAAATTTTCAAATTCCCAATAAGCTAGACTAAAAAAGTAGGTAGCAGATTTAAACACTCCAGACTTCATGAGGTAAACCCTGCATCAAATACCATAGAATCATAGAATGGTTTGGGTTGGAAAGGACCTCAAACATCATTGAGTTCGAACCCCCCTGCCATGGGCAGGGACACCTCCCACTACACCAGGTTGTTCAAAGTCCCATTCAGCCAGGCCTTCAACACTTCCAGGGATGGGGCATCCACAACTTCTCTGGGCAACCTGTTCTAGTGCCGCACCACCCGCACAGGAAAGAATTTCTTCCTAATACCTAATATAAATCTACTCTCTCTCAGAATCTGTGAAAGTTTGTAACTTATATTGACTTCTAACGGATTTTATACTGGTATAAATAAAGACTTTTAGACTTTGAATTAATGAGGCTTTAAAAGCACATGCATAAGCTCTACTGAAATTAAGAGGCAACTTTGAAACGTCTTTATATAATTTGCTGAACTCATTGCCTTAGTTATTGACAAGGGAAGCAGCAAAACAAATAAAAGCTGTGGTTAAAGATTGACACATACGTAATAGATGTCAAATATGTGTTGCATTGCCAGTGTAAAACAATGGTGTTTGTAAAACAATGCGTTTTGCATAAATAATACATTAGCAACTGCACAAATTAATTATCCTGAACAAGGAATTATTATTATGTCTTCTGAGCTGTTTCAAGGGAATGTGCACTGTTCTGTGCTTGCCAGTATACAAAACCTTTAAATGTTTCCCTTTTCCACAACAGAAAATCCCAGAGTGACTCAACCAGACAATGACAACACATGCAGACATGGACCCATTCTATCTCCCCACAGTCTGGACACCTCACTGTTTTGCAGCAAGTGACTCCTGCATGATGCTGTGACTTATACTTCTATGGCTTTACATTTCTGATTAGCTTTCAGTTTTATTTGCTAGATAACTATTAGATGTATCCAACAGGGAGGACCAGCCCACAGTGAAGTCAAGAGATGCTTGGAGACCTTATTCCGCACAGTCCTGCAATTCAGGACTGCATTCCCAGTTCTTAATGTTACAATAATGTAATATCTAGCCATAAAACTATACGGGATGTCAATTTAATATTGTGAACAGAACACTTACCTTTATCAAAAATTTCTTTCAGCACTCCTCGTTTTATAAGCTCCTCTCTGCTTTGCCTCATCGATATTTTTCTTTCCAAAGCTGTAAGCAAAGGAGAAGGGTCAATAGAAATAGAAAGCAAGGGAAATGACTGTTGAATGAGCTTCTATGCCTTTTGAGGCATTTAAATAATGCCTTTTCTCCTCTTCAAGATGCAAATTAGCATCTCAAAATAAAAGCTACTGCCAGTCCAGAGAATCTGCCTGCTGCTGTAGCATCACCGTTATTGACAGAAATCATTATAGACTGAGTGATCTGAGGGCATGCCTGTGTTCACATTGCTTAATTCTGACACATGACCAAGCCATTGCGGTGGGGAATAACAGATAGCAAAGGGAGAAAAAGGCAATTAGTGCAGAAACTGGAGGGGGAAGGTAAGGAAGGTGGCAATATGAAGGATTACACCAATGAAAGATGTGGCCAAAAACTGTCCCCAGACCATTGCAGAGGACTGGCACCTCTGCTGGCCTAAAGCCAAGGCTTGTTTCCCACTAACTCCAGTGAGGGCAGAGCAAGGTGTTTGGAACACCACAAAAAATGGAGCCTTCTCCTCCCTGGATGGGTGTTGTCCTCTAAAAAGGTGTAAATGAGGGGAACTCTACAAGAGCCACTGCAATGTACACCAGATTTGAACAGCTGTCCGGTATTTGAACACAGTCCTGTATTGCCTGCTTGGAGACTATGGTCACTGGGGCAGCAAAACGACAGACAGAATTTCTGTGTTTGTTTAGTTCAGCAGTAATTAAAACAATGTCCAATTAACCAAAACACCACAAAGGACGTGCATCCAGGCAAAGAGCTGAAAGCCAGCAAGCAAGGGGCACAAGAAGTGATGTGCAGGAGTGGCCGTGACTGCATGCGCTCTGTGAGAAAACAAGCCTCTGCCTGCCAAAAAAAGAGGCACAGTCAAGGGCAAATCACTTCTGCCATATGCTCCCCTATCAGGCTCAGCACAGATGCAGGCACACACAAATGAACAGGGACTTAGCATCTTCTGCCTGCCCAAGGCAGATCTAAAGCAAAAGAGAGGCTCTGAAACCCTCTCTCCATCCCTGAAAACACAAAAATGTAACCTTTTCTGGCACTGCTGCACGTTGGCTGCTCCCCAGAGGCACAGTGAATTAGCTATGCTTATACTGAAACACTGCATTCACTGCAACAGCTTGGTACATTCAGGGCCAGCTCTGCTTCACCTTTTTCCAAAGGACAAATTTAGGTTTCCCTGGTTTTGGAATCTGTTTTGAATGTGCATTCTTCAGGGCAAAGAAGGTCAGTAAGTACAGTCAGTAGCTAATAAAGCCCCTGTCTTCCCTAAACACACCCTCACTCCAGCATCAATCAGAATTACTAGCATGTCCCCTTGCTAAGTCACAAGACCCCATATCCATTAGGCAGTGACCTAAATAAAACCTTGCAGTTTTATTTTTGGGGCTGTTAATATAACAGTCACAGCATTTTCCAGACTGCTTTAGCCCCATTTGATGAAGCTCTTTAGGCATCTCACTGAGTTTCAATGAAGCTTCGATTTCTAAGTTTCTAATAGGATTTTGAAAAGAAATGCCCAACAGCCACACTCCAGAGTCACATGTGATTGCTCCCCAAGCTTTTCCCTGTGCTGGTGGGGCTCTGTTCTGGTACAGTATTTAAATCTTTTCCCCATCCCTTCTTAATAGCTGCTCCCACCCCTTCCAAAGAAGCCCAGGCAAGCTACACTAACTTCTGAGCTTTCTTCCACCAAAGAAATTGTTAAAAACCTGACTAACTTTAAAGAGCAACTCAGTGGCACCCAATACCTTTTCCAACAGTTCTGAGAAACCATAATTTTCTGTTAGTGTGAACAGTGAAGAGCACCTAGTCTGTCTGAGCTTGTTCTTCAGTGCAAAAGCAAGTTGGGTGAAACCACAGCAAAGCAGCAGTTTCTGCATATAGACAGCAGCACTGCTCACAAAACAAAGACATGGACAAATACTGCTTTTTCTGTACTTTACCTTAAATAGCTAAGTAACATCCACATGCTACACACAAATTCACTGGCACCCACCCAGGTTCAACATCTCATCCTCCTGCCTGGTCAACACCTGCCTACACAAGACAGCAACATTACTACCAACTTCATGCTAGGAAGTCCCATCACATCATTAAAGTAGTGGTAAGAAACACAGTACTTTGGGGGATTGGAGGTAAGACTTCTGGCAGATCAAGTGCTAAACCAGACTAGCAGGACATTAATAAGAAGTGCATGATTGCCTCTCTCAAAACTGTTGCTGGGGAAGACACTCAACTACTGACCAAGACTTCTCAAAGTCATGGACTATTTTTGCAGTCTAGCAGAATATCAAAGATTTTTGAATATGTATTTTTGGAAAAAAGTATAAGCACAAGCTTTTCAGCTATTCCCTTTTAGTTCTAATCGGCTTCTCAAGAATGAAAAAAACCCCACAACCCTCCAATTTGGAGCTCAGACTAAAACAATTTTTTTTAGTTTCTAAATCCTTTCTAAGTAGGTAAAGGACTTAAAGTATTAATTATTTTCCTACTAAGCCAGTTTAATTAATAAGATATTTAGAGGAAGGGCATGCTGGGCTAAGAGCAGCAATGAACAATAATAACAGATGTTATACTAAAGGTATGGAACATGCTGCCTTCCTTTAATACAAATCTTCCTCCCCAAAAAAGTCTTGTACATTCTAGTGCATGAACTGCTATGCTACTGCTGGATCAGATGGAAAAAAAATCACAAGTGCTTAGATGCAGAACTCATTAGGATCTAACAGCCTGAACAATGAAACATTTCACTCGGTCTGGATTTCCCTGGCAAAAATTGCCGGTTCTTTTACAAAGATTTTCTTTTCAAGCAGAAAGCTGATACAAAATAAATTCATTCATTCTCCACTGAGAAGGGATCCATTCACAGCAGAGGATAAATAAAAACCTCTGAATTAATCCTTGATTCATGTGAACCTTGTAAATTCTGTGATGGGGAAAAATGAAATATAATTAATATTTAACAAAAGATGTATTACTTCACTGGTGATTCTCCTTGGTGATTAACCTCATTTTTTTCATTTGTACAATCTGCCAGGAGATTAGAAATAAGCATTAAGCCCTCTTTATGGGGTCTACTTATGCCAGAAATCAGTTATCTCAACCAATTCATCCATTCTCCAAGCAACTCTCAGTTACTAGTTTATAGAAATGAGCACATGAGTATTTTATGCTGTAAGTGTACAGATTTTGCCAGTGAGCTCTTCAGTACACTGTTTCTTTTAAGCTCTGATGAAGAAACAGTGGGAAATGTTTTTATTAATTCTGGTGTTTTTGAACTTGTCCCTCAGGAGCAGCACCCCTCCGCTTCTCAAGCAGAGATTTTCTCTGTGGCAGACCCATTAAGATCAGTAAAGCCTTGACATGGTCAGGAGGACTTCCTGCCCCTCCATTCTGGAAATCAAGTACAGTTTTGTCTTTATTCCTTTAATAAGCTGTTGTGCTCCATGGTGGCAGCGATTTTGGGCTGGTCCTCCAGCTGAGAAGGTGAAGCTCACCACTGCCTCTGTGCCAAGTGCTTCTGCTGCTCCATTAGCCAGCCAAAGAGGCATTTATGTAGTCAGGACTTCTAACCTTTCTGTCCTTCCCAGCCTTCCCTCCAAAACCACATCTCAGATGAACTCTTCCAGTCTGCACCTCTATGAGAATAAACAGGTCCCTTCTGCATAACTCATCACGTTGCTGCTTAAACCGAGGGACAGACTAAATAAACATGTCCTACCCTTACTTCTCATCCGAGGTTTGAAACTAAACCCCAGTTTGTGCTCTCTGGTTGAATCTTAACCTCATTTCCTTCTGAGGTTGCCCTTGGCCTTTGTCTTAAAAAGCACTGGGGGTTGCTTAGCCTGAATTCTTCCTTTCAAAGGCCACTATAATTTTCATGATGATTTTAAGAAGCAAAGGTTGTTATAGGAATGGAGCTTAGAGCAGAAGCTTTCTGGTGTACCAATCATATTTCTATTCAATAGGCAGAAATTTGCTTTGCTAATAATTGAGATCTGAATAATTAAAACCAAGTAAACCAATTGCTTTGCACAGTGTTAAGACAAACAACCATCAACATTTCCTTTATATTTATAAGGAAGGAGAGATTTTTCAGATATGATGGATTATATATCAAAACTTGTTACGTCATCTTGAAATTCTTCCAACTATGTAGATTTTCTTGATAATCAAATGGAGCAAGATTCACCCAATAAACATTTTACAGTATGGGCTTCTGCCTCCAAGTTGGCCTCCTTATATATTAAGAGCAATTATTGGGTATCATTGACCCCAGTCTAATGTAAGCATCTAAACCAGTCTGATCTACACCTTGGAAGTGCCTGTTAGTCTTTACTGACCGTAAAAGGCAGTTAAGGGTGAGTAGCTGAGATAAAGTTACATAAAATTAGTGCTGAATCCACTCCTGAAATTCACTGACTGAAGAGGAGACTTTTAAAAAAAGCAATGCTGCTGCAGATGAAAGTACAGAGCTGAGGAAAATGTAGGTATGTCAGTTCACACAGAGCTCCATTAATTTTGGGATTGTTCCAATAGCTGTGGCATGACACCTGGCATCGCTGCTGTGAGCTTGAGGTTTGACCAATGCCAAAACATAGCTTGTTTGAAATAACTGGTTTGCTTTGCTCAGTGCTAAATATGAATTTTGCTTGGCTTCAAACATTCCTAAGTCTCTTAAAGCTGGAAGGAAGAAAAAACATTCCAATGGGTTTTTGAATCTTGGAAGTTTAACGTTCCTTACCGAAGTTTTGTGTTTCTCTAATCCCAGTCTGGGTTTTCCTGTAACAGTACCATGTACAAAATTGGACTCGGATCACTACCTAGAAAGGATTACAAGTCCTTTTTCATCTGTGATGTCCACACATGACTATAGCCTAGCACTCCTGTTCTATGAGATTACAAAATAAGTGAACATCACCAGGGAAAGTACATCCAGGTATTAAAAGTTAGGCTTGATTAAAAAAAAAAATAATTTGCAAATACATCTCCAAAGCAGGTGCCACTACAGTAGTTAATTAAATAAATCCCTTTCAGTGCATGAATATTTTGGAAAACATCTGTGGCATGTGCTGCAAGACAAACTAATAAAACAGGAACAATACTCAGCACTGATGTCCCACTGGAGCAGTAACTCAAAATACTCAGTATCCTTACAACCAGTATCATTAAAGAGGTGGAAAAGTCAGGTACAGACAAGTTGAAACAGCTTGGCTCATCACCTACATCAGCATTAACAGCAGCTGTTCTTCAGACAGTGGCCTAGCACTAGCACTAGGCAAAGAAATGATCGTTCTACACTTAAAATCTGTTAATCTATCATTAAGACAAATAAAATCATAGGAAAAAAGAGGCCAGAATAATAAAAAAGAAACCCTCTATTAATCTTATTTTATTTCCAGTCTTTTAAGGACTGAATTTATTTTAGATTATGACTACACAAACCACAGAGAAGGCAATATTAGAGCATCCTGCTTCTAGTCAAATTCAGATCAACTCAGGACACTGGTCCATCTCCAGTTAGAAGCACTGAACTAGAAGCATGGCAGGCAAGTGTATGAAATCACACAATAAAAATAGACACGTTCCTTTGAGAATGCAGAATCAAACTTCAAAACCCTAGTTACTAACCAGAAGAGTTTAGGAGGTGTAAAGGTTGCCATGCCTGGTAACTATGCATAAAAATTGAATTCTCTCTTCCTTAATGATGGTGAAAGAAAGTAAAACTGTGAAAAAGCTGAAATCAGCCTTAAGAAAACCCTGGACTTGCATTGATCATAACTATATGTAAACTGCCAAAAGACAAACTCAGGAGGAAAACGGATGAGAAGTCAAATATGTAAATATAGAATTGCAGGAACTAATCAAAATACTGCAAACCACACTAAGCAAAGATTACAATACAGTAACACAGCTTATGAACACAGCATACACGAAGAATTCAGCAAACATGGGGAAAGGCAGAGAAATAAAATCTGAAAAATTCTACCATAATTAACAGAAGGAATGAACTAAAGAAATCAGAAATCTAATCCAAGAGCAGATGGTAGGTAATTTTTTCATATAGAAGGACTGAAAAAAAATCAAAGAAGCTGCCTTCCTAGGGAAAGAACTGAATTTGGCTAGATCCAAAGAAACCAAATATAACAGATTTTACAGGCCAAGCAGAGCAAGGCTAGAAGAAGAGGAATACATGGAAAAAGAAATAAAAACAGGAAGTCTTGACAAATCTAAGAAAATGTGTATGTTTGAAAAAATCTAAGAAAATGGAAGTGAAAAGAATATGAGACTGTAGACACCCTTAAGAAAAATAATACCACCCTCAACTGACCAGGTAATAAACAGCACAGCAGAACTCCACTGTGTCAATGAGCTGTGATAGTCTTTTGGGAAGACTCACATTTTCATCCCCCTTCTACATAATTGCTTTTCTTGTCACACTTGAGAAGTATTGTACAGCAAGTTAGGGAGAAACTCAGAAAGCTGACCAGAACATTGAAAAAACTGCAGAAAATGCACTCTTCTTGTTCTTCCATTTGAACTGCAGCACAGCATTTTTGTGAATTCCTAGGTAATACTAGGTCAAAAACTGGAAAGCTGAGCCACCAAGAGGTATTGCTCTCCACAACTTAATGAAAAATGAAGCCATGTAGCTTAATTAAAGCAATTTGCAGCAAGGTAACACAGAGTACCCCTTCTCTGCAATTATAGTGTGAATGCAGCACAGAAAGCCATGCCTTGGCCATTCTGAATATATATAATTCAGGCATCAAAACCAGTAATGAGAGGGTGGTACTGACTTATTTGAAGGCTTTCATCCAAGTAAGAAACCTGGCAGACTTGAACAGCCCATGCTGAAGTCCATACTGCTACCAGCACCCTAAATAACTATAGCTAGATTAAAAATAATTTGAGCATAGCTATTACCACCACAGTTCTTACTGCAATGAAGCTATGTCCTAAATGCCAGCAGAAGGTAGCTGACGCAATCATGATGACAGGAGATCCATACATGTTTTCACATGGACCACCAGCAGATGAAAGGATGGTTTCTCCTACAGGCTTCTGTATTACAACACACAGAAGTTGTATCGTCAAAGGAACAGTAAGAATACAGGTTCTACTCATCAAACCTTTGCGATGAGGCAAAATGACTGATGCCATCTGAAATTATTATAAAGAAAGAAAAATGTAGGAACATCAGCAGCAGCTGCACATACCAAAGAATGGCTGCTTTTTATAAATGAGTCAACTTGCTTTAGGCACCTTGCCGTCTCAGATTTCTGTACGTACAACAAACAGTAACTATTGCTAAATGCAAATTAGCAAAGAGCTGGGTGAGATATCTGCAGTGTGTTTCCCTTACCTTGACAAGATGGTACTCAAGCAGAAGATACTGCAGTAGGGTTCTGCAGTGCCATCTGCAATGGCAGAAATGTCTGCAATGGCAGAAATGTCTATTTGCAATGTTCTGCTACATAACAGTTCAAGGGACATTCCTCAAAGTATAAACCAAAGCATCCGCATGGTGGGCATCACTAGAATGATGACTCCTGTGACTCTCCACACTCAGCTGAACAGAATTCTTTCCAGAATAGAGTTTACACATGGGATATAAATAACCAGGCAAGCTGCTGCCTTTGGATTTGTCATCAGACAACACATCCAGATGGCAAAACACAGAGCACAGTTTACAGAAACAAGTTGAACAGATGTCAAGAAACTGGATTCTGCAGTGCAACTTTTAGAGGGTCAGTTTCCTTGGGACAGAAAAGGGGGGACAGAAAAGGGGGGGAAAATACTAAGATAGAACCAGAGCAATGGCAGGCCAATTGTAAGAAGGGAGGAGGAATGCTTGGACAGACCACTAGGAGATGACAACAAACTACTGGTCAAAACTACTGGTCCCTTGGCAGCTGGGAGGACCACCTTCCTGATAGAAAAGAGAGCTGTGAGCAGTAAGAAAAGCAGCACAACTCTTTCTATAGTAACAACAAATTGCTGTGCAGATTGTTTTACAGCTTGAGTTTACCTTACAGCTGTAACTGTACAAACATAAATTGCCTGGTACACACAGCCAGAAGATGTGTAAGAACCACAGTTTACTCCCTAGCAAAATGTTATCTGGAGCACAGTGAAGAGAACTTGGTCTGCTGGATGCTTCTATTTCCTCAGTTGGGGATTTGGAATAACTTAAAAAATAGCTGCCCATTACCCAAAGTGTGTATTTTGTACTGGAACTGGATGATCTTCAAGGTCCCTTCCAACTCTAACCATTCTATGATTTAAATATACAACACTGTTGTAGTAAACTACAGTTAAGGAAACAGTTCTTCCACTTGTACTGGAATAATTAGTATACAGTAGCCTCCCAAACAGACACATAAAGCAGATAGAAAGTTGTACATCTGTGTCTGTACATATATCTATTTAAAAGAAATATTACAAAGCATAGCTTGCAACTAAGAAATAGCTACTGAATTCTGAAGCTGGTTTAGCACCTTTCTGAGAGAGAAGCTATTAAGATTTCAAACACCTCTTGGAAGCCATCACTACTTTGTATAACAAGTAAACATCAACTAAGCACACAGGTTCAAAATGCATGGATTATCAGAATGAACTGGCATCAACCCTTTAACACAAACCTCTGTTAGGTGCCAGACAGGAAATCATTCATTTACTATTTGACTACAGAAATGACAATCACAAAGCAACAGAGACTTCCTCAAAAATGAGAAGATTCTTGAATTGCGGCTGCCATATCAGCCACCAGTTATCTTTGGATAATATTTCCAGCTTGTCCAATGGCAGTAGCTGGGTGGTACACAATAGACTTAATGCTGAAAAAACTCAGAAGTGTCTTAACACCATTGTCTCATGACCCAAAATAGTGCAGTCTACTTTCTGGTTTAGAAGCTGGTAATAGTTGAAGCTACAGTAAAGCCACATGTATGCAATTTCAGTGTGGTTTATGCATTTAGAGTTTTGGTGTAATTTTTTGCTTTTTTTTGGCTGAAAAAATAACTTTCCTAGATGGAAAGAAACTTTCCACTATACATGGCAGTCCTCTGGAATCAACAAATTGAAAAACGATGGGATCTCAGTTACAGTAACATGACTGCAGAATAGCTTCATGAGAATTTGGCATGTGCCATCCTGCCTCATAGTATGAATTATTCCATTATTTGATTAGAAGGTATTATTTTTTAAAAACCGAAAATGACAAAATAGTTTTTTCCTCCTTTCCAGGAAATACAGTGCTGAAGTTATCTGAGAAAATAAGGCATTTTTACCCTTAGTATTATATATTATTATTTTAGTGGTTTTTTTGTGCGTGCAGAAACATAGTTATGATTCTTGTTGGGGATGCGGAGCCAGAGTTGAAGGCACTAAACACCTTTAGACACTAACAGTTTTGAACTGAAGTACTAATAAAGAAGCACATTCAGAAAAGGACAGGCAGGAAAGACAGTGAAGTGAAGGAGGTATGATAATAGCCTGACACATTTCTCACAGTGTAATCACATTATGTTGATAATATCATATAAAAGAAAGGTATAATGGCAGCCTGGTATCTCAAAATTCCAATGTAAGTGTTTCTACTATCCAGAATACAATAAAGTTTATCAATCAAATGTGTCAAAAACCAAACAGAAAATTGGTAGATTCATAGATGATCTAAAGTTAAAACAGTAATGGTTCAGAGGGTAAAGGGCAGGGTAAACAAGCCAAATAGTTTTCACAGCAGTGCTAATCCTAAAGAGCTTCAGCAGAATCCCAGAGTGAAACTCTTTTTTTCCAAGGAACTGTAGAAGTTCTAAGTGAAATGTCACTTGGAGAACTTTTGAAAGAAATCAACCAAATGAAGATCAGAGAACTGCCAAGATCAGGCAGTTTTCTTCCCAGAGTCCCCCAGGAAATAATATATGGCCTATTTAGTGTGGTATATAACCTAGATAAGATAGAAAAGTGGAAGGTGGCAAATAGAAGATTGATATTTTTAAGAGTCCAAAAGTTATCTGGGTATTAGAGACCAGTAAGCTTGGTTTCCATAACACCAGTCTATGAAAAGCTATATAGGACAGAGCTAGAAATAGGAGACCTAGAACAGGAGAGAGATGAGAGAAGAATCATCCTGCATTTGAGGTGGGAAGTTCACAGAAGTCAATGAATGAAGATGCTGTTCCATATTACTGCCTTTACAGTTTCAAAACCCCTTTTCTTGAATAGACTAGCCTAGAGTCGAGCAGACTATTTGAGTTGGAAGGGACCTACAATGATCACCAAAGTCCCACTGCCTGATGAATTCAGGGCTGACCAAGTTAAAGCATGTTGTTAAGGGCATTATCCAGATATCTCTTAAATACTGATAAGCTTGCTTGGGGCATTGAATGCTTCTCTAGGAAGCCTGTTCCAGTGTTTGACCACCTTGTTAAAGTCATTGAAACAATTAAAATCACATGAGATAAGAGTGAGCATTCTCTAGTGGATTAACAACACATAGAAAGTGAGGAGGAAGGCCCCATACAGAGGGGTAGGGTAGGAGTGGCTTGCTTCTTCATAAAGGCAAGTTCTAGAATGGCTGGCAATGGAGACAACAATTGCTGACGGCAGTCAAAATGAAGGCTGACTGCAAAGAGCTACACAAAATATTATGATACCAAATGATGTGTAACAAAATTCAACATTGATAAGAAAAAAAAAGAGAAAACATTTGGGAAAAGGTAGCCCTAACTATAGAAACATAGTAACAGCTAAATTAGTCATTCCCACTCAGAAGACAGCTCCCGGAAACTGCAGGGAATTCTGTGAAAACATCAACTTAATGCTTGGGGCAGTAAAAAAGGAAACAGAATTTAGGCATTATTAGGAAATAAATGCAGCATCTTTGTGCTAGTGTACCAGTCTAGAGTTAACACAAGTCTAGTTACCTGTCTCCAAAAAAGATAGAGCAGAACTAATAAAGTTATGGAAAATGGAGAAACAATGATTAAAGGGATGGTGTATCTTGTACAGGAGTGAAGAGCAATAGTAAAACTACAAATTTTTGTGTTTTCTTCTTTTATACCAAGTTCCTGGTCCCCTGATATTCACAAAAATACACGGTAATGTTCACCTAGGCTGTGCTTTGCACAAAGTAGTTACCTTGTGAAGGAAAATCAAGGCACAAAACAGGACAAACAGTAGCAGCACACATAATCTACACACCCCCGGGTGGGAGCACCAGACAGGTCTCTCTTTGAGCCCCAGCCTTTTGAAGCAATCCCACAGCCCTTGCACTGTTCCAGACCGAGTGATGAGGGGAAGCTCATGCCAGAAGGCCTTTTGCCTTATGAATGCATGGGGTGGCCTTTGGCAGCAGTGTGAGTTTCTGCTTTTATGCAGCATGGTCACAACCCATTGCTCCAGATCTGGAGACACAACAACATAGAGAGATGTGTGTCCGTCTGCATCACCTGCCCTTGGGACCATGGGTCATGCTAGTGCAAACAGCATGACAGCAAACTACAAAACAGAAGTCTTCATGCCGGGAAACAGGCAACCAGCAGGGAATACAAAAGGTCTACAACACGAGGAAAGACTTCTTTACTTTGAGGGTGACAGAGCACTTTAACAGACTGCCCAGAGAGGTCATGGAGTCTCCTTCTCTGGAGACATTCTGTCCTGGTTTGAGGTAAAACGAACCAATTTTCTGTTTTACAGTTTTACTTTCTTAGCTAGGCCTCTTCTAACTAGCTAAACTCTGAAATTAACAGCACATTGTTCAGAGCTGTTCCGTCTCACAGTGATAAGACCTGATTATACCAAGGGATGGTATGCAGAGAGGCCCTTGTTTAGACTTATTGCTGGAAGAACCAAGGTCAGATAATTTTCAACATTTGCCCGTTGGAGGGTCCCACCTTCAAGGAGGAGCGGACAGGACAGGTGACCCAGAACTGACCAACAGGGGTATTCCATCCCATCTGCATCATGCCCCGTACAAAAGCTGAAGGCTCAACAGGTCAACTCCCCTTCTCCCTCTTCGGCCCTTCGCCCCTTCTTCAATGGCTGACGTCCAAGAAGGGCTCTGCCTGTTCATCTGCCTTTGATCCTGATCCGAGCGTTCCTGACTCCAGATCTGGAATCCGGCTCCTGTTGATCACCGAGTCCAGTTTGGGACTTTTCCTGAGGCCTGCTGGTGACGTGGTCGTCATCCTGGGAGCTTGATACGGTTTTGTATATACTGTATACTCCCTTTTTCCCTAAATTTCCTTTTTATTATATTACTTATATTTTTATTAAAGTAGTTTCGTTTGTTCTAAACTCTTGAATCTCTTTAACTCCTTCCTCTCCTCTCTGACCAAAAGGGGGGAGGGGGGAACATCTGTCAATCAGGTTTTGGTAAATTTGGCTGAAACCACGACACATTCAAAATTTGCTTGGATGCATTCCTGCCCAGCCTGCTCTAGGTGAACCTGCTTTGGCAGTGGGGTTGGACTAGATGATGTCTTGAAGGTCCCTTCCAACCCTTATTGTTCTGTGATTCTGCAATAACATGAATAGTTGTTCACTGATTTATAAAATGCAAAAAGTACATCTGAAAAAAAAAAAAGGTGCATTTGTGTACAATGTCTTTTATCATTGTGCAATTAAGTGCAAGAAATACCCAATCCAAAGTGTAATTGCGTTCAACTGACACAAAGGTATGGGAGGATAAAGATAATCCAGTCATGGCTCCTTAATTTGGATGGAGCTTTTGGCTTATGAATTTCTGAGTAATGGAAACTGATTTGTTATGTGAGAGAACAAACAGATAACTACATATTTACCCCACTTCTTACACATGTTTTTACTAAATGTAACTGCAAAAAAAAAGATACTGGACTTCGGTTTGATCTACTATGTCTGTGCTTGAGTCTATTTATTGTTAAAGTGTATGTTCAATGGATCAGAAGAAAACACCATCGATTGCAACACACAAAACTACATATTGTATTCAATTATCTAATTGTTGGGAAATGTGCAAAGGCATCTAATTTGCCTTTGAAAGGAACTTGGATTTTATCTCCTTACTGTGCATGGCAAGGGATTTTTCTTGTATCATTAAACCAGACCTATTAAGTAATACAGAATTCAACATACTGGCATCTAGAA
Source organism: Pedionomus torquatus (assembly GCA_013398155.1). Lineage (NCBI taxonomy): Eukaryota > Metazoa > Chordata > Aves > Charadriiformes > Pedionomidae > Pedionomus > Pedionomus torquatus. Next base: position 19,645 of record VZRU01001122.1, read on the forward strand.
TTACAAAAACAGGTTGAGGTTTTGTTGTCTGTGAAGGGCTGGTCGCACAAAAGTAGCTCATTAGCTAGTGTGGCACCCAGGCTTAGAACCCTGTTTCACCATGGGCTTCATGATTTTTCATTCATCAAGTCCAGAAAAAGATAAGACTTCTTTTTTAAAAAAAAAACAAACCCTGTTTTTCTTTCTAGGAAATACAAGAGTGCTATATTTCACATTGGACAAATCTTAATTAGTATTGATTGCTTTCTGACAGCGCAATATGTGAACTGCCAATGGAATGTGAACCTGAAATCTGAAATTCTGCCCAGTGTCAGGTAAAGACCTCACTGTAGATGGTTTTTTAACAAAGAGAACAAAGTCATGCTGTTCTGCATATTGTGTCTAATGTTTCACAGAAAAACCACAAGGAGGTTGCAAATCATGGTTTCATGTAAAATTACAAGTTTGATGAAAGTTGGCACTACCTTGAAATATTTTTCTGAAGATTATCAAAATGCCATTATGTTGTTATAAATACATTAATTAAAATACTCATGAAGTAGCTTCAAAATTCAGATGCAAGGGAAGAAATAATACAATCTAATGATTAAATCTACCTAAATATTCTTCTGTTCCAACTTTAGCCTGGTCTTTTTTCACATCAGTGAGATTTGGATGATTTATTTTTGTGAAAGTTCACTTATTTCTGTTGCATGATAGCAATAGATGTCAGTCTATTTCTGCCATCATAATTAGTTGCTGTGGAGATGGCTGAAATATCACGGATTATAATTGCAAATGAGGAAAAAGCAGCAGGAAAAGATGACACTGATAATCTGCAAATAAGATTGCAAGGTTACTTGAAACTAGTTAAGTAGAAGATATTTGAATTTGCCATAGTATAGAGCAGATTCACAGAATATGGTGACGATGTACATTTCAGATGAACATACTGTGAGGAACCATGACAGTTACATGTGATGGCATCTTAAATTTATCTTAATGTTACAGTAGAATTATCATACAATGCACGCATCTCATGACTTTGTTACATATCATTTTACTTCAGGCCTATAGAAAAAACACTTATGGTACTCACCTTTATTACTGTGAGGTAAAAAACCCATAGCAGTTGTACATAAAATCAGTAGGTGTTATCCTGAACTAATATTGTTTGGCAGATAAATGAAGGAGAAACAGGTGTTCAAGTGACTGCATGAAGAGTGGCTAGAATTATCCCCTTGACTTAGTTCTTTAGAAAGCAGGAATCAAACTGCATCTTTTACTGGAGACTAATGAACCCCTCAGAGGGAGGAAGGATAAAGCAGACAAAAATAAAATTTCTGATGTGCTATTTTACAATAGAAATCCTTTGCATTATGTTGTATTTTGCTGTAGGGCTGGCTGACACTCCAATCTGCACCTCAAGTGCCTAATGAGAACTGCGTAATTGGTTGTGTGTAATGATGCTGCCTTCATACAGCCACTGTGTGCACCTCCAAAGTGACAGCATTATAAAATCTTTGCCTTTCCTGGCTCAGCAGCATGAAGCAATTGGCCGGCATTAAAAAAGAAGATTCCCTAAATTATGCTTTCATGAAGAAACAAACTTTTTAAAGCCTGACTGAGCTAAATATTCTCTTATGTACTACTGTTTAGAGTGGAGTAGCTGTATTCTGAAATGTGAAGGGAAAGTGAGAAGCAACTGCTTGTAAAACAAGGTTTCTTCCCCTCTCTGAGCATAGCTGAGTGACTGATATCAGAAATATATACCCAAGCTTAGATAGCTTTTTAAAAACCAAACAAGTATCTTGGCTCCTTATTAAGATCATAAAATATAATTTAGGTGAACTGACATATGGATGGTAGATAGAACCTCAGAATATCTGTGGATTTATGCTGATTAAGCAACCAAACACTGAGTGCTTTTATTATCAACAAGCCTTCTGAGCAGAAAGATACTGGAATGGAAAGATCTCTTGTTTGTGTGAAGATGGACACCCCATTCTGACCCACCCTGATGTTCAGAGAGGAGATCATATCAGTTACTTATCAAGGCAAAAGCCATAACACAATCACGTGCTGTCTTATCAACTTACTGTACCTTTTTAAGCCACTGCTGTTGATTCAGTAGCCTAATAATTAAGCTAACTTGATGTGAAGTCTCTTGCTTTTAAACCAGTTTGTTTGTATGCATGTATTAAAGAGCTTTGCTTAGCAGGTAATTAAACTAACATATTTAAAATTGAAAATGCATCTGGTTTGAAAGTTTTCCTCTCTATGGTGGAAAGACTAGAGAATGCACATCTCGCAAACTCTCATAAGAGCTGGGCAGGATGTGCAGCATTTACCTTTTACTTCTGCATACTAAATAAAACCATGATGCACAGCTGCAGCTTTACATACCAGCTCAGGATGCTCTAATAACCCTAAGAAAAGATCAAGTTTTACTGAGAACTTTTTATACCTCCATTTTGTTTACCAATTATAGACCTCCAACTGCTGCATATCAAGAGATAAACACTAGCAGAGTTCTGTGTTGTCTGGGGCTCCCTGGCACCATAACGACACTGACCAACTGGAGCAAGTCCAGCAGTGACTGACCATGATGACTGAACACGATGTGCAAGAGGCATCCAAGGGAGCTGGGTTCCCTTACTCAGCCTTGAGTAGTGAAGGCTGAGGAAGGATCTAATGCTCATCTGTCACTACCTAATGTGTGGGTATAGCAGAGACAGAGCCAGTGTTTTCCTAGACCTACATGGCAAAAGGGTGAAAGGTATTGGGTAAGTTGCAGCAAAGGAAATTATGATCAGAACAAGCTAAAAAGTCCTCACGATGAGTGTAGACAGATGTTGGAAATAGTTTCCCAGAGTCTCCATCTCTGTCCCTTGTAATACTTAAAAGTTAATAGGGAAACCTACTGTAATGCTAGAGGTAGCCATGCTTTGAGCAAAAGCTGGACCAAATCTCTTGCTGATATCCTCCAGTCTATATTAGCCCATATTCAATAAAAATTTTAAGTGCTGGAGCATTCAGGGATGCACCATACTCATAGGTCACACTGACGCTATGACACTGAACAGGTTCCATTGCTTTAGCATTAAAATAGTAAAAGCTTTAAAAGTCACATTGCTAACCCTATGTTTCTTTGTTTACAACCAAAGGCACACCACTTCATCCCAACTGAAATGAATTAAAGTTAAGTTTGAGCCTTTCCATGCGCTGGCAGCCCAGAAAGCCAACTGTGTCCTGGGCTGCATCAGAAGAAGTGTGACCAGCAGGTCACGGGAGGTGATTCTGCCCCTCTACTCTGCGCTTGTGAGACGCCACCTGGAGTACTGTGTCCAGCTCTGGAGTCCTCAACAGAGAAAGGACATAGAACTGTTCGAACGGGTCCAACGGAGGGCCAC
>VZRU01001122.1:23155-100266 GCA_013398155.1 Pedionomus torquatus
AGTGGGAGGTGTCCCTGCCCATGGCAGGGGGGTTGGAACATGATGATCTTCAAGGTCCTTTCCAACTCTAACCATTCTATGATTCTATGATTCTATGTAGTGATACCGCAGCATACCCCCCTGAGGCACCATACCACAGAGCTTTTGTCCACTCAGCAGTCCAGCTGAACAGTAGTGACAATCCAGTGGCACTCCATTTCATAAAATGTCCAAGTTGAAATTTTTTAGAGCAGAATACAAACAATGTTTAGAAGTTAAAATGTCTTTCACCTCAGTCACTGCAAAGTTTAGTTAAGCTAGGTTTAAGTTCATGAGTATGAGAATCAAGCTGCTATTTTAACAATAAATGAAGTCATATGGCAGAATAACCAATCTGATCAGGGCAAGCTTTCAGAACCAACCCTGACAAACACATGGTGTGAACAACAAATGCTGACTATATTTTGGTATAGGAAACAGCTCCTTCAAGGGTCTTTTATCTGCGGTTATCAAGTGGATCCTAAAAACGGATACCGCTATTGCTACTCATTGATCTGTGAGGTGATACAGCTGTGTAATTTTCATGGACTCAGGTAGCAGTTTCCTGAAGTTCTTTCTGCAGCAATGAAGTAGTAACACTTTCTGCACTGAAACTTCCTAGACTGGCTGAGACTTGGTACAGGCCCAATACTGTAAAAAATCAATTTGGGATCATGTCACTTATTCTCATCATAGAATCGTAGAATTGCCTAGGTTGGAAGGGACCTTAAAGAGCATGTACTCTAACCACCAACCTAGCTCTGATTAAATACCATCACTAAACCATGTCACTAAGCACTATGTCAACCCATCTAAACACCTCCAGGGATGGTGCCTCAACCACTTCCCTGGGCAGCCCATTTCAATGCTCAGGAACCCTTTCATTGTAGAAGTCTTTCCTGATACCCAATCTGAACATGGTGCAACTTGAGGCCATTTCCTCTTGTCCTATTGCCTGTGACCTGGAAGAAGAGACAGACCCCCGCCTCTCTACAACCTCCTTTCAGGTAGTTGTAGAGAGTGATAAGGTCTCCCCTCAGCCTCCTCTTTTCCAGGCTGAACAACCCCAGTTCCCTCAGCCTCTCCTCATCAGACTTACCAGCTCTGGACCTGCTCCAGCGCTCAATGACTTTTTTGTGGTAAGGGGATCAAAACTGGACACAGTACTCAAGGTAGAGCCTTACCACTGCTGAGCAGAGGGGAACAATCACCACCCGAGTCCTACTCACCACATCATTCCTGATGCGGGCCAGGATGCTGTTGGCCTTCCTGGCCACCTGAGGAACACTGCTGGCTCATGTTCAGCTGACAGTTGACCAACACCCCCAGGTCCTTTTCCACCAGGTAGCTCCCTAGTTGCATGGATGCAACCACACATTTTGCAAGTCACAACCCAGAAGTTTAGGCAATTCCTCTCCCAATTAAAGATATGGTTATTAACACAGCTGACAAATGACTAAAGTTAGAACTTGAAAAGGAGATTTCAGCCCTTCCTATGATTTAAAGCACCCTTGAGAGTCAGAAGAAGGTAGTGGGACCAGGAATCTGGGCAGAGAATGTTTCTAAACAGAAAACAACTGAAGACATATGCTATTTTACTTTCTTTAAATGAAATGCAAAGGTTTGCTAGGCTTTAAGTTAGGGAAAAGTTCAGGAACTCTTTTCTTTTATTGCAAAGAGTACACCTGTTTGTATTGTAAGCCATGTAGAATAACAGGAATTTACTATGAATATGCATCTCAATCCTGACAAACTTCTTCAGATGTCTCTCCCATTGAAGCTTGGAAAGCCCAGAGATGTGACCCTTCAGATATAATTGCAGTCTTTAAGAACTACTTTAAGAAACAGAGAAACGCTTGAGAGCATCAGACTTTTAGGGAGTTTCTCTTGCCTTTGGGATGTGATTTATTTGCTGAACAGTAGCAAGTAGTTGCCTTTCTTCCTTTTTTTGTTGTTTATTTAATAGGTACTGGCTGAGAATAATTGAAATGTCAATGCCATAGCATTTCTAACCTTCAGAGGTACTAGCTCAGTCAAACAGTCCACACATGCTCATGAATATGAGCAGGATTTCCAGACTGTTCTGTGGTATCTGTCATAATAATAACTATGCAAACTGACATCAACCACAGAAATATATGATTATCCATGAAGCCTATAAATAATGTAACGTGGAATGAAAATTTACCTCCAAAAATAATAAATCAGGGAAAAGTAGAAAATTTTAAAAAAAGATATTTTTTCTTTCTTGGGCTTCAGATGACATATTTGGCTTCTGAAGGCTGTATCTGAGAAAAAGCCATGGGCTAAACACGGTGGAGTTCATGAATGTGAAAACCATTGAGCAGTAACGGGGTGGGTTCTTCTTGCAAGCATCTCTTGAGTAATGCTTAAGAAGCAATACCCTGAAGGACTTAAAAATCTGCTTAGCATTATCTTGAATATTTTGGAGTTTAAATAGCCTTTTATCTTGTAATTTAGGCATCAAGGGGGAGGGAGTCAAGCAGGTGTGACTGTTGAGTGTCACTGTAGGAATACAGTCAGTCAGTATTATATACAGAGTGGAATGAGGTATACTCACTACAGGCTTGCTGCCTTGGCAAAGAACAGAATGTAATTAAATAATTATGATTTTATATTTCCAGAAAATTATTTAATGACACTGTATTTATTTAGTCAATGGATAGATACGGACATGCCAGCTGGCTTTCCTCCATCTCAGCATATTATAGTGAGATCTGACGTTTTTTCAAGAGTAAAAATAAAGACCCAATTTAGGTAACTAATTACTACAATCATAGAACCAAATCCTGCTTTCATTAAACCTTTTCAAACCTTAGATGAAATTTCATTAGAGTTCATGTTCTTATTGAGGACATAAATTGATTCAGCAGGGTGCATATATTTTTGCATTACTTAAATTACTCTAAACAATGGTTTGACAGTTCAGAAAATAATTTAAAAGGGAAGAATCTCTTCCCCCCCTCCCCCCAAACAATCACTGTTGTTTGCCTTATTGGTACATGAAAAAGACTGAAAAGAGAGAGAGATGATCAGTATTTCCATACTGGTGTTTTCATTTAATCTCATAAACATCAGCTAAAGAAATGCTTGGTAATCTCTGCTTTTGTTAGTGAATTTTTGAGGGACTGAAAAGATTTTTATTGTGTAATACTATTGGATTTTGTAAAACTATTCTCTTTCCCCAAAGAGTTAATCATACACGTTTAATTGATGCTACAAAGAACAAACTTTTGAACAGATTTGGTAAACATTTTTTTGTTGCTCTGTTCTTGAGAGAACGTAAGTTGAACTACTCAGGGTAAGTGTCTTCCAAGGCAGATACAATCTGCATTTTTAGTACAGGAGAAAATGCAAATACAAATGTGCAATAATCTCAATCTTCCTCGTAAATGGAAGAAAATGGAAACAAAAGTCCTCCTCCCGTTGTAGGTCCCTTTTACCAAAGATCAAACACCAGAGCTCAAAGTAAAACCTATAATGCATTTAATTTCTCACATCCTTTATAAAGAAGAGGCAATTTTTTTTTCAAGTGACTTTTTGATTGTGTTCTGCTCTATCCCTTTATTTTGGCCTGGCATGCTGTAAGAAGGGCAATCACAGTAACATAAGCATTAGGTACAGGCTCTGACAACCAAATCAAACTTTAAAAAAAATCAATTGTCACATTAAAATTGCTTTTGGTATTACATCTTTCATCAGAAAGACAGTAATACATCCTCAGCCTACATAAATAGATTACTCAACCCCCCCCTAAAGTGCAGCCAGTACTGGGGTGGGAAGCAATAATTGCCATGTGCTAGCAACACAACACAATGACTCTTGAGGGACTGCAAAAAAATCAGCTAAAATTGCACGGGCAAAGCATGAAAGGGGAAGGCTGAAATAATTGCCCAAGGTGGAAGTTGACCCAAAGTCTAAGATAGATTCCTTATTCTTGTTAAAATTTCCATGGTATCTTCAATGACTGCAAATAGCTGTTAATGCCTGCCTTCCTCTGAAACATAATCCACAGCAGCATGACTTTCCTTAGTGACAATAAAATTAAATAGTCTAAGTTTAGAGAATACAGTGGATCTTGTAGCCTATTAATAATGCTTTCTGCAGCCCTCCTGGCTTCCGTAGAAAGGATGTAAATCACAAGGGACAAACCAATATGGATAACCCAAGCTTCACTATAATAAGAGCAAAACTGTTCCTTCAGAGAAGCACAGGCCCTGCATCATAATAGCGCTCTGCCTAAGAAGGTGACCATGCTACTCTTCTTCCTTCGATATGACTTGGTCCTGAACAAAACTGCTCTAGGAATGAACTGTTACACTGACAGCAGCTGCAAGGGAAGTTTTCATAGCAACTCCCATGACGCGCAAAGCAAAGTGTACAGAAACAGACATCAGAAGTTGGGGGAAAAAAAAAAAGACTTATTCTATCATAGATATTTTTAAGACCTTTCTAAAATAAAAGCTGTAAATGAATTTTCATGGAAAAAAGAGATGAGCTAAGCCTGCTTGGTGAAATCTTTATAATTTATGCATTTGCCCTTGATGGAATTCATTAGCTTACCCTCTTTGCAAAACAAATAGCTTGATAATGGAACAAAGTTTTCCTAGCTTTTCCTGAAGTGTCTGTAGGAAAATAGACATAATTCAGCTTTCTACAAACTATGAATAAAGAATTATATAATTATGGGAATTTTCCTTCTGCCCAATTTTGCTGACAGCAATATTTCACTTTTTGCACTGCTATAGTCCCCTAAACATATTGACATATTCTCATGGAACTGTGTGCTGCAGTGTTATTTGAAGTCATGAATGAAAAGTTAGTGCTTTTCATCAGTGTCCTATCAGTGGGTGTTCATTGACTGCAGACAACTGGCACCTCTCAGGTTCTTATACAAAAGAGAAACAGGAGTCTGCTTATTTTACAGAAGAGGTGAGTGGTGCAAAAAAAAATAAAATTAAATAGTTGCTCGCATTACATTAACTTACCCACAAAGTTATGGTGTGCAGCCAGCCTTCCTCATTGCATCAACACTGTCATGCTTCCTAGGGTGGAGAGGTGATGTTTTCTATAGTATCACAATAGTTTTGTGGCTTTTTTTTTTTTCGAAAAAAAATGCAATTCATTTAATGTTTTCCTGAAAAATACTTCTTCAAGCCAGTTTTTATGAATGCAATAAAATAATTCTTTCAAACTGCAGCTTTGGAATCTGACAAGGGGATGAGTCTGGCTCAAAGGCTAATTGTATCCGAACAAAATTATCAAATCCCAGGCGAGCTAGTCTCTTCTTACCAGGAGACACAACCATAGCGAAGAAGAATTACTGCTGCTTCTGTCTGCTGAATTTGTGCTTATTTTTCAGGAAGATTTTCCTCTCTTGTTCTTTGATTCTTTTCCTCTCCTTCAGTCCCTGGAAACACAAAATAGCTACACAGACAGAGAGGAAGGGAGGCTCCCTTTGCTAAGCACCAAGTAGGTGCTTAATTGCTCTGCTAAATCTGGGCTTGAGTACTCACTTTTTTCCCAGGCTCCTCAGTTTTTGTAAAGTTTCATGAGGTTGTCTTGGTGGACTCATAATTTTCAGCACAACCTAATTCTCCTGCCCTGTGAGGCACAGTGCTGTAATTAATAAATCATTTGCATTTCAACAGCAGCTTCTGTGAAAGCAGATCAAAGAGCTCAAATATTGGAGTAGTATCTTAACATGCCCTCTCTCAGGTACTATTCCTATTGGAAATCTAAGGCAAACTCCACATCTGTGCTTGGTGCTCGATCCACAGTTGGAGCATCACTGCTCTTCTGCCCCACAGTTCTTGTAGGAATATGCCACAGGATCACTGGGCAATACATCTGTCCCCCACAAAGCACTCCATTGCTTAGAAAGTGAGAATACCACTCCAATTTTTACTACTGCACCCAGCTGATAATTCAACTTTAGTTGTGATTCCCATAGTTTCCTGTGGATGAAGGAAGTGGTTGTACTGGTTGTGTGGTTACCAGCATTATCTGGTTAACTTTGCCGGTTATAGCCATAAAGCTGGCCAATAATTAAAACAGCAATAGTAGCTGTACCTCCAATAAAACTAGTTCCGTACATATCCCAGAAATTTAGGGATTGCAAGCTTAACTCTTTTTAAATGAAAGCTTTGTTTCCTTTGAAAATAATCCAACTCCGGTAAGTAAAAATACCAGGATCACTCTGAAAACATCACAAATGCCACATCTAAACGTACAAGTAAAAGACAAAGCTTGCTGGGAAAACTGAAGCATGACATTTTTCACATGAATACGCATTTAAGCAAGGAAAATAATCCTGTAACCTTAATAAATTCTGTTTCAGCTAGCTGGGAAGTACCATCTTTCCTATGTACTCTAACATTTGCGATGCCTCTGCGTCTCCAGTAGAATTTAAATGAGGAACACATGGTTTCAACATAAATAAAAAGTTCAGAATGTCTAAGAAGCCTTTATGATCAAAGACAGTTGATTTAAAAATGCCTTAGCAAGCTTCTTTCTAATTAGAAATATTAACCTTTCTGCCTGGAAATAAGCACACATATCATAGTGATTTCCTCTGATAGGTTTAGTAAAGAGAAGTTCTGTTAAGAGGAGACCAGTTTAAATGAGACAAGAGATAAGGTATGAATTCTTTTTCCTTAGGATGACATTGCCTTCATATAACATTTTATTTAAAAAGACCACGTCACATATCTCTGTCTGAGGATGAATGCTCATGGTAAATGCTCCCACAATGTAATTTACTACTGAACTTAAGGAACTGAATAATGGCAGATTTTATTAGTCCAGCTGAACAACCTTCAGACAGGTTGAGTTATCTGAACTCTCTTCATCAAGGACATTTTGTAAAGCTGTAGAAGGTCAAACTCCTTAAAGGCAACCTCCTTTCACTGGGCAGAAAGCCTTGATTCTTTCCTTGTCTGCAGGGGCCTTCCTGAGGTGGTTAACTGCAATACTCTGAAGCATTACAACCAAGTTCAACTGGACCAGGACCCAAGTACACTACAACAAAAATAACCAAGCCCAGCTTTCAGCTGACTTCACCTATGATTCTGTTAACTTAAACAGCAGAACTCCCTGATTATTAGCTTGTAGTTAGTACCTTACTTTAGTACCTGTTAGTAAAACCACCTTAAACTTATTATCAACTATTCTATATTGAATTACTTCATTGTTATCCTTCCTGATGGAGTCACACAATGTGATCTGAATTACAGCACAACTGTTGCAGTCCCTCTATTCTGCTGAAGTAAAGGAAATCAGGAAAATAGAACAGAGAATCACAGAATCACCTAGGTTGGAAAGGACCTTTTAAGATCATCTAGTCCAACCAATGGGGAAAAAAAAAAAAAGAAAATAAAAAAAAAAAAAAAAACCCTAACAACCATAAACAACACACCACACCACCCAACACGAAGCCATATTCTTGAGAATGTTTCCCAAAATCTTACCAAAACACCTCTGGTACAGAGGCATTTAAGGGCTTAGGAGCATGGTTTCACATTTTGATTATAAATGGCATCTTTCAGTTAAACAACATAGCATTTATTTTCTGGACCAAGCTGTGTAGGCCTGAACTACATTTTGGAAAACATGAAGACAGCACTAAGGAGAGCAAAAAAAGTCTGAAACTTCTTCAGCCATGTTGAGCCGTCCTAAGCAGCAAAGTTTGAATGCTGCCTTTATACAAAGATGCTCATTTTGCCTTTTCCCTGCTCGTGGGTGACCGCCAGAACACATCTGTCCAGTTGTGTCCTCTTCCCTAGACATTCATCCTTTATGGGTGAGGAGGAAAGAAACAGTGTGTGCACGACCTGCAGGAGGGAGGTAACAGATCTGATTTCTCCCCAGGGCTGTGTTGTGGTACAGACTCAGAGAGGTAAGAACTGGCTAAATCCTGCACAGTTGCAAAGCACAGAAACCCTAATAATCTTCTCCACAGTCGACATCAGGAATCTGCTGCTAAGAAAGCGCAGATGACCTCTGTTCCAAACTCTTGAGGGTCTCAGAGAAGTATCTGAAAGGTGAACAGTGCCAATTCTAACAAAGCTCAGTAAGATACTTTTGATTCCGTCACTGGACCATGATAGCCTGGTACCTGGTGTGGACAGGGGAGCTGTAATTTCGAGTCTCCGCTGCTTGTACTGAGAATTTGGAGTCTGCAGCCCTGAAATGGCTAATAAATTTCCTTATTAGCAACCTAACATCATAGGAATACGTTTCAACATAAAGCTCACTGCACTGGTGACCCCAGCTGTAGGGTTGACTGATCATGGATTTGACTAGAAACACTGCTCTTTTTCAAACGTTTTCCATGGGTCTTGAGGAAAACAGGATTAAATAGAGCTGAAAGGGAGTAGTTACCAACAGAGCTATTTTACACGCAATCTGAACTTTTATCAGACTGTGCTTGCATCTGAGATCTCTTCCCTCCCTGTCTTGGTATGCCTTCCTGAAACAATCTGTCTTTAAAATGTGACAAACTGCTAAGCAAGCATTACATAAAAAGATGCTGGCAGATTGCTCCCCCTCCTGTAAACTTTTGCCTCACAATATTAAATACAATTATAAAGTATTCTCCAGATTAAATGTTAAAGAGGTCTAATGCTCCATCTCTTACTTCTGGCAATGAAGAGCTTAATCTAATTAAAGCCATGAGCTGAATGTGTCTGCTGGTTCTAATCCTCAGCAGTTTTATTGTTAGGTTATGCAATCCTAATTAAAGATAATTTTAGAAAAGAGGAAAGGTTTCATTTTAATGAGAGAAAAATACATACAATGTCCTTGCAGGTCTGTGTTAGAATTATTTGAAAGGTTTATTTTCAGCTAATAGTTTTCCATATACATGCTATATGTATCAGAGAAGTCTCTAATATTTGCTATTGTAGTACTGTCACCATGTGCTTGCATTTTGAGTGCTAACAACTAAAATCAAGGTGCACTTCAGTGCTGTTCAGTACATTAAAATACAGTGATGTAATATGTAGCCTATGTTTCTCGGTTCTAAAAGCTTAAAAGGTCTTAACTTTCAGAAAAGTACTAAATATCTACACAGTCTTATTGTGTAAGATTTCCCATCAGCCGTTTCGCAAAATGTGTGTGCTCAAAATCACTATTTTAAAAAACCTAAACCACAACGCTCCCTGAGAAAATAAATTTCAGTTTTTCAGGATGTGAAGAAAAATGGCATGGAATGACATCCAAAGGCAACTCTCAACACCACAATTTCCCTGTGGGGTGCTGCAGAAACAGTCATTTTGGTAAGAGTGACAGAATTATTGTAACTGTCAGGGAAACACTTTCGTCCCCAACAGATGTCAGGAATTAGTACAGTAGTCAGGAAGACCTAAGCTCTTCTGCCGCAACTAAGACCAAGGCCAGAACAGAACCAGTGAGAATGAAGCAGGAGATGTATCATTTCTCTTTCGGTACACCAGTTCTTAATTATAAACTAAACATGACTTAAAAAAAGGTACAGAGGAAACTTAACTGGATGTTATTATCCTGTGAATGATAGTCACAGCTGGAGATGCGGATCTACCAAAAGAGATTCAGGATGGCTACAGTAGGGAGTAAGGAGGGGATATTTGCCTATTTTTGTTGTGCATTACTGCCTGGAAAAGTAGCTGTGGGGGCTGCATTCACCCCTTTGAATTCAAAAGATAAGGGTTACTGCCTGTAAGGTGGAAAAGAGCTATACAAGCACAAAATTGTCATCTTGAATTCACTTTGTGCCTCTGCAGACGCAGGGCAAAAACCGTCTCCTAAGAGCATGTCTAAAGCAGTCAAGTGTTTCCTGCTCTCTAAACTTAACTCACACAGGGGTTATTGCATTCTTATTAACCTACACTTGCGGGTATTCGGGGCTCAGCTGTGAGACTCACCAATTTGGCAGGCGCCCCCAAGGCACAGGCACAGAGGGATAATCCAGCTGCAGCCCTGAGCCGGGGCTGGCACTCCCCTGCTGCTGCTTTAGCTAAGGAGCAAAGGAGAGAGAGGGGAGGGTTGCAGGCATTTTTGTGGACGAAGGATGAAACGGAGAGGAGAAAGCGAGCAAGAGCCAAAGGGAAATTCATGGCCCAGTTTGAAACAGTGAGGCAATATGCAGTTAACTCACTCGCTGGCATGAGACCCTGCCCAATGTGCTATTCTGCTCTAAGCTTTAGAGAAAGGCTCCACAGGAAACCTCTAAGCTTGAACAGGCTTTTAATATGAATTTTTAAGCCCAGCTAGGCTAACTATGGAATGAAAAAAAGGCTTCTCTGGTTAGTTTCAGTAACATAAACAGGGCGTTTTGTGCACAATTTTCTAATTCCAATACGCCTGCATTTTACATCACGGAAGAGGAAACATCGCTGCCACGCTGTGAATTTCCTGCAGAAGTGATGAATAAAGACACAGAAATTGGTGATGTGCCTAAGGAAAATCATTCACGCACCTTCCTGGTTCTCCAGTCAGGCAGCTAAGGAATGTGAACCATTACAGTGGAAGAAATACGGCATTTCAAAACGTTATTTTTATACTATGCATTTCTACAAGTCACATCCCTATAGGTGTTCTGGTCCCTGATGACAAAACCAAAGCCTATAATATTAATGTTATTTTTAGAGAAAGGAAAGCCTCAAGCTATAGTAAACACAACTTCTCTACTTAAGATCAATATTTAAAAAAAAAAAAAAGGTATCAATTTCTTTTTGTGCTTTTATTCTTCCACCTGGTCATTTTCTTTATGACTATCTCTTGTTGCCAACCTCAAGATGGGGGAGAGAATTTCCTGGCTTGAATTTCAAGTGAAAAATAAAACTGGAGTCTGATTCTTGTCAGATCTTAGAGAAGAACACAACTCAAAAATCTGAATTTGAAAGTCACATCTGTTTCATGTGATGAACATCCTGAACAGTGGGCTTTATTTTACCACATTTTTTAATTTATCTTTTGTGAGTACCTGAAAATGCTCTTTCAGTCTATTTTGCTGTTATGGGATCACAGCAAATAAATGTGCTCTCTTTGTAAGACTTAGCAGGCACATGAAAAGATAGAGGTAGGTTGCAGGTAACTGTCTGAATTTAATTGCATTAAAGCTACCTTAATGATGGAGAACAGACTCCTTGAAATAAATAGCGTAACCAGGCTGTTATCAGAAAACTGCTTGACCTTTAATATGCCTTACTAATAAAACTGGGCTCTGGTTAACCGAGGTTAACTCTGGTTAACTTAATATCATCATGTCAAGTATCTATGTCTTAATTGATTTTATACTCATATTTTTATGTCAATTTTCAGTTCAAGCCCATCTCTATTTAAATTACTTACAAATGGGACCAAGTAGAAATACCTGTTGATTTAACAGGCATATTCTTCATATATTTTATGGCCAGCTGCTTATAGCTAGTTTCTTTACCAATAGTAATTCCAGTACGGAAAAGCCCTTGGGCCTTCAAAGAGTTGCTCAGTGTCTTAACGATGTAACCAGAGCTTAACCAGCTTCAACAAAGCCTGACCAGGTTTTGCAGTTTTGCCAGGGAAGGTTACCTGGCTATTTTCAGTTTAGGGCAGGTTGAAACCATTGGTGAAGGCTTATGTTTATAGTCAGGGCAGCAACACTGAGTAGTAAGGTTTACTTAACAAGTCCCGAGAGGCCAGGAAGGATAAGGTGAAGGCTGGGGATGGCAGAGTGGTCTCCAACCAGATGTGGTACATGACACTGGAAGCTGTAAGCATGCCGTCCCAGAATGATAGACCACTGATAACCTGCACAGTAAAGCCGCTCCCTATGCCAGGAGATCTGCAGAAATGAAGAGGCCCTCTGCATTGCACAGCAGATTGGCAGTGGAGATCAGAGCATAACGGGATTGTCTGATTTCCAGCCCAGCTGCTTAGTCATCATTCCAACTTTAATCAACTTCCAAGTACGATGGTGAACAAAATTCAGAAATAAATCCCACCCCTTGCTTCAATTTCTGACTAAACTGAACTTCAGCTGCAAATCTAAGTAGTTGCAAGAACTTAGCAACAAGAAAAAGCCGCTGGGGCAGAGAGTAAAAACCCTGCAGAAAGACAGGGAAATGAGAGTGGAAAGACCCCTCTTACTGCTTTGTGCATCTACCATCTGCTGACCAGAGCCCAGCCTGGGAGCAAACAGATACACTTCAGACCACCACCTTTTCTTTATGCCTGAGAATAACTGAACTCAGCTTAAGAGGTAACCTAACAGGAGGCTTGCAGTGTCCTGACCACCCTCTGTTTGCCACTAGCAGGGTCCTGGCTCTGACTGCTCCTATTGTTGACTACTCTCCTGGGCTCCCTCATGAACTAACAATATTAATGACTAGCTTAGGCACCTGAGGGAGATTTCCTTGCTGAACTTCATCTACATGAAATAAATCTGTTTAAGATTAATGTTTTCTCAAGAGCTATGTTCTGTGCTGAGCACTTCTTAAACATAGAAAGCTGTACACTTACCATGTACCACCTAGCTAAAACCTGCAGAAGAATATGTATCTGGAAAATGGCAGTAAAAATAATCTCCAGTGATTTAGAAAGTCTTGTTAAGAGGTATTTCCACAGCTTCCATGTATTTCCTATCTATTCAAAAGTAGCAAACAAAATAATATTAAATTTACAGAAGCAGTCTAACATCCTTGAACTGGTATGATTTGAGCTCAATCAGCTTCCCCCTTCCACCACTGTCTTAATTCCCTATTCAGGTAAATTATGGAGGAGCTGACTCAGAGCAGGGCATGCCCATGTTGGACAGCCTGTGCTGGTGTAGCCAGCTGTGGTTGGTCCCCACCAGCCAAATGTTGGTGGGTCACACAATGATTAGTAAAATGGCCATTACAAAAATGAGGCTGAGCTATGAATTATGTTGGTAGTATGCAGTTAAAGCTTGATTTTCTTTCAAATGGCCTGCATTATATTAGGTGAGGATCAGATCTTTGTCTGACTAACCAGGCTAAGGCGCTGGTGACTGGATTTGGTAAACCCTGTCAAATTATTTCAGTCATCTCTTCCTATATAAATGTAGGGATATCTCATCCAGCCAGTCAGCTAACTGCTTTTAATGGGTAATCATATGAGTGAAACTTGATTGTGCAAATATTCACAAAAAGAAAAGGCCAACAGGCAGATATGCATGACTGAAATAAATTCTAAATTAAATTCAGAGATGTTTTTCCAGACTAATATTTATGAAAGTTAAATATGTTAAATTTTAATGCAAAGTAATGTATCTATGCTTCTGCTTTGGGAGAATATGCTAGTAGGAAAATAGGTTAAAGCATTGGCAGTTTATGACACAAGGCGCTCCTTTTATTTTCTGCTCATTATAAATTATTTAAACATATGGGTGGGTTAAACACAGTATGCTTAGCTGGTACTAGCAATAAGCAGTTCAATGCTCCAGCCACCTCAGAGGAATTGGAGCAGAGACACCTGAACTTGAGTTTTCCAGTACTTTTGCATGGGATAATATACCAATAAAGACAGTCAGTGTCAGCAACCCCAGCTAGCTGTGTTGAGGAGGTAGCTGGACAGATGCCAAAATTTTGGAACCAAAACTAAACAGAGAAAGCATTTTCTAAAATATTTGCTTTACTTTAATTTCACCTTACTGCTACTGGATTTACTATGTCCATCAAAATGACTGCAGATACAAAATTCATTCCAAAAATGTATAAAGATTACACATTCTGATATGCCTCATGCTTTCTGCCAAATAACAATATGATTAACAAAGCTAAAATAAAGCACTAAAAGCGAGTGCCTCTTTATAACACAGAGGTATCTACTGTATAGATGAGCTATAACAAACCTGGCAAAAACAAACCAGGGAGGATCTTGCATTATAACCTCGGACGCCTCTTCACTTGTGTATCAGTATTAGTTCTGTTTGTATTACAGAGCACAATTTACTACATAAGCACAATCTCAGATTATTTTCCTCTAGGTTGTAGCAACATTGGGCAAACAGTCTTGGAAATGGCAGACAACAGCATGTTCTGTGCAAAACTCTCTGTTAAGTTTACAGGCAACTCGGTCTGGGTCAGTCATGTATAACCTAGTGTCACATAAATTCCTATGCCATTTGTAACACCAAAATAAAGTCAAAACACACTAGTAAGAGTCGATCAAAAGCTTTTCCTCAAGCTCCCACCAGGGGTCTCTGAAAAAAACAGTGACTTGAGCCAGGCTGCCCATCCCAAAGCAACAACTTATATGCAGAAAAGAGATTTGAAGCATGAGACTTCATTAATGAAAAGTCTCCACGAAGGACTTTCACTTAAAAATGAACAGCGAGAGGGGGCAGTGTCCACTGATTGTAACAGCTTTCCCAGTTAATTCATTCTTTGGAAAAGACCAGCTCTGTAAGGCTGGTGCTTTGCTCCTGGCTCTGAGTATCATGGATGTTTCTCCACACAAGATTTTTTAATATGCAAGTGCACATGAGCTTCCAGAAGCTTAGATGAAAACACTATAAACTCCAGTACTGGTACTGCTGCTAGGTTTTCAGTCTCTGTTTATCTGAAAGTATGCTTAGATAGCGCTCAGTATATGTATTTATGAGTATTTGTTTTTCAGATTTGTTCAATACCACCTTCTGCACTGTCATGAGTTACACACTTAAAGAAAATGATAGGACTACAATTTTCTTTGCAGTATTAGCATTATACTTACTATACATCAAAGAAAAGAATGATGGGCATAGTTAAAACACAAGCACCATAAATTCCAGTAATATTCAATCAGGTACGAAAACTTCATGTTGACTGAGCATCCAGCATTTCTGTACATTCCAGACCTAGCTGAAATATTGTACATATTTCATTGTCCTGAATTTAGATGTGAACTCCACCAGAGTTCAAGAAATATTTGTACCCAAACGTGTGATAAAGCCACATTTGTAGCTAACAGCATTATTAAAAATTAATCGTTATAAATACATAATCGTATTTCTACTGCACGGAAACTTAAGTGGCTTATGATCTCCTGCTGTTCTTTATAAAATGCTGCAATAATATGTTTTGTCCTTTTCTCAAACAACCCTAATGCTGCTGCGCTATGGAATACTATTGACTAGTATTAAAATAACAGAGTTAAGAGGTAAGAGTTGTGAGGTGTGTGTATACATAGGTAGGGAGAGCGAGAGAGGGGGAGAGAACCATGTGTCCCAGGTGAGAGGAGTGCTGTGTTTTTTCAAGAACTGTGGCTTTTGTCTTTCTGACGCCAGCCTGTTTTGTTAACAGGCAGTTATTGGTCTGCCCTGATGCAAGCTGCCTGCATAACCCCCAAGTGAAGAAGAATCGTGGATTCTACTAAGAGTACTTTTCTAATTTAAGTAGAAAATGGCAATTATTTTGCCAAATCCACTAATTAACAGATGATATTACAGCCATTGTTGGTCAGATATTGCTCTCAGTACACCAAAGCAATCCCTTTATTCTCAAGCAGGACACAGAGATGTAAACAAAGACAGCATTTTCACTTTACTCTCCTGTAATCAAGTGGAAAAGAGCAATGAAAGGACACAACAAATATAAAATCCCCATTACAGCATTTGAAACTCTGACAGTATTTTGCTAGCACTGTTATAAACCCAACTTAGAAAAATCATGATGAGTATTTAGATGGAGCATCAGATTTACCTATTCTTATCTTAATATATTTGACTGAGGTTCAGGTACACTTGGTACACGTATAACTTTAACCAGAACTGTCATAGGTGAAGCTCTCCAAGAATTTCAAAAGTGCTTCATTAACACTGAAGTCATCTAATTAATTATACCTGCATTATATACCTCTAAAAACTGAAGCCACAAAAGCACACCTATATGTACTTTTAAAGACCTGCTGTTCTCAAGCAGGTACACAGTCCAAATGTTAAAATTGCCAAAGAGATGGCAGCTCCTGAAATCCTGTCTACCTTCATGCTGAGTCAATGGCAGATTGTTAATTTATTCACCCCCTCCAGAGTAATTTGGAAGAGGTTCAGATATCCACAGCTTCACTACCAACAGAATTGCTCCAAACTGGCCCACTGCTGTAAGTGGCACACCGTAGCCAGCAGAAGTGGGACATGGAAACACACGCACATCAGCAAAATATTCAAGATGCACTAAAATAGGTTCATCAGGATTTACGTTTTCCAGGAAGACACCATTCAGGGTGTGAGTTTCTCTTCTGTCTCTGTGATGGACTGGTGCTGGCAGGACTGAAAATGGTGCCTGTCTGTTTTTTTATATAGACTTTTTTGCATGGATTTCCTCCTTTTCCACCATGCCGCTCCACATTATGAAGCCTCCTTAAGCTTAAAGCAGCACGCAAGTCTGACAAGCCATTCTGTCAGATCCAGTTTGTGTGATTTTACCTGCCTGAACATTCCCATGAAGGTCTGAAGTCATTCACATCCTGATTCATCTGTATCGCTCTGGCACTTCACTCAATAATATTCAAAAATGCCTGGCAGTATCCTGGGCACCTCTGAACGCTGCAGTGTGAAGGAACAGCCAGATGTACAAAATACCAGGAGTTGTGGCACAAATTTTCACTTCTCTTCAGCTTCCTGGCCAGTAAGCATTTCAGTTGCAATTAATTCCAATAGGAATTGTGCATCTGAAACCCTTGATAAGCTTTGACAATATGCTAGAGAGGAGGAAAGAGTTTATAATACCTGTGCACATTAATAAATGGTACCCGTGCTGAAGCACACACTGAATATGAGGCGATCAGAAGAATTAAGCACTTCTTGTAAGGTCCCAGACAACGCACAATCACTTTACATCTCGTTATTATTAAATCTATTTTTGTATCACTAGGAGTCCTGCAAATCTAGCAAAACATTTTATTTGTTGGAGACTTTGCACTGCCTACATTTTTGGGGAGCAATAATCAGTAAGAAAAAAGACTAAATTACTCATGCCTCATCTGAAAGCTAGAAGAAGCTGAAAACAGAAACCTACTAGAATTATGTGCTCCATTGCCTTTACTTCTACTCAGTGGCATCCAATCCATAAATTCAGTCTGAAAGTTATATAAAATATGCATGTGTTTACATAACCAAGGTTAAAACTGTTCTGCAAATGGCCAAGAACAGGAATAACTTTTATATTATATAGCAAAATAACAAATTAAAATAAAACATGGCTAGTAGGAACTAGAACATTTTATGCCTGTCTGACTTGTTCCAGCTTACTGAGCTATGCAGTATTCTTTTTATATATAGTGCCCTTGAATAAGCTGCTCTGGATGGTTCACTCGTTGACTAGTTAAATGTTTCTTAATAGACTTAACCTCATACAGTAATTACATCAATGCACACCTGCTGTGTGCTGCCAAAATGCAATTTACAAACTGCAAATACTCACTATATGAATTTTGACTAAGCTTTTAAAACTAGAAACAGAAAAGTAAGAACAAGTGCATGTGAGCATGTGTGACTATGCCATAATCACACAAATACACACCAGATATCTATACTCAAGTCTTGTTTGTCTTCCTTTTGTCTTGATTTAGCCACTACTCATTTACAAGTAGCATATAGTCTTCCCCATCTTATCTTCAAGCACTGAAAACAGGTTCACTTCAGATTAGGAGTTAGCTAAACAATTAAAAAACACATAACTGAACAGACTAAAATGGACTGGAAGAACAATGTGCTTGAAGGCAAAGTTTATGCTTTTATTTACAATGCCAATGTTACCCAACCTGATGGATTTAACAGGAAATACCTAGGACATAACTGCAAGCAAAATTTGACATGAGATATGTTAAATAAAGAAATAAAGCAAAGTACAAGTTGATCTTACATAAGCAAAAGTCAATTGTTATTTGCTGCTTTGTGTTATCCACATGGCATTTGTGCTGACTATTTAAAAAAAATGGGAAAGACCACATCTAGTTCTCATAAAGGACATAGCAAAAGAAAATGAAGGGAAACCTTAGCCTAGCACTGCTCTCTGGCTAGCATAACTTTAAGGCACTCTGTGCTTTCTTTATCCTCTCCTAGCCTGCCCACTGGACTGGGGGACAGAAGACAAGCTGAGAAAATGCTGTGAACCAAGGACCTGGCCTGGCCACTTTCCTGAGATACCCAAAGGCAAGTGCTTGCATGCACAGCTTTGGATGAGGTCCTGCTGGTTGTCTCTTACAGTTTATTCACCCCAGTTATTCTCCGGGCAGATCCAGGACTTCTGTAGCCATTTTTCCTGATGCAAAAGAGCTGAAATGTGAGAAATGAACCACCCCCTGTCTCTTGTGCATGCTCTGTTCCCACCACGGGTAAGGTCTTCTCCTACTGTCTATTCCTGCAGGGAACAGAATATCACCACCGTCTGTCTGGAGCACCTCTGGCAGGAAGAACTGGAAACCTAACTTGCATTGTATTGAGGAAGCTGCTATCTGACTTACGGATTTTCCCTATGATATTGAGTATGGAAAAAACAAAACAAAATCCTCTGGGGGTAAACTTTGAACAAACTCAAAGCAGACAGTATTGAAAGAATGGAAAACAGCTTAGCTTTTAGTAAAATACAGTGGACACTGGCTGGAAAGGATATCCTAAGGCATGAAAATGATCTCAGGCAGATGTCAAGAAGACACGGGTCAGTGTGCTCACATCAGTCCAGGACTGGTTCCAATTTTTAAAAATCTTGTCAGCTGCTTAATTTATGTTTCCTACACCTTATACTTACTGAAATTGAATTAAAGTGGTGTTTGGATTTAAGCATTCCACCATAGTATTAGCTACCCACTCAGTACAGTACTGCTCTCATCGGAGATACACTGATTGTGGTTTACACAGCACTTGCTGCTTCTCCACAGAGGGCTTACTGGTCCCATGACACTCGTGCTCTTCCTGATTTCCAGCTGCTACATTTCATTAAGAGACAGCTAAAATTGCCTCAGTGGTTTCCTCATATTACTTTTCCACATAAGCAGTTGGTTCAATTACCATGGGATTGCCACGGAGTCAGGAACAGGATGAGAGGTGGCTCTTGAGACTGTCTTCCTACACAGAGGTAGTCCCACTTCAAAAGACTTGGGGAAACACTCACACGAGCAACTAACAAATGGAAATGACTAAAGATTGTCTGGAGACTAATGGGACCGATGCATTTTCATTATTCAAGCAAAGCAGAAGAAGAAAAATTAAGCAAATGATGACTCTGAAATCAGCATTTTATAAACAATTTCCACTTTGTTATTCAACAGTGAAATTTTGTTCCACAGTTATCTCCTCTAATAAATGTGTGTTCATTTCTTATGTTTTTCTTTTCTTGGGAGGATTATATAAAATGATCCTCTCACTAACTAGAGTGTCCTAGATATGCAGAAGAAAGCCTCCTGCCTTCACCACTTTTTTACATAGGGTCAGGCCTGTTATCACTCAAGGCAATGAGATTTTACCACCGAGTTTAAAAGACAAAAAAGTGCCCTAAATCATCTGCTGCAGTGAGGCAATGTGGTGAGGGACAGTGCTCAAACACATGTATAGATACTAGGGAAAAAAGTAGGACATAAGCATATATACATAAAAGTTGTACAGAACTAGCAGGTGCTAGATGAATAGGGAGACTCTTTACCCTACTTGCTACAAATCAACTATAATATGGATCTAGGGCTCCTGACTATTAGCCCTCTTTTTATCCAGCTTCTCCGCAGCATAAGAGACATCATTAGATCAGCAGCAGAAGTACTTTACTTAGCCCATACCTTGTCCCATGCACTTGGAATAGCTATCACTTTGTTCATCTTAATCTATAGGGAGTTTCAGACCAAGTATGCACATCAATTTATTCATAATATGCATACTTGTACGATGTTGGCTCTAACACCAGCTAAGACAGATTTCTGCTCTTCTGGAGATACTGCTGGGTTTTATTAGATAGCACAATCCTCAAAGCCCGTCTTCTGTTTCTCTCATTTATCTGTGCAGTGAACTATGATTTGGCATATTTTCAATTAGCACAGAAGGGGAGTATCTCAGCTCTCTTCCCCAGTGGCTTTTCTATCCTGTGTATTCACAGCATTCATTTTTATGATTCCCCCTTCTAGGGATATCATGAAAGAAATCAGACAGACCAATATAACTCATATTGCAGTGTGGGGTATCAAGGGTACTCAAATACACACTGTATTTCCTAGATGAAACCATGTTACCAAGACAAGATACCATACACAAAAGCCATTCTTGGGGCACATAATTCCAGAGATAAATCCTGAAGATCCTGGTCAAACATAACTTTTTTTTCCTCAGTGGTCATTTTGATGATCAGAACCTCAGGAGCAAGATGTCAAGACTACACTGAAGAGCTCAGAGCCAGCTCAATTCAGAAAATGAAACAGTGGCAGAAGACAGGGAAGAAATAGCAAAATTGCTACCTCTCCACTGGCAGCAGGGGCTCAGGTCCTCTAGAAACACAGGTTCAGGTCCCATTACGACAGCCAAAGGGGTGCTATCAACGGTTCCCATCCAGTGGGAGGTAGTGGTGGGGAGCTGGCTCATGACCTTCTGGAAGAAGAGCTCAGCAAACTCCCCCTCAACAGATGCAAGAATCCTAACTAAAACACCTTGACCAAAATGGAAATTAGCTTTAAATTTGTTAATTCAATGGCACCAATTCAATCTCAACTGTGTGAGTTCAAAAGGTGTGACACTATGACACAGCTGAGACTGGCCTTGATTTAAATGCCATTCAGACCAGGTCAGCTGAGTTAAGCCAGTCTCCCAACCTTTGCAGTGAAATCAGAAAATGAACTAATCTGCTAGACTAACAAACAGGGGGATTTTGATTGGTTTTGTCAGCAACTTGCCCTGCATTTTAGCCTGCAGGAATGTTGTCTGCGCATTAATGCCAGAAATGCCCCAGCATCACTGGCCTCTCATTTCAGCACAATGTTTTTGCAGACTCAGATGCAAAAAGTCAACATCAATATTTAGAGGTAGCCATTCTTAACTACAAGCTTTCTGGGGCGTAAACATCACATCTAAATAAAAGACAGTATACGGACTTGGTTACTACAAGGGATGAGTATATGTGCTAGAGCTGCATCAGTCCTGCCAACGTGACAGACTCCTGTGTTATGGAGATTAACAATGGAAGCCTGGCTAACTAGGGCCAGCTTAGAGCCTTCCCTAATTAAGAAGAGTAGCTGTCACTGGTAGCATTATTTTATTTTATAAACCAATATACACGAATTTTCTGTAACGATCCTCACTTTTATCCTGAAATGGGTTCTGTGAACTACCATGACATGTGCTGTATAGTGGTGCATACATCCACCAACGAATACTGTAACTACATGTAGAAAGGACTCAGATTCTACCTTACCCACCTATATCTCTGAAGAGAGAGAGATGCAACAAGGAGCAGATCCAGTGCATACTGCAGTGAATGATCCCATTATGGCAGAAGAAAACTCCACAGCACTCCATAGCACTGAGCTCCCCTTCTAGACTGGACTTAAGGCCATTACAATATACCCATTCCTGGTGATGGTAGTGGTCGAAGGGCTCGTGATATGTGAATTACTCCCAGTCCAAAAAAAAAAAGGCAAAAAAAGCAGCTTTAGCAAAAGCTGAATGACGTTACAGAGATAAACAATTATAATTATCCTCTGGTTAATAAGTAAATAAAAGCCAGAAAGATTTACAGCATCTTTCAATTATCAGATCACAATCAGAGTGATGTACAAGTAGGGGATTTACAACTGGCAGAGGTTATGGTTGGCATTCCCCTGCCTTGTGAAAAACAAGCAGACCAGTTATTTATTCTATAATCAAGATACCCCTCACCTTTGATGCTGTTCATTCCAAACTGATTAAGGCACCCATGTGAAATATTCAATACTATTAACTCAAGGTCTGAATGAGACACGATCCAAAGATCACTTACTGAGGTTTTTGCCCTACTAGGATCATCTATCTGTAAAATTCACAATTTTAGATCTTGATTGATTTTGTCCTCTGCCTAGCCAACAGGACAGGCTGTGAGTTCTTGAAAGTAAACCACAGAACCATAAAGATATAGCCATTGCCCAAGACACTGCCCCAGGTAACCAGGATGAGGATGCTCAAAATCTTATGAAAAAATCCTTATGAAAGCTACTGGAAGACTGAGGAAACCCATTTTCACTCATCGGTAAGCAAGTGGTATTACCCAACAGTTTCAGATGCCATTGTGCAGCCTCAGTACAAATCTCAACTGTAGTATCAGATGAAATGAGTAAGTTCCCATGTCTCTGCTCCACCCTGGCCAAAGTCTGCCCTCTCACCAGGGAAGCGCATGAAAATCCCACAACAGCTCTGCATTCGTCTGCAGTAAAATCTTCTCCTCTCTCTCTCTCTCAGGGGTCTGATCTAAACTGCACAAACGCCTCCAGAGTGCCATTCACACCTTGGCTAACACCATGGACTTTGGGAAACTATGTCCCAACTGGTTTACAACCTGAGCGGTGAGGTGCCGCAGAGCTCTGTCATGCTGCAAGGAGTGCTGAAATGCTCAACAGCACAGTGCTAATGCACTCAGGTTCACCACTGCACCTCCAGAAGTGGCTGCTGTGACTCTGCCTTTTCTTCTCCCTCCTTGTTTTGACTTGCTGCCCTCTCCCTACACCACTGTAAGCGTCAGCCCACCTAACAAAGGTTTTCTATCTTTAAAAAAGACAGAAAAAGCATCTTGCATGCTCAGCTGTTCTGGTGAAAAGACTGTAACTATGAGACAATTAGATACAGGAAAATATAAGCTTTGTTAAATTTTGTTAACATCTAATTTCTGCCCTCCAAATACTGACATGTCAATAAGACCTTCTCTTTCCTACCTCCTTTTCAAAGCAAATGGAACAGTGAGAACACAAAAGCATTCTCCATCGAGTATAAAATCCAAAATTATTTGCATAGACATTTTCTCAGCAGTTCCCTGTCCTGGATCCTTGCCCTCCTTACAGAAGTACATTAGTTCCACATATTTTGGAGTCAAGACTGAAGTTGTAAAAGGATGCCAGGTGCGTTGCCACTCTCCCAAACTTATCGCTCAGTCTAAAACTAGAACAGCCAAGGTACCCTCTTCTGTACCAGTCAGGGAACACCAGCTTTCTCTCATACATTCCTGTGTATTTGTATCAGCATTAGTGGCTTTCTTGTCTTTCTCTGCCCTGGTTAATACGTTCTCTACCTGGATCCAAATTTTGTCCAGCTTTATGGACAAAAGACCATACATTTGTCATGTTTCTAAAATTCAGAGAAACTGGGAGGCTGGTTAGGGAAACTGGATCCAAATGGCCACTCCTAGCTTCATGACTGAATAGTAAAAGGAGCAACCCATACAAAATCAGGTTTCGTAAGTTCTGTTGCTCATGGAATTATCAAATTGCTTTTCCCCACAGGAAACGATGTACAAGAAACCTCTGGGTAGTGAGAAAAAATACCACCACTCAAGC
Organism: Pedionomus torquatus; assembly: GCA_013398155.1. Classification (NCBI taxonomy): domain Eukaryota; kingdom Metazoa; phylum Chordata; class Aves; order Charadriiformes; family Pedionomidae; genus Pedionomus; species Pedionomus torquatus. Next base: position 46,649 of record VZRU01001122.1, read on the forward strand.
ATATTTAAATGATAGTCCAAATGCCATCTGAATTTTTTCATCACAGGTAACTACATCTTTTTTTTTTAACTCATGTTTAATCTACTTACAGCACATTTTCTCATTAGATACGAATTTGAGAGGAATGCTACAATGACTACTTAATACAGGCTTGATCCTATGCCATGAAAACCAGAGAGAATCCAACAATCATTTTTATCGGGCTTTTGATCAGTTCCATAGAGCACACAGGCTATTAGAGGTACATGTACAGTTTTGAAAATTTAAGTGTCAGCATAGAAGTGTAAATGCAGTATTGATTCTGGATGATGGTGATAGAAAATTTGTAGGCTTCAAAGTACCTTGAGGCAGAACTTAAATACAAAAGGCTGCAAGGGTGTGTTTTGAGTATATGTGCACATCCTGGAAACTTTTTGACCTGCAGACACAGAGCTTACTACTGCAAAAAGCTTGCCACCTACTGAGTCCCGTGGCCTTCTTTTGGGACAAAAGCACCTCGGAAGGGAGACCGTGCAGGTGCCAGAAGCTTTTGTGGCCTTCCCATAAAACCAAAAGTTTCCGGTATTTAGCAACTGCCTGCCAGGCACCCTGTGCTCAGTGAAGACCGGGGGGAATTCACCAGCTTCAGAGGGAACATAAAGCAAAGCCGCTGCCAACCATTTTCAGCACAAATACACACCATCGCCTTTGGGCAGCAGCATTTCTGGGTGCTCTTTGGACCTTCCTCAGAGTACTGCTTATCTATGCATGTTCAGCTGTCAGCCCCATGCTATTTTCAACTAAGAAATTAATGAAGAGCATGTGGAGACCAAGAGATTCCTGCAAAACACACAGAGGTGGGAGACGGGCGTTTTCAGGCTCAAACAGTGGCTAGTGGCAAGTGTAAATTGCCTAATAACTTCTCTTTTAAAATAGGCAAATAATGCTGTTTTTTAAGTTGAAAAAGTATCATTCATCACAGCAAATTGGTGACCTTTAGTGCCTGTTTTGATACAGAGAATTGTTTGCCTGATTAACCTGGAGATACATATATATAGAACTATGAAGATATAAAGGACCAAGAGTGTTAATTATCAAATTAAAACCTTTTTAGGAGGAACAAAGGTCTGTTCCTTCAAAAGGCTACAAGCACATATTCAGCTACAAGATGAGACTGAGGTATTCTGTTTTTCAGCTTGGGAACATATACCTACTACTCCAGCAAGAACAAAAGGAGTAATGAGTGATGTTCAGTGTCATGGTTCTATTCTAGCATTAGTTTATCTCAAAGTGTGGGACATTTTGTAGGTTAACAAACAATTTAGACGCAGTTAACAACAGAGAGCATTATATCTTTGGCCTGTACAAATAAATGGAAACCAAAATAAGACTTATTTTTAAGTACTTCAGCCTTCTTCATTCAGACATATACTATGGAACTGAAACATTCCTCTGAAAATGTAATTGGTATCAATAAAGCAAATTATAAATATTCAGAAAATCCGTAAATTTCATCAAATTTAATTTCCAGTAAGAGTTTGAGATTTTTTTTCCCATGCCTTTGATTTCCAAGACTTTCCTCTATAGTCACACAGGGATTTTATTAATGCTTTTTATTACTGTAATCCAAGATCCTCTCTGAATGACTTGACTTTGTGAACTGCAATTCTGAAGAAACCGTACAACTGGACAGATTGACAAAAAAAAAAAAAGGGAGACCAGGTGAAATTGTAATTAAGTCCTGCAATACTTGGAGTGTAATATCTATTGGCATCATTCACAACAAGACTGAGATGGGTTAGCAGGAGAATTTGGAAAAGAGCAATGACAGCTTTCTCTCTTTGTTAAATGCTGTAACACCACCTTGGGCTTTTTCTACCTAGTCCTTTGGGTCGGTACAAGTAGCCAGGTGTAACTCTCACTGAACAGAGCCTCTGGATCCCATCTCTTGTAGTAGCTAAGTTAGTTATCTCATTGACTCTTTCCTGCACACTAGCTCCTGTGGCTACTCACATGGGCGCTCAGGAAAAGTAGTGAGAATTGAGTGATTCAAGAAGGATCACCAATACCACATTAAACACTTTCATGGACATTTTAATTCAGAACTGAATTGGCCTTAATGAATTAAAATAAAATGAATGAGTTTATGAACTGAATAAATATCCACACCCAAGGGTCTATGGTGATATAACTAACCTGTTTCATATTTGTGGCTTAAATAATTCAAGTTACAATGTAAAAACAAGACTTAGACTAAGGTTTCTAAGAAACTGTTCTTCATGAAGCAATCTTTGATTCCAAATCCATAATCTGATTCCCAATTAATAATTGATTTTTCCTATTAAACCTCTATACACAGGGCAATTCAGTTTCTCTTTCTACTAACTATTTATTATTCCTCAACATATTAGCTCCAGCAGGCCTGGAAAGAGCTTATGAAGCTATTGGTTTTGTCTGGATGACTGTCATCCACGTTTCAGATCCCCAAGGGCCTGGGATTCTCATCCCCACTGCCAATACCCTATACATCTAGCTGTATGTGCCTTTTTAATGCAGTTCACAGACATGGAAATAAAGGGAAACTATTGTGATTAAAATATCCCATCAAATTAGAGTCACTGGGCTGCATGTACCAACCCATTTCCCAATCACAACATGGGTCAGATGTCAATCAGGTCACCGACACAGTAGGGCTTAATCGAGGTACTGCCACACTGGCCTCAGGGATTCCCACATCCATTCCCCTCACCAGGACATCCTGAGCAAGAACAAAACAGTATTCTAGGAATAAAACTTCCTCCATAGAACTTCTGAGTGAGGCATCTAATGAATTTTGCTGTCAGAAACTAGCAGGCATCAGTCTCTGCAAGGGAAGTTTTCCTCTCCGTTGTTACAAGAGTGAGAGGACCATGCTCACCTTGGACCAAAGCACAGAGGAGCTGGTGGGAGTCATCGAGCACATCTCCCCAGCTGAAGCACCCGGCCTCTGTGGTGCCAGAGTCTCGAGACATGCTCTGGCACAATACAGACCACTGACTGATGACAAATTTGCATGGCAATATTCAATGGCTGTTGCTTTGACAGAACAAGAAGAATGACCTGGGCCATGAGTTGCATAAAAGCAGGATCCTGTGATGAGCCACATCCTGCCAGAAAAGACTTGTAGCTTTTTTTGGGTCACTGGGATAACCCGGTGCTAGAGCTGGCCACTGTCACTCAGGCTTTATTCTCATCACAGACCAGATACCTCACAGCTCCATATCACCATGAAATGTTGCCTTCCCTCTCCCTCCCCTCCCCAGCCATCTTAAAAAAGGGTGGCAAAATGCTAAAGAATGAAAGCCAACAGTCAATAAATTCTAACTAATTTCCATGTTTCAAATGCAATCTAAAAATAAAAAGTGGTTTTGATGCATTTTGTTGTTAAATGAAAGCATTCTAAAATAATCTGCAAGGACCCAGCCTGATGAACGCTGTACTTTCATGAGTCATGGCAATAGCAGCTGAGGATATGCAACAATTTTCTACACAAGAATGAGCTTCTTCCAAACGTGCTTGTTCTCTCTCCCCCCCACCAGATATTCTATTATCGCTGATTTGTTGGTGAAACACTTCTTAAAACATCTCCAACAAATGCATTCTCTAATCCATATACCATGCAGAGGCTTATGTTATTAACAGCAACTATTTTTCAATCCTCAAAATTTGCTGTAAATTCTCTAATGGATTAATTGTATTACTATATTATTTTAACAGGAATGCATTGTTGCAGAATTATGTCGCAGCATTACAGTTTGGGTGGCCTCATATAATCTTCACAGCAGCTGGAAAAGTGATTAGTGTAAAACCCAAACAGCCTCATTAAACATCCCTTTCCTGTAAGAAGGGACACATTTTAGGGCCTCGCCTCCCATGTTCCATTAGGGCTGGCAGGGAGCTAGAACAATTCCAAAATGCATTTTTCAGTCCAGCTCAGCAAAGTCCACTTAAACCCTGGAAGTGTTCTGCAGCAGATCTCCAGAAGACTCAATGATGCTGCTCCGTCCTGGAATATGGGTTCCTGGGGTAGTGATTACAGTCTCCCATTTTTGAACCAGGAGCTTCCATTTGGCAGTTCAGATATAAAACTGGACTACTTTAACTGCCTTCTGTGTACAAATCAGATCTGCAACTTCTGAACGCATTTGAATTCTTTTAATCTGCTTAAAATGACAAATCTAAAACCACTGATAATTTGTAAATCCAGCAATAAAGAAGCAAACATCACTCACTGCTTTCCTGTGCTATGAAATGCCTTCTGCCACCACAAGCTTTGGGCTGTTTATCTAATCACGTGTTTGCAAATGACCACAGGGTTTAAAAATCTCCGTGGATCTTCAGTTCCACAGTGGTAAGCAGATACACAGGCTAGCTGTGTTCCCTCTATAAAAACACAAAATATTTTTTTTTAATTGCTCATAGTTTTGTATGAATTATGGTGCAAGTTCTAGCCAGCTTCTCCAAAGACATTAAGAAAATGCTAGTGCATGCAAAAAGAAGCTACGGGCAATGTGCATTTAAACCTAGAATGTTTTTCACTTCCAAATTAAGAATACATCAAGTGTGCAATTTGGGATTAATGCAAAAAACTAAACCTGAAAATTAATTTTAATTTTTTATTCAGCTCAAGCAGCTTAATATTTCAGCAGATGTAAAATACAAGTGCTTTCCTGTCTGCCAGGCCATTTTATATTTGTAATTCAGATTTTTAGCTATGCTTGTTAACATCTAATTCAAATGTGAAACGGAAATGTATATTTGAATGAGAACTCTTATAAAATTAATCTAGAATACATTGAAATATAATGTGCTTATTTTCTGGAATTTCCTGCAGACAAAACATTTTCTTAAGTCAATGTGCATTCCTGCACAGCCCAAGTTCCTGCAAAATGGCACTTTTCTTTGGAGAATGACAAATTGGACCTCCCCCAAAAAAACCCACAGAATGGGGAACAAAGAATCACTGAGTAACACTGAAAAGTGGTTGTACTGCTGGGTTTTCACTAAAATGGAGCTGCTGCTTTTTGGAAGACTGGACTACATTTTACATCAGTGCCATTTCTTTCTCTTCTCCCACAATCTTAGGAAAGATCAGCGACTTTCATTGCAGCATTAATGCTCTATGAGCTGCCTCAGCACAGAAATTACACCTGGCTGGGACCAGTCTCACATCGAAAGTGCTACTGGAGGTTCTACACAGTCTCATTGATGGACTTCATCAAGGATGAGAACAGGATTTTGGGATATTTCAGGCTTCAGGGTAAATTCAATCCCAGGTGCACTGCAGGGGAGACTGCTCTCTTTCTCAACACTGATTCCAAATTACATTTCCAAATCATCAAAATAAGAGGGTGAACCAAGAAAAACCAGAATTACCTCAGTTTTCCATAACTAAACCTAGAGACAGTCTGGTCTGAAAGTTAAGAGGAACTGTAACTGAAATATTAATACCTTTCACGTGGAATCACAGTTGTTATTAAGTAAAATTCTGGAGAACAGAATGGGACCATAAAGTACTTTAAAGTGCAGCCATGATCCAAACAAAGTGTAGGCTGAAAATAGGACCTTTTTGGGTAGATTTCAATAATCTGGTAGGTGCTTGGAAAATACACTCCAAATCTCTTCCCCCTAAGAGCACCTCCCCAAAAAGTACAGGCAGAGGTGAGGGGAGGCATATTTGCAGGCTGCGCTTCTCCTTCACTTTCCCAGGCAAAGACTTCACCCAAATCACACAATGCGTTCAACAGCCCAAGAGATTTTGCATGAGAAAACAGGAGACAATCACTGGCAAAGCAGAAGGGAGTAGGAAGGCTTAAGGGCAGAACTGGCAATGTATTATTGAGTTTCTACCGATTCGAATATTCTGGAAAGCGAAGTTCAAAATATTTACCTATTGTAGTTAGAGACAATCAGCAGGAGAAATAAAATGATCTGGGGATGGTTTATGAATAGCAGTTCCTCTAATTACACAGATTTACCACATTTTGTTTTCTTCTTGTTATTAATCAGAAACATTGAAAGTCCTTGCCTGTAAACGTTGCCAAATTTAAACAATCTCTCTGACTGGGAGACTTAACTTACATAAACACACCGACATACAAATTTTTATAGAGCACTTTTTAAAAATCTCTGGTTGGAACTACCAAAGCACCAAAGCTTAACAAGTGAAGAAAATAGCATTGGAACATAAAATCAATGGCTGTTTTAATGCAGATTCTGGGAGTAGGTCTGCTAAAGGCTGTATGAGGGGATTTAGGTTTGACACATTAATTTTCTTTAAACAGTTTGAGCATGAATCAAACTAAGTAACTAAATGGAAGAATATGCACGCCCTTCCTCAAAAACAAAATGAAAAAATCCAGATGCTCCATTTGTGGCACTTCCTACACTATTGGGCTTTAATCTTTAGATCCTCAGTGCAGACCTCAGCTATTCTAGTTTAGCAGCCTAACTGCTAGCAAGAGAAGATCATCATCCTCCATACAGACAACTATTAAGACAATTCAAAGGTCCTTGGGCAGCAGGTCAATCCATGAACCTGTCCTGGAATTCCTAATCCCCCAGCTCAACCTTCTTCAACACAACTGATAATGCCTGGCTCACATTGATTTGCCTCTTGCCTTTTTGCTATCCAGGTCTACTTTGTTCAGCCCCAGTCTTTATCCCTACAAACTCCCCAGCTCTACACCTTGAGGTGGGTTCCTGAACACCAATTTCTACAGTTTTACACTAAGCAAATGAAGCTTTAAATGAAGTAGGAGTGGGACTTCCCTCTTCTCAGGAGGGCACCCCAAGCATGAGACTAGGAAGTCACTGTCCCATCTTTGGCCACAGAACTTGACACGGCTTGCTAGCTCAACCATGGGTTTTGGGGATGGCAGCTGTGGCACCAGAGCACTCATTCATCCTCATGCCCCATGAAAGAAATTATACGTATTTGCAGGAGGTGGTCATGGTACACAAATGAGGTTTCAAAGTACCTAGGATGAGTGGAAAGCCCTGAGTTCAACAGATTTTCTTTTCTCTCTTTAGTATGCCTGACTGTCTCAGACAATCCTCTACTTAGCAACAGAGCTGCTGTGAAGCTTTCTTCTGACGCTGGACTTTCTCTGCTCATTTTACAGGGCACCTAAATACCTAATCCAAACATTGCTGAATTCTTTGCCTCTCCTACTTACAACTGAGTTTTCTCTGCATCCCTTAATTTCTCAGCATCTGCTTTTCTCTTCTCAGTCCAACCGGTTTCCTCCTAGTTACATGCTTCTTACTCTCCTCTGCTTGAGCACTGCAACTCAGGGAGCAAGGATCAAGGAAGATGGACACACCAATTCTTTAAAAGGAAGGTCACCAGAAATGTGAAATGGCAAAACAAGACATTTTTCCCCTACTTGGACTCTATAAGCTGCTGATCTTTTTTTTTTTTTTTTTTTTTTTTTCCTGAAAGGTAGCAAACAGTTGGATCTTGATGAATACAGTGATAAAAAACTTCAATAATATTTCAAGTAAGCCCAGAACCAATCTTCCCCCAGGCTTCTTCATTTCAGAAGCACCTCCTTCTCCAAAACATTGCCAGGAAATAACATTTCACCAGCAAGTGTATGGCACAAAATAAAACAACAGCACACACAGGAACTGTTATCAAATTCACATCCAGGTGAGCAGAATAAGATGAAGGTATTAAAAACAATTACAAAGGTCTGGCTGAGGAAAGCGTCAACTTTCTCTTTTGCTATCTGCTTTGCTGATTCCCAGAGAACCTAGTGTGGCTTTAAAACTCTTGTGTAGCTTCCTGAAGCCATCCCAGCTGCATCCAGCCAAGGAAACATGCTCAGGCAAAGAAAATTTACTATTTCTTCCTGGCTTCTTCTGCCATAAGTGAGAGTGCTCTTTATCAGCAAAAAGAAACTGTCCTATCAACTGACATAATCTTGCTGTTTAGCAGTTTGCCTGTGCTCCCAAAGCTAGCGTTGTCAGCTTTATCATGTTGTTCATTGTGGTGAGGGGTCCTCAGTCTCCCATGGTAATAAAGGTTTCTGTGCTTTCTGTGCAAGATGAAATTTTAGGCAAGTTAAAAAAAAAAAACCAACCCATTACACTTGTGACTGTAGCATGGATAATGTTCTGGCTGAGTTTAATTTCTTTGTCTAACTCCCTATATGTGCAACTTCACTGGCAGGAGCATTTATACTGTGCTGTGGTAGTTCTGGTGTCCATCAAAAAATTTCATTAGGACTTTCTGTCATAAAATGATTTGCAGTCCTGACACTGAAAATCACTCTGTGCTGGAGGGAGCTTCACTTCTGTCCAGGAGCAGGATTACAGTGAGAATTAACTTGCCTCTTGCCCTACTGTGGTACACTGGCATCCCTCATACAGTATAATCTCCCTTTCCGTTTGCTCTGAGATTGAGCCTGACCACAGATGGAGCCCATCTGTCACCCACAGTGCATGTCCTGAACAACCTCCTTAACACTCCACCTTCCAGCAGAAGAGGTTGCGCAAATCAAACCCCGGACAGGGGCTCATCTGGTGCCTACTGTCTGCAACAACAGATCACCCTATAGCGTGATCTTTTCTACTTGTTCTGATCACTCTACAAAATACTTAGTATACTTAGTATCATGGACAGACTTTGCAAGGCAAAGGCATTAGATGTCTGCATCAAAAGTTATGACTTTCACCTTCATGACTGACTCAGTACCAAGACACTGCCAGACTTTGAACCTTCTGCATAGTCACTACAGGGATATCAGAACCAACATAACCTAAAAAGTATATGAAACACATACTTCGATTCAACCTTCAGCTTGTTAGTAACAATACAATAATGAAGATAGAGGATGGAGAACTTGCTATGATCAAACATCATGATATGAGTATTGATGTGCTGAAAGGAACCATACACAATAAGCATAATGTTAAGATCCTCAGTCAATCAAATGACGGATTTTCTATCTCCTCTTATGCAATTATCAGGTGCCAGAAAATAACTTCTCCTACTACCCAAAAGGGGTTTTCACCTACTGACCACTGAACTAAAGGATTCATCTCTGAATAAATAATCAGAGCTTTTAGTCTGATAAAGATATGGATACAAAATGCTAGCACTTGGAAATCTCAAGAAAAAGGCAACCTTTCACCCTCAGATATCAGCCTGACTCTCTGTTTCTTCCATTCCTCTCCCAGAAAAAAACCTCACATTAATTTCAAAGGAAGTTTCATCAAATAAGGTCATGTGTTTTGACCCTTACTGCTTTCAACATTTAAAATAATTGAATCTATTGTTGCAGCAAATACGAGCCTAATAAAATACTTGTATTACTATTTATTTTTTGATAATTACAGATGTTCTATGCCGGTAGGAAAGCTTGGTTGCATGCCTGTAGGACACTAATGGGAAATATATTTTTTTTCCAAGCGTCACATTTGTCAGTGCACTAGAAGAAAATAAGCCCCTATTAGGAAGTTTCACGCTGACTCTCATTATGCCATCTCATAAGCTTGTCCTTTGATTTATTACAAAAATTAAATATATTTTCTCAGTGAGATCAGAGGTATTAGATGAGAGGTCATGGAAATGCTCGCAGAAAAACGCTAGTTTTACAGTGCAAAATCTTTTGTATTACACATACTAGGTTCAACTAATGCTGCTGAATTGCCAGGGGAGTCTGGTAGGATCCTGGTGGATTCCTGTTCCCCAGGGTCATGGATGATGCACACTGTGGGGTCCCCAGCTCTGGTACAGCCCAGAAGTAAATCTCTCCCAGTGCCTCCTGCAGGGTGCTCAGCAAATTTGACATTCTTGTCAATTTTGCTGCAGTTAGTAGCAGGGGAGCTGACAGGAATACCAATTTTGCAGAGCAGCTGCAGGATACTGGTAGCTTACTAGAAATGAAAATATATATATTAAAAAAAAAGGGTTTGGATTCAGCTGAGATCAAACCCAGTACTGCAATTGACAAACAGTCCCTGCAACCTGGAGACCCAGCTGTTAAATTAGTTCTTCATACACCGATGTCCCTCTTGCCAGGGGAGGAGATCTGATGGCATGTCTGGTTAAAGCTTCCTTCTCCTCTGAGAAAAGGAAATACGTGTTTTTTCTCTAGTTATAATCAGTGTGCACTTTCCAAATGTTTTGGTAAATGGGGCACATCTACGTAACACTTCTTGCAATACCCAGAGCAGACTATGCAGGAGTATGCAAGCCAGCTTCAAACTAATCAGTCACAGCAGTATGCAGTTCCAGCCCAGCTCCTGGAGCTGGATAAACCATACAAATAAACACCAGGCAGGCTTTGGCAACCCATGCTACATCCTGAATTGCTGTGGTTATCCTCCTACTCGGAACCACCTAACCCAGTATGGTGGAACTAGCTTCAAAGTAGTTATCACCACAATGTCCAGGTATCCCAAAGAGCTATACAGTTACCATGGAAATCCTGCTACAAGGCACTATGGTTATGACTGATACAGAACATGAAGACAAGCCTTTTGTTAAGCAGAAACACATCATTCTTGGTGACGTGTCTTCTCAGCTGCCAAGTCAACAAACACAATTATCAGTCAGAGACATCTATTCCAGTTTCTTAGTCGCTGCCTGACAAATTAGACAGCACCTTCAAGTATGAACCCTGAAAACTCTTACTCTGTATTTAAACTCATGCAAAAGGTTGTATTTAAATAAATGGGACTTCTCATGTAATTATGGGCCATTTTCAGGAGCACAGGCATCAGGGTGCCAGAAGGCACACTCAGGTCCTGCCTGAAAGCTTCCACTGTGCAGTAAACAGGTCAGAGAGCAACTGGGCTGTAACTCAAGCCTCTTCTGGCATGCAAAAAGGCAAGATTCTCACTCCTCTATTAGCATTTACAGGAGCTGAATGTGGCTAAATCCTCCAATAGCACTGTCTTTTCATACTGCCATTTCCTTTACCCATAATCTGCTGAATCAACATAACAACATTTCCTCTGGGTTACCCTTTAGCTCTAGTAGCAGCTGCTGCTTTAATTGTACACATAAGGCATTGCTTTGGGTTTGGTTTTTTTTTTTTTTAAAAAAGAAAATCTAAGATCTCTTAGAATCTGAGAAATATCTCCAAACCAGGCATCAACAACCTTTAAAACCTGTAGAAACAGGGGCTGCACCATACATTTTTAGTCTTGTTGAGGCAACACTTCCAGAATTATAAGCCAACCCAACCATGACCATTACCTGCTGAAGTGTGCTTAAATTTTTCACTCTTCTTCTTCCTCCATTTCCATGGTTTAAAAAGTCTTCCGAGAGTCGCAAATTTGCTTCTTCTTCTGATTGGAGGCGTGTGAGTCCCAGGTACTAGAGAATCTGAACGCATTGCAGCCAGTCTTTCCACTTCCTCAGCTGTGGTTTCACCAAGAAAAGGAGACAAAAAAAAGGGGGGGGAAGGAGAAGTAAAATAAATGCTTTAATAAATTACCAGAGAACCACACAGATGGCCAAAATTTTCCACAGTTACAGAGAACAGTAAAAAAAGGGGGAAAATTGTAGTAATTTTAATATTACTTTCTTTCCTTTCAACGGAATCCATAATTTACTGTAAAGATCGGTATTAACATCAGATTCAACAGGAATATGGGTTATTACAATAGCAAAGTTATAATCTTTAACAAATTGTTCTGCATCGCTCTAGACAGCTGGCAGTCCATCCGCCAGCCATTCCCGGGGAAGTGTGACAGAGATTGGGGAGGAGAAAGCTCCAAAAAATGATGCAACACTGCTTAAAAGAAATACTGCAAATAATCTTATTTTTCTTTGCAATGAAAAGAGAGATTTCCATGAAGTAGTACTCATCAGGAGCAGGGACCCTGATAAATAACAATCCTCTGGTGTCATTACTGTGTCCATTAGACCTGCTTGGGTTACAAAAGGGCTGAATTAGGAATTTCCCAGTGACAGAAAGGGTGCTAAAAATTGAGAAGGTTCCTTCCAGTCTCACTTTCCTGCCCACTCACTCCTCTCCAATTCTTATACTTGTCTTTTAACATAGGGACTTGGAGAATATTAATAGAGTCCGTACTTAGGCTGAATTCCCATGGGAGTGTTCCACGTTTCCACTGAGCTTCTTTTGTTAAAAAATTCAGCTTTCTGCAGCCCTTACACTGTAGTACATCATGATAGTCTTAATACTTTAAAAAAATTATAATCTGAAGAATTTAAATTATCCTTCCTCCCCAACGAGACCAAGAGAAGTCTGGGAGTGGTCACTCAGTGCAGTTCCATTGCATGGTTCCCCCTCGCATTTGCTGGGAAAAGATGCTGATAGTTTTGAGAAATAACGTCCCTGTCATTAGAGGCACAGAGAGAAGTAAGCCAGGACCATAAAGGAAAATGCCAGCGGGGGAAGGTACCAGTAGCCCAGGAGAGAGGGTCTCTCCATACCAGAGCTGCCAAAGCTGCAATAAGCTCTCCCAGCCCCTGGGCCAAAGCACACGCTTGTTCTCCCTAAACAAAAAAGTGTCTGCACAATTCAGTGAGAATACAGGAGGGGGTTGTGGGGTGTGGTTTTCTGTTAAGTTGCTGGCATTTTTTTCTGTTGGGTTTTGTGGTTTTTTTTTGTTTTTTTTTTTTTTTAAAGGAACTGGTCCAGCAGAAGGTCACGAAGATGATTACAGAGATGGAGCACCTCTCCTATGAAGACAGGCTGAGAGAGCTGGGGCTGTTCAGCCTGGAGAAGAGAAGGCTCCAGGAAGACCTTCTATCAGCCTTCCAGTATCCGAAGGGACCCTACAGGAGAGCTGGAGAGGGTCTCTCTCTCAGGAAGTGTAGTGACAGGACAAGGGATAACAGTTTTAAATTGGAAGAGGGGAGATTTAGATTAGATGCTAATTAGATGTTCTTTGCTGTGAGGGTAATGAGACACCGTAACAGGTTGCCCAGAAAAGCTGTGGCTGTCCTATCCCTGAAGTGTTCAAGGCCAGGCTGGGTGGGGCTTTGAGCAAGCTTCTATAGCGGGAGGTGTCCCTGCACAGGGCAGGGAGGGTGGAACTCTGGCCAAAGCCTTTAGCTCTGTTGAAGCTCTTTGTGTCTGACTGCCTGGAGCAATGCCTTCTTACAGAGAGAAGCCATTTCAAGACTCTGTGCTGCACAGGGGCTGGGACACGCTGCATCAAGGCTAGAAATTGCCTGGTTATGTGGAACAAATTGTGAGGGTAGAAAGAAGAGGAAATGATAAATTTCCTTACGGTTTCTGATTTCACTGGAACCTGCTGGACTTTGAAGACCGGCACAGGTTACAGACCACCTGACCCGACAGGCAGATCCAAAGGGCCCATGACTTTCACAGAATCATGGAATTGTCAGGGTTGGAAGGGACCTCTAGAGATCATCTAGTCCAACTTTCTTCCTTCCTACACTTTTAAGATGCCTCTCATTAAAGCACATAACATCACATTGTGGTCCACCACTGGGAGTTTTAGAGATGCTGCTAAAAGCAATGCGCTGGTATTGTCTTTGCTGTCTTACTTGAGGGATACAGTGTGCAGAACCAGCTCATTGAGTAAACTGGGAATGGCACACTACTGCTGCTGAATTGGGCTTTCTGCTACATAAACCCACAGCTGAAACATAATGAAATTTCACGTGCTGCTCACCCTCTTTTTCCCTATCACTGAGCCACAATTTCTGCTACCCAGGTGCCTTAGTTACTACATCTCAGAGTTGCAACACCTCTCTGAGAGCTGGTCCTAGCTGGTACTGCTGAGGCCATTCCCTGGAGAACTGACATCCCTTAAACATTCTTTCCTTTTGCAATATACATCCCCTCTGTCCTACACCAGCTGAGCTCTCACTGCCCCCTGGAAGCTTCTCCCATTCAGGATAAACAAGTATGGATTCACAGTCAGGCAAAACTAACACTGGAGTTAAAGAAATATAACCAAAGGGCTGGTTCATTAAAAGCCAAACACAGTATCAAACCCACTTCCATATTTTGCCTGCTCTCCCCTGAATTTCAGAATAATCTCTCATATGGATCTGTGCCCTGGGAGTCCTGCTGTGCTCTCCATCAGCCATGAACGTGGCCCTTCTTCATCCTCTCCAAACACACACAGCTTTGAGCTAATGCATGTAACAGCTCTTTTTCCCTTCTTGCTCCTATTTCGCAGAAGGACTACCTAATCTTTTTTTGTGAAAAAATACCCTCAAGAGCACTGCTAATTCAAAGCACAATAATCACTGGCTAGGAATGAACCGCATTAGCATAAAGCCGTGACAGTTTTAATACAGCAAGAATAAAAGCAGACCACAATGCAAGAAGTAAACGCCAGATTTCTGTGCTCTTCTTTGTTGCTGCATCTTTTGCTCAAGCTGGCCGGGTTTCTCTGCCTTTTTGGCTCCTAATGACTATTGACTGGCTGTGGGCTGCGACACCCACTGCTGACAGCAGGCTCTGTAGGCTGGTTTCGCACCCTTGCTGTTCCCAAAAAAGGTGGTACTTGCGCGAATGGAAACCAACCCAGACCTTGCACTGTTATTTTTTTGTCTTCAAAGAGGAAAGCAGTTCCAGCAGTCTCAGCTTGATCAGTCTGCTAAACTGGGAGCAGCTAAGAGCACTTATAAAAAACAGTTACCACATTCAGGTACATGAAGCAGTTTCACTGCTGAAGGCTGAAGCCCACCCATCCCATCTATGATCTTTAATATTACTTTTCTCACTGGCAGTCACACTAGGTTTCCTCTCAGACCATTTCTTAACACTCATAGTTCAAAATCAGACACATGATTATCTTAACAGGCAGTTTACTTCACAAAGTTAGATTTTAAGCCTTCCTAGGAAACACCAATGGCTGCATTGTGCTTTCTGTTATAATCACACAAATTTGTAGTAACAGGCTGAAAATTATCTTGGCCCTAAAGATGCAATTGACTAAATGTACCATTTTATTTAATGACAATAACTTTGCTTAAGTAAAAAAAAAAAAGGAATGTACTTCCTAATCCACATTCAACCAGCCTTTAATTCTGCAGATTAGTTTCCAACAAACTCCTGTTGCAAGGTCTCATTTGAACTCTGCACTCTCAATAGCCTATGCTTAAGATTGCACAGAACTTGCTCCAGAAGCTTTGTTCAATTGAGATGCAGATGCATCATGTCTTTTTGAAATGACAGGAAATCTGAACGACTACTTTAATTGCTGAGCACTTATGCCTTCTCTTTACCTGAACAGGAACACTTTCAATTAAAAAAGCACCTTGTTTTTCTTTCAGGAAAATGGTTCATTTTCTACTCTTCTATTATCATCTGTTCGGTTATATCCCTTTAATTTCCCTTTGCACCTGGAATTAATTTTCATCAGCCTTCCCTTTATTATTTGAATTGCCCATTTTCTATTTTCCTAACTTCTCAAAGGTCTGTTTTCCAATGAAAGACGAGGGATAGGATGCAGCAGTCTAAACACAGTCTTGCCAAACGGAGGTGATTATCCCCTCAGTTGACAACAGCTCCCACTGGATGTATGCATTTGCAATGGCACAGACTGGGTTGGTGTAGTGGAGTGGGTTTATGAGCCGCTAAGAGGCAGTCAGTAGCTTTCCGTTGCATGCTAAACAGCACTCACATTTTCCAAACCCTTGTCAATTATTCCCACTCCCCAGGTGTGTAGCATTGTATCCATAAACTGAATTTCTCACCTTTCACACTCGCCCATTTCAGCACAGGCATCAGACTGTGGTACAGCTCTGCTCTCTGCTGCGATCTCTCAGCGTATTTATTTCTCTTGTTGGAAGAGAATTGCAAAGAACAGCTTTGGAAGTCCAATCCCTTTAGGACCCTGCTTTCATCTTCCCTACATTTTGACGTAAAACGTTAATTATTCATGCTGATTGCAATCTGAAAGCCATTTTTTAACCTCTGCAAGCTATACTGCCCTGCATGCATCACTCTAAACGTGTCTTTATTGCTACGAAATCTTGCAAAACACCAAGCACTTCCTGTAATTTAACACAGTACACAAGATTTTTACTTGCAACAAATGCACTTTATGAGGTTATATCATCAATAGATACATAATATCCTCCTATAAACCCTGCAATTATAGAAAATAAGGATTGCTAGGTATCTGATATCTGCTATTTTTTCTATCCCTTATTGCTTTTATGACTCACTGGGTTTTCCATCTCTTAAGTGTTTATTACATACAGATTTGGTGCTAAATCCAAAAAACAATACTGCAGCTCCTCACTTCTGGGCACCTGTACACTGGAGCAGAATCCACAGGGCTATCCTGGGCACCACACACACTATGCGGAGACTCAGCAGCTCCAGAACAGGACTCAGAGCAGCCACTACAAGTGGAGCACAACAAAAAGCCAACCAAGAGAGAAACAGAGCAAGCAGAAGCAAACCAGAGATCCTACCTTTCCTCGAGATACATGAAGGTAATTCCCCACATATCAGGAATTGCTCTGTTAAGAAACTTCTGCTTGAAACAAAATGAAATTTTACCCTTCCTAAAGGTAAACAGGGAGGAGATGCAGCTTGTGCTTTTAAGAAAGCAGAGGAAGTAAGACGAAATGCAAAGACTTTTTTCTGTTACAGCACCTAGAGCATTTAACTTGGGAGACAGAAGAACCACAGGGTCACTTCTATCCTCCTTTTGAGAAACTTCAAGCCCACTTGAAAATCTCCCATTTTTCTTGGGAACATTACTGTGCTTTGTACTATGATGGATGGGGAGCACTCCCCATCTCTCCTACTAAAATTATTATTATAAAGAAGTCAAAACCTAGTAGGCCTTAAAGAAAGCTCGGGTGGAAACACAGGTCCTGATATTTAGGGCACTCATCTGTCAACACAAAGATCCTTCTCCAAGACTATGACTGGGCTTTGCCCTGGATTAAATAACTCAAACCTCCTTCTGCTTCACTCCTGGATTGAAAGAAAAGGCTAGTCACAGCTGTGATTTGTTGAAAGCCTGATCCTGTCCAGAGAACAAAGGGGACTGAAGATGCTGCCTCTCATTGTTCCTTTCTTTTCACTTCTGTTATGGAATATTCTATCCAAGTCATGAGGGATGAGAGAAGAGAGGTAGGCACTGTCTCCTACATCCTCTCCCCAGAAAGTAGGAGAGGATGAATGGGCAGATGGATCCCCATTACCAGAGCTGGCTGGGCACCCAGCAAGAGGGTGATGTGTTTCAGCCTGTGAAGGACTGCCATAAAAACCTCCTGTTCTGGGGTAAACAGCAGTTAAAAAGCAGAATTTCCCACTCAGAGCATAAGCCTCCAAGGCAACCGCCTCATACTGCCATCATACCACCATATTAAAATCTGGTCTACTCAACAAAGCTGGCCCTTTCTAAGTAACCATGCCAGTGACAGGTTCTTGGAAAGCCCCAGCCCATTTTGTGTGACCTGGAGAGGAGCAGCCCCTAAGCACAAACAAGCTGGGAGCTGGATGAACCCACATTCAACCCATTCAGCTTCTGAGACTGGAAACAATCTAGATAGGATGAAACTGACCTGCCTATTCACAACTAGTTGTGTCCCCTAGCACATAGCATTAGAAAAGTACAACTCTTTAAGCCTCCTTAAAAGGTATTTTGCAGAGCCTACAAAAGATTATATCTCACAACACCAAAAAATTCAGATGAGAAAGCTGAGCATGAGTTATACCCAGAGGACTAGTTGCAATTCAAGGCTCTACTATTATGTGCAACAAATAAAATGCTACCAGGCAAAACAGTTGCAATGGTGGTTGCGACCACTGCCATACCAGTGGGCACCAACCACTGGCAACACCAGTAACTCCTTCAATACATCTGGATAGGACTAACCACCATGACTCTGGGGTCCTGGAGTACTGGTGCAAACACTTGAGTTGTCAAGCAAGCTGAACTGTCTTTGAGTCATACCCAAACTCATCAAGTCTAGAGTTAAGTCTCATCCATCACAGTGCAAGTTATTTCTGAAAGGCAAAGCCATGGATGACAGAGAAGCTGTCTTCTTCCAGTAGAGTCGTCACCCCATTCAACAAGAAAAACCAGAACTGAAACCCATCTACCTTCAGCTCCTAAATTTAATCCAAGGAAGAAGTACCTTATAACATGTTTTCCTATGTTTTGTTTCAGTGAAGGACTTGCTACTGATTAAAAGTGTCTTCTTGAAGGAGCTGATAATGATTACATTTTCCTGGTTGGATTTCTCTCTTATACCAGCCTGAGTTGCACATTCTACTCAGCTGCAAAAAATAAAAGTAATCCAAGAAAAGGATCCAGCCCATGGAGGACCATGGGCTTGTTGCTTGCTTTTTGCTAGGCCTCTGCTACTGGGTGATAACTTTCCTAATTGCCATGTGGACGGAGCAGGCTGGCTCACACTGAAGAGAGCACCTTTCTCTGCCAGCCCTTCACTTTCCCAGTGAGGAAAGCTCTCCCAGACTAAAGGGTTCAGCCTTTCTAAAAACAGACCACTAGTGCAGAAAGCTGGCTGTTTATTTTGAGGAAAATGTATTTCAAATGCTTCTAATTTCTTAGGGGACTTTTGATGGACTGAGCAATTTCTGATATTTATCTTTTGAAGTTCTCATATGTAGGAATACCCAATATTTATACTTTATTTTGCTAAAAATGTGCAGTTTAGAAAGCATATCTTTAGACTATTCAGAAATTTGAGAGGGGAATGTCCTCTTATTAGAAGTAGTCCTATTCAGGGAATGGCATTACAACCGTGAAACTTTGTAAACACAATGGTACCATCTCACCATTATCATCCTGAAGACAAAAAAAAGTTTTTAATTACATAACAGCCAGGAGTAAAGGAACAAAGTACCTCATCTAAGAGCTAGAAAGTTCAAACCATTCCTTTGTGAACTCCATATTGCTTCTTTTGGGAAAAAGTAATTTCTGTTTCTGTTCTTTAAAGAAGTTGATAGGAAGTTGGACAAGAGGAAAAAGAGTAATTATACCAAATGGCACATTTATATTGAGCACAAATGTAGCTTTAAAAAAAAAATATCAGTAACAGCCTAGCAAAAAACCCAAGCTTCACTGGACTCTGAAAAGAGACAGCTAGTATCCACATTCATGGATTTAAAGTAAGGCCTAAATACTGCTTTGAGTACCTAATTGCAGCTATATAAGGTCTTTGCCAATTGTCATTATAATAGGAATTCTTCTATTGATCCAAATGATGTTTAGTTTAGACCCTTGATGTGGTGAAGTATCTGTTTAGACCTTTATGGTAGAAGCTTGAGTTTCAGAGATGAGTAGTCAGAGGGGAGAAGAATACCCACAACTCCTTTAAAGTCCTGAATAAAGCATAAAGAGTTACAGTTTAAAATACACAGAGTATTTCTGTGTGGTTTTCGTAGCTACGATTTCACTTTTTTTCACCTTCTTTTTTTAGCATTAAGGTCTAGGGCGTTTCACGGTTGCTGTGCTCTGCAGGCTATTGCTCTTGCTCAGTAGATTTAGAGGAAAGCCTCTGATTTTAAAAACTGCTGCCTGGAAAAAAAAAAAAAAGATGGAGCCCATCAGGTAATCAAATTGCTATATCTACCTAAGAAATGTTACAGCCAAAGGAAGGATCTATGCACACAGCTTCAGGTTCATGAATAATTCTGAGTCCAGCAACCAGAAATAGCTCTCAGAAAATAAGAAACAGTGTAGATCAGAGCTAAGGGAAAAAATACTACAGGGAGCCAGGAAAACAGGATCATTGAAAAGGGTACAGAAATAGTTCCAGCAGCTTTATGCAAAGAAAATGCATAAAAATTAGAAAAATCTTTCTATCTTAACAGAGAGAAAGAAATTAAATCCTCACCACATCAAAGTGAATGGCAAAGGTCACAAGGAACAGGATTACCTGACTCAAGCCATCTTGGGAGTTAGGGATATATTTTGTCCTTGGGTCTATCAAAACTTTGTAAATGAAGTTAAAACACGACCCTCTGCTCTTTGCTGGCGACTAATGAGATGAGCAGGAAGAGAGAGTGGAGATGAACTGTATTATGTGTGTTCCTTCTCATGCAGGGTTGAGACAGACTGGTTATATGTTAAAACACGCCTCCTTACTGGTATCAGAGGACTTTATTGGCCAACGCTCTAAAAGGGACCTTTCCAGCATGCTAAAATTCACTTAAAAAAAACCAAATTGGCAGAGAAGACATTACAGCAAGTGGTTTTAGTGAGTGATTTCCTCTGCACTGATGGGAATGACCCCTATCTGTGCTGTTTCAGAGAGGAACCAGGGTCGTGTCATGAGCTGTCGTGCAAATGAAACTGGAGTGCCCAAGCAGCATCTCAGTACGCCTTTACAGAGCCGCTTGATCACCAAACTGGCAGCAATGGTCACCTTGCAACACTATGAAGTTATCTGAGATAGGCATCTGCATGACATTTTACTTCAATACAGATCTAGGATAAAACCCAACCAAACCCTGAGATTTCTTACAATTAAAACAAAGCCATCTTTTTTCACCCCTTCTTTGCTGGCACTGAACAAAGAAACAAAATGATGAAATCTGACTTCCCTAAATGCTGAAAGTTTTCTCTCAAAGTTATCAAGATTCTGCTGCCAAGAAGATATAAAAAACCGAACCACAACAACTATAACAGAAGCCTGAGCATTTTTTACAATACAAATTGTCTCTGTCTATATAACCTATGGGGAACATTGCTCTCAATTTTAAATACCACTCTCTTTCCAGCAAAGTACCTGTATAACATCCTGCAGGGACCGCAGATCCCCTTCTGTCAAGTCAAATGTCAAACCTGCATATGCGCTCTTCAAACTTGTCCTGGTTTGAGGTAAAACAAACCAATTTTCTGTTTTACAGTTTTACTTTCTTAGCTAGGCCTCTTCTAACTAGCTAAACTCTGAAATTAACAGCACATTGTTCAAAGCTGTTCCGTCTCACAGTGATAAGACCTGATTATACCAAGGGATGGTATGCAGAGAGGCCCTTGTTTAGACTTATTGCTGGAAGAACCAAGGTCAGATAATTTTCAACATTTGCCCGTTGGAGGGTCCCACCTTCAAGGAGGAGCAGACAGGACAGGTGACCCAGAACGGACCAACAGGGGTATTCCATCCCATCCGCATCATGCCCCGTATAAAAGCTGAAGGATCAACAGGTCAACTCCCTTCTCGCCCCTTTTTTGGCCCCTTCCTCGATGGCTGACATCCAAGGAGGACTCTGCCTGTTCGTCTGCCTTTGATCCTGATCCGAGCGTTCCTGACTTCAGATCTGGAATCCGGCTCCTGTCGATCACCGACTCCAGTTTGGGACTTTTCCTGAAGCCTGCTGGTGACGTGGTCGTCATCCTGGGAGCTTGATACGGTTTTGTATATACTGTATACTCCTTTTTTCCTAATTTTCCTTTTTATTATATTACTTATATTTTCATTAAAGTAGTTTAGTTTGTTCTAAACTCTTGAATCTCTTTAACTCCTTCCTCTCCTCTCTGACTAAAAGGGGGGAGGGGGGGACATCTGTCACTCAGGTTTCGGTAAATTTGGCTGAAACCACGACAAAACTGAACTGCAGTCTTTGCCACATAAACCTGATTTTCAAAAATCTCTTTACCTAACCAGCATTTGGTTTGAATTAGCAAGTCAGAGGCTGGCCTGCACCATGACATCTGGCTGAGTACCTCAAGCTTTACCAGGTTTGTGATGGTGCTCAGAATGACAAATCTCCCAAGCATTTTGCTACAAAGGGAAAAAAGAAGAAACAAGAGAGATATGCTTGTGGGTTCACACAAGCATATAAAAATGGAGGCTGGTACATAACAAATGTAAATAATAATGCAAAGATCTGAAATAAATGTATCATAGTAGGTGAAGAACACCTTCATGTGTTTGCTGAACACAGGAAATAGCTGTGCTAGCTCAGAGCAGCTGAATTCTAAAATTACCAACCGCCTTCATACAGGTTTGCAATTTTTATTTTTATTTTTATTTTTATTTTTATTTTTATTTTTAATTTATCACACAGGGCCCAATAACCAAAAAAGGCTGAGAGAAAGAAAAGCAAATGAAAAGAACCCCAAAGAAAGATATTGCCAGAAAGTGTCTTTCTTGAGACACTATGCAATGCCAGAAAATGTATTAGTGAACTGATGCCTGTCTTGCTGCTTAGTGTACTGGCTGTTCTGCCAACTTGAGATGAATAGGAGAAAGAAGGATCAGTTCACTAAAAACTACAGAATCTCCCTATTTTCTTTTAGGCTCATGGGTTTCTATGGACAGCACCAGCGTCTTGAGTTCACAAGGAAAATGGTGTTTGACTCAGATGGCGGAAAAGGACAGAAAGCCAAACCCACATTAGTAACAGGAGTACTCTTCTAGAATCAAACAATGCAGGCAAAATGCTGTCCTTGTTTTAATGAGACATACAAGAAAGAGAAAATAAAATTCCTTCTGAATTCTAACTTGTTTAAACATGTGGCTTGGGGAAGGGGAACAACTTTGAAGAAAGGGAAGCTACATAACCAAGTCTCACAAGTCCTTCCTTACTTTCCCATTTAGGGAAAGTCTAATTCTCTCCAATGACTGCTAGAAGATCCAAAGACTGCCAGCTCCAGAGAGCAGACAGTCAGAAATTGCTCTTCTCAATTCAGATGCTGGTGCAGGCAGCAAAACCCATTTTAAGTGCCACAGCAGATTGATAGAAGACAAACCCTAACCCTTATGGCTATACACCAACAGACAATTACTTTGGGCCTTAAATACTAATGAAAGCTTTACTTATCTTACTCTTCTGTTTCTCGAAACACAATTCAGATTCAAACAGCCTAAGTTCCACACAAGTTTCTGCACCTGGCTTTTCCTTCAGGCTGAACCCAAATTTCAAAGCCAGTTATCCAAAAAAAACACTGTGCTGTTTTGCTGGCACATGGGAAGAGGAGAGGGAAGAGGTCTTTTACTACTGGCTCAGCTTCTGGTTCAAATAGCTTCCATTGTCCGGCCATCCTCATATCTGTGCACTTGCACTGCTGATGGTTCACCCTGTGCATCTGAATTTTTAGCAGTGTTGACATTTTAAGCAGATTGGAAAGTAAAATGAGAAAGATAAGATGCTATAAGGCTCTATAGCAGCATGATATACTTTCTATCGTTCAGTTTCAGCTGATGTAGAATAAATAAATAAATAAAATCAGTAGAAATGTTATTTACTTTACCAAAAGCAAGGTGGACAAAGCCTCCGTGTAAAAAGTACCACTAGAGCTGTACACATGCTGCGTCTGATAGTATCTGAATATTGGAAATGTCAAAGCAGCTCAGCTGCACCCAATGGATAGGTAGAGAGAGATAAAGCCAAGTGCCATAATTCTTATGACATAGACTGCTGACATTAGGAACCATGGCTATGATCCATGTGGATGTGAATGTACGTAACACCAATACTTCAGAGAAGCTTGCTAACACATGGACTGTGGATGCAATAGACCACAGTGTCATTTCCAAGCCTTGCTCATTTGTCAGAATATAGTTAATGAGCATTTAATTATTTATCTTAAGATCCCCAATGCATTCAAGTCTCTTTACCAACATTTCCATCTTTTGACTCTTGAATCTATGTTAAAAGTATAACTAACATTCACAGAATTTTCATGGTTGGAAGGGACCTCTGAGATCATCCAGTCCAACCATACACACACCAAAAACCAAACCAAACCAAAAGCACCCACAAAAAACCCAATCACCCAACCCAGAAATCTCAGCCACTAGAGCATACCGTGATTCAGGACAACAGTATTTGTGTTGCAGCTGTACATCCCTCAGCCCACTGTTAGAATTAAAGAATATTGTTATCACCTATTTCTAACAAAACTTAGACATGCCTTTCTTGAAATGACCTGATAATTCTCAGTGCTACCATCATTACACTTCTGTGCTTCCAGACCTTTACAAGGAAAGATTTAAAATACCATTACTCTGTTTTTTCAAACAGATAATCAACTTTGCTTAGGAGGCAAGGTGAAATAAAAACCATTCTCTGCTACCAAATCTCCCAAGATAAATTAAATAAATTAAATAATTGGATCCATTTTAATTTTATTCCCTGCACTCCTATTGCACAAAGCCATTAGACTAATGGCTTGAAAAATGTCATGCAAAATATGGCAGAGGGCAGGATCCTTCTCTTAAGTAGTGATAGAGGAGGGTGTCTGCTGAACTGCAGCACTAAACCCTACTCTTGGGCTAGTCTTGGGCTCAGGGCAGCAGGAAGGTAAGAGAAGATCTGAAGTACCCCTTACATCCAACAGATACACTGGGCCCCCACTGCATAAAGGTTGTATGTCTTAAATTGCAACCGTTGGGCTTCAGAGATTCAGCACCTAGCTGAGACCGAATGCCTCTCTTAAGGGCCAAGAAATGGGTACAACAGTAATCTCAGTTACACAAACCAAGGTCTGTGTGTCTCATCCTGGTTGACGTCCTGACTAGTACACCACAAAACATACATATGCAGAAGCCTGTCCTCCCCTTCTCTTTGGATATTTTGGACACAATTTTACATTTTGGGGAAGGGGAAGGAACAGAGGAGAAAGCTGGGGAAATGTTTGGCTTTTATTCCTGAGTCATATTTTCAAACTTTTAAAATGTCCACTATCTATGCAGAAAAAATCTGCAGAGGCTGTCAGTCAAGTCTGGTGATCTCTTATTTGTGGTTTTTCTCACTTGGGATCCAGAGCCTTCCTTCAGGGAGGAACAGTGCTTGTCCATGAGATCTCTCTCAACAGCACATCTTCATGATGGCTGATGGGTGCTATGATTCTGGGGGTGTCTTTAGCCAGGGTGGCTTGGGCATAACAATGGGAGAATGGTATGTCTATTGGTTCCAAAGAAGCTACAGCAGGTGGTTTTATAATGCTAGATTTTATCTTTGATTTAAATTATACTGCGTGTTCATTGCTTTTCAGAGCAACAGAAATCATTAGAAAAGGGAGAGGCTCTGCTACATCTGCTTTATCTTCAGTAGGCTGGACCCAAAGCCAGAAAAGTCAGGGAGACGTGATAGTGACAAGATCAGACATTACCTTATTCCTCTCTGCCCAATCCTTCCTGAAACAAGGAGACTAAAAGCAACAGACCAGTGAAGATTCATGTCACTTCACAAGAGTCAAAAAGCTAGGACAGTTTTCCAGCTCATAGAGATGGCAAGAACATCATGCATGCAAATCAAAGTCACAAAGGAAAAATGGGACTTCTGAGTATGTCAGAGCTTTATTGCATCCATCTAGATAATGGCAAACATCACAGTACCCTCCAGTTTCTAAAGAAAGCAATCGCAACAACCAGCCAGGGCTGGCTTCATCACTCTACATTTTGTGCTGCCCTTCAGTCATCTCGGTGCCCTGATGCTGGGTTAATGCATTTGGGAAGATGGGCAAAACTTGGCATGATCAATATAACAGAGTACAAATATGCACGATTAATCTTAGACATCATGGCAGACTTTTAGCAGTTGGTATGACATACACTTATACTGTAGTCCTGAAATTACGTTCTGGTTATTGGGGGCTGAATAAGGTGATAAGAAAAGGCAGCCACGCTTGTTATTGTCTGATCACAAACAAGGCAATCTTGGGAGATACAAAGAAAGAGCTATACATTTACTATACATTTATACATTTACAACTATACATTTACCACTGAAACGGATCACAAAATAAATCCTTAAAATATAAAAATTGATGTAGAATGTTTACCTCTTTTGCTGCACTAGCAGCGATGATAACATTATAAACAGTTATACTCAAAAGGATAGGCTTTGCTCATCAGTCAAAGAGCCATAAATGAACTGTGATGCCTTTAATGACACGATATTAACTCTTGTTTCTAAACAGAGGCAGAAGGTATTATAATAGCACAAACTGATATAAGTAGTACTGGTTATAAACTACAAAAAAGAAAATGTGAAACAAAAAGAGATGAAAAGAAGAGATGTCTCATGGCACAATACTGAATCAGATTATCTCTTCTGATTTCTTCCTGACACACCCAGTCTTTTTCTGCTGCTTAGTTCTGACTAGCAGTAATGATATTAATGAATAAAATTACAATAATTGATGTAAAGTGAAGTACTTCCTTATAACTCATGTTCTTCTAAAGATTCTCAAATTTTAAAAAAGAAACAGGCCAACTATGCCAACCATCTTCTAAGAGAAAAATCTCTAAGCAAGTAAGGGAACTACTCAAAAAAGACAAACACAGAAATGGAAATTAACTGCCCACCTGGACGGGGATCAAAGCTTAAAATAGGATATGGGGATGATGCAGAAGGGCACAGAAAGCCAAGCTTATTCAGCCAGGTCAATATCAGGTGGTTTGAAATGCTCCAATAATAGCAGAGAAGAGAACCTATGACATCTTTGCATCTTGCACCTTTGTACACACTGCATCCCCCCCTTTACACGTGAAAACTTGGAGCCTTTCATGGTTCATCAAATAGTTCCATGTATATCTGATGTATCTAGCTTGATACTAGATTGAAGAATCAGAGCTAGTTGTACTACTCAAAATGACAACAAATGCTTAAAGCAGAGAATTATTGTTAAATACAGGAAATATACTGTATTGCTTTAATCATATTTGATGGCATTTTCTTTGCTTTTTTGAACTCCCTAGGAGGAACTGATTTTTTCATCATGTGTCCAGCGTTACCCCAATCTTGATACTTAAGAGGCTTACATCCCCCAAGACTTTGAACTTGGTTCTCAGAATAAAAAGCAGGATGCTAAGATGCTATCAAAAGATGAAAACTGAGTTACAGCATTGAAAAGGAGATAAATCACTGAGGAGAGACAGGACTGAAACAGACTGGCCGTCTACTCTGTAAAGACCCGAAGAATTGAGGTATTCTCTTATCAGTGTCCTTACGTCAACACTGTGAAACAAAAATGAAGGGGAAGGCTGAGCCACTGTGACTAACTCCATCATTTTTTTGTTGGTTTTGTTCCTAAACCTCCTCAAATCAATGATATAGAGAAACAGAATTCCAAGGAAACATAGCTAACATTTCTCTGGTAGAAACACAGGATTTTTCACAGGATTTTTTGTATATCATATACAATCTTGTGTATACTTTTTTCACCCCATACTATCCAATTATTCAAGTGAAGACCAGACCCCACTTACTACCTATATTCTTCCTGCAGTTTCAGTCAATAATGTAAATTATATTGCAGTTTCAGTCAAGGCATTTTCCAGGGCTCTTCAAAGTAAGCCCAGAGCTCTTCTAGGTGACAGCCTATGCAGCCCTGGCAGTGAACTTCCCTTTGTCAGCATAGCCTTGCCTGGAATTGCATACAACTGGCTTATTTTGAGGCCAGCAGTTTTTGCTACATGCAGTTAAACAAGGTATGAGATGCACGTGAGCAGTTAATAACTTGCCCCAGGTTTAGTGGTGTTTCTCCAGCTTTATTTTGGGACATAAAGGTAGGAGATTTCATCCCTCCTCTTTTTTCCCATCTCTTTTCTTTCATTTTACGGCATATTAGCCAACTGAAAAAAATTGCTAGTGTTTAAGGAAAGACTTGTGTAAGGAAAGATCTCTGGGTAGTCATTCACATTTGCTAGTCTTAGCACTTAAGCCAAAGGTACACCCTCTCATTGCCCAAACTGACCTTCTTCTTCCTCTTCTTCTCCTCCTCCCTCTCCTCCCTGCCTGCAGGCCATGCCCAGCCATGTGAGCGCAGTGAAGCCCTGTTAGGCTCTGGTCTCAGGGCAAAACACAGGTAACTGAAGAGTTTCTGTTAGTCCTTATCGTGCAAGACACACTGATGGAAGTGTGGCGCTGGGACCCTGCCCTCCCAGCTCTCTTGTAAAAGAAAGGTAAACAATCATGTCCTGCGGGCCTTGGGAGTTTGCCACCTGCAAGTTCCCATCACACCTTATTCCCAGAAAAGCACATTTATTCTCAGCCCAGGCTCTTATCTTCCAAAGCAGAAAGCAATGTTGGTGGGAGCAAGGAGTCCTGCCTGGCACAGGCAGCTTGTCGGGATAAGGAGCACCTTCACTCGACCTTATCAACCATCTCTGGCATAGCACCATATTCACCCAAATCAAACTTTACAGAGTTCAGCCGACAAAAATAAACCAATTTGATTTTATGATCTGTGCTTTCAAGGACACATATTTCACTTTATAATGTAAGCCAGTGCATTTCCCCTCCCTCCCCTTTCTTTAAGGTAACTATCCCTCAGAGACTGAAGACACACACTGAATAATTACATTAGCTCTTGAAACCTCAAATATGTTTTTCAGCTTCCCACACTTCACAGCAGGACCACATATGCTGGTTTTTTGCCTACTTTTCCATTCCATGTAGTCTAATTTTTTCCCTCCAAAATATTTTAGGACTTTTAACAGGTACAACTGTAAATGACTGCAATGCCTCATAGCTACATACTGTGCTCACTCTAGAGATGGCAATGGAAGAGCAACTACCATTTGAAATAATGTGAGAATTAATGGAGGGAAACTTATTTTTATACACAGCTCTTGCAGGGCTCATGGTTTGTCAAGAAGACAGCTATTTCATTTAATAATTACTTTTGTGGGAAGCAAAATAATCACCTCGGAGACAATCTCTTAAGTGATGACACAGTAAATGTTCTCGAAGTTCCTGGTTAAAAAAAATATCAGTCCTCAATTCTAGGTGGGAATCGCACACACACAAACACACATCTATATAGCTCCCTCCCACCTCTCTTAATTCCTCTTTCTGTTTGGAAAAAAGTATTTACTTGAAAGCTCTGAAAAAGGAACAATTATTGGAATTCCTACAGCAACAGCATCTCAGTCCACACTGATTTTAATGAATATATTAGATAATGAATCATTTCTGCTTAAACAGCAAAACCCTGAAGTATACGAGCATACAATAAGTAGACTGGGTTTGAGCTCCAAATGAAACCTTTTTGGGTATGTTTATCCTTAATATTATTTGTATTTCTACTACACTTCTATCTAGAGATCCAAAAAACCTGGAGACTCAGTCTTTGGCACTGGTCCTCCCGTAGTCCCCCCTGCCCCAAGGACTCATAGTCTATTTACAGACCAGCAGGCAGGTGAAAGAAAATCCTGTTATTGGAGAAAGGGAGCTTAGGTACTGTGTATCACAAACAGACATGTCCAAAGCCACCCAGAGATCCTCTGCAGGTTTGGGAACTGAGCTGAGAGCCCTCATTTCTGGTAAGACCTCCTTTTCTCTGTGAAGTTCCTCTCTTCCAATGTACCATTAGGTAAATGCCTTCAGCTTAAGCCTTCTTGTCAGATCCTCTGCATATAACTCAAAAGTGTACCACTTCAATTGCTCCACTCGCTCTTTCTCTCAGGTCATTTCTGTGTACCTTTGAAATCTCTACAGTTTCTTTCTAGCCACACTAAAGTAGAGATGCGTCTAAACCATGCTCCACATCCAGGCTCAGACTTAAGACTCAGATTTGTAGTCAGCTTTTAAGTGCATGGACACCTTAAATAAAACCCAGTCAAATATCTTCTCCATGTATTTGTTCCTCTAGCTACTGTTCCCTTGGCTCATCAGCCATGCCATCTGCTATGAACCAGCACTGCCACAACCCTCCCAGAGGCCACTGAAATCAGTACATTGCGAAGCGCCTTGTACATACTGGAAGATGCTTAGCATTGCAGAGTCGCAGTGCACCTGGATGTTTTGTAGTTCTAACTCTTTCTGCTTTACAAGCTTCTCAGCCACTTTCCCATGCTTACGTTGAGAAAGTATTTTCACCCCCCTTCAAGCTTCTGGCACTTTCAAAATACAGCCCACTTCTGTTGCCTCCTCACTTCTTTTCTGCTTTTCCTTGGGACTTTTGTAACTCTTCACCATCCTGCTTCTCCTAACATCTCCCTTGAGCCCCCCTCTGGCAGCACTCGGAGCTCAGCCCCGATTGCTCTTTTATTCCTGGAGGTGACTCATATCTTTCTACACTTGACCTCTCCCTTTTGGTTCAGTCTACCATGTCTGATTGCCTCTCTGGCACCCTGCCCTGGATGTGCTATGGCCACTCAAACTTCACAGGATGAAACCACAGCCCTCATTCTTCCCTCACATACAGTTTCACTACTTCACTTCCAAAACCATTTCTGTCATTCTGTCACCCAAATTCTGAGTTTTGGTGCTTTATATACCCATCTCTCCGTTTTCTATTTTCCAAATAAATTAACATTAAATATATCCATTACTTTCAGTCCAATAGCTAAAGCATCTCCTACTTCCATCTGCATTACTGTAATCTCCTGCTCCTCTTTGAGCTTCTGCTTCTCACTTCCTATTTTTTACCTCATCAAAACGCTTCATCCACATCAACTCCCTTTATCCTTACTTCAGTGAGCCCATCTGCATGTCCACATTCCTTCACTGACTTCTCTCTGTATTACATAATCTCCCTTCCAAGAATTCATACGACTCAGTGCTTGCCTCCACCTTTTCCTTCAGTTTCACAGCTCACTCTCTGTCCTGGTATTCTCCCAGTTGTGACTTTTGCTAGATTACTTAGTGGTCTTTGAGAAATTTCCCTCTGCTTCAGCATGAATTCTCCTTCTCCAGTTCTTCCAGTACAGTATTAAAATAAGAATGCAGAGTAAGACAATGAGTAGAATCCAGGTCTCACAGCTGGATTTGAAAGATATTTCAGCACTAAATCAAAGCACTCTACTGGCTTGCCTATGCTGTAAGGACTGAATCCTGGTCTTTGTACACAGTTCCAACAAATATTGTAGTTGCTCAGGTCACAGGACACACACAATACTTCTGGGTCCACTAGCACAGTTTCAGGCCTGCAAGACCATGTATAAAATGTATATAGGTTTGAACAGGAGGGTGGGAGTGTCCACATTGCAAAGTTATGTGCATTTCCCTTATAAAAAGTGCTAAGTAGTCCCCTTTCTGGGTGCTCTTTAGGCTGTACAACTGTGAGGATGCATGGACATCTCAAGATCCCTACAAGTTTCTCCTTACATGGGCTAGTCACACATTTTTACCTGATCTGTCCTGCTAATATTACGATCACATCATAATTTCTGTTCATTGTATCATCTATTCCCTACAAATCCCAACAGATCTAGAACAGGTATTAGCCAGGGAAATACTAGCATTTTTTAGTCCTGAAAAATTTATCAGAGCCAAGCCAGTGAGTGTGCTGAGCCAGCAGAGCTGGGACTACAGGTTCTTCACTTTCTGAAAGCAAATCAGCTGTGCATGCTGGTGGGAAAGAAAGGCTTAAGGCTGTATAGGTATTACATTTTAAATGATGACCATTAAAGTTATTTGCACTCAGTGGAATGAAATCCTGCCCCACAGAAGGAGAGGGTGAAAGTGGACCGATGAGATGACCTGGATGCCTCTCCACTCTATCCTTTGCCTTTCTATGGTTACTAGGTTATCTCCTGTCAAGAGGCATACCCTCCCCTCACAGTATCTAAGGGTTTGAAACTAAATAATCAATCATAGAAAAGGAATTAAAGTCCTTCAATACATACAAATTAGTCTGTTAAGAGGTACAAATAACTGGAGTTACACATTCAGAAGAATCCATGCATACACGTATGCATTTAAAGGGGGGAAAGCAATGTTCTTCTCTTACTGTGCTAAGATTTCAAGTACAAGGTAGCAAAATACCCCAGCAAAAGATGTTGATGCAATTGAGCTTTAGGTCAGTTCAATTTATCTATGAAAACATATTTTTAACAAATGGTTTAGTCTGCTTTTAAGGATAAATAAACCACAATAGTGTAAAGTACCCGCTGCTGCTGCACGTAGCCCTTCATTCAATATCTGTGTGGTTTACTGTCACCAGCAGCACAGAAGAGGAAAGAAAATGCTCAACATTTTGCATAGCATTCACCAGATTCTTCCCTCTGCTGTGGTGGCACAAGCAGTAAGAGTGCTTAACCCACTGTGGGTCTCCAGGCTTCTCAGGCTATCTTTTCCCATTCCACTGAAAGCAATTCCAATCAGCTTTAGCTGCAGTTTAATCAAAAGAAACTATAATCACACTAGCAGGATGCTAATTCTGAAGAGACATTAGCAAAGCCACAGTTACTTCATTAAACTGCAGACCTGTGGTTGACAAAGAACCATTACATCCCAAGTAATATTTTGTTCTTTTGCATAGAGCAAATGAAAGTTAATAACAACAATAATCAACCTTAGAAACAAAAGCTGAAAAACGAAGTGGCAACAACTACTGAGAACCTCAGCTCAGAAAATGATAACAATTTCATGTTCACATTTATCACAAAAACCCTTTCCCTGACCTTCAGAAAACACTTTGTCTACCACATTGGTTAATAGGGAGTCCTAAGTTGAGTGCCTTCAGTCCTAAGTAACATGTAAAACCATACAGCAAAACAAAGTAATACAACATTGAACAAGAATGTGGGCTAACATCTGTGAGGCTGTTTTTCCCTGAATGCTTTTATGCTCCTTTTAGTTCTCATCTTCTCCTAATTGCTGACTTTGGCAAAATCCAAATAATTTGTCATTATTGCCTTCACGTATTTGCATTCCCAGAAACATAAAAAGCATATACTTACCTGTAGCAACACCTGTGATTGATTACACCATCACTCTCTGAATACCCACTGGGGGCTTTGCTTAGTCCCAAAAGGAGAGGGGGAAGGGATAAGAAGAGTTGCCTGATGAAGAGCACTATATTAATTCCAGTAAAAATGCAATTTCCCCCATGCATTTGACAGAATGGTGAAAATCAAACTAGCTGGATTCCAGGTAAACCAGTCTTTCCAAATACTGAGTTGAGTCAAGCAAACTCTACCGCAGCACGACGAGGAAAAAGTTGATGTATCAAGGCAGAAAACCCTGATCTAAAATTCACAGGAATGGTAACAAAACACAATCGATACACACAGCAATTTCTATAGCAACTGGGNTAGCACAAAGCTTCTGTGGCAAATGAGGGGACCTGTCCCTCTTGGCATCCCTCTGATCGACACGCTGAATCGATGCCCAGTGCATTCCTCCCGCACTCCCTTTCCTTGTTCCCTGGGCTCTGTGAAGGGGCAAGGCGAGCATCCCAGCCTCCGTCAGGAGCGCACACATGTACACGCACCCTCCATGCAAGCACAACGCGCTCCCCTGCCTCTCTCCTACACCCACAGGATTCTCAGCACTCACCGTCACGGGCTTCCTCCCCGCGACTGCAGTTGCTGCAAATATGTTTGATCTCCTTGCCTATGTGACAGTGTATCACAAAAGAGACATTGTTGTTGTTGGTGGTGGTGGGCTCCTTCAGTGGCTTCATCCTCACTAGATAGAAAGCTTTCTTTTTAGGTTTCTCTCCACTCATGTCTGAAACCCAGCCCTGCCGGCAGCCAGAAGAAGAAAAAGCCAGCATTCCAGGCTGCCTGGCGTGCGTGCAGTCCGCCATCCGCTCCCTCAGTCTTTAGCTGCCACANTCCGCGCCCTCAGTCTTTAGCTGCCACACACACACAACAGGGATGAAGGGAAGGGCTAGGGGGGAGTGAGAAGGGGGGGAGCAGGCAGGAGGCAGAGCAGGCAGAAGCGCTGCCTGAGCCTTGCTGCCCTCGGCAACCCTGCTCCATCCCTGCTCCACCGGGGCTGGGCTGGAGGATGCTCGGCGTGACCCTGCTCTGGACGTGGCAAGACTCGCCCTCAGCCACAGGTGCTGGGCATGTTTGGCAGCACAGCTGAGCCTGGTACCGTTTTGGCTACCTTGCTGGCTTCCACACATCTCAGGAACACAGAGCATCCCTTTGTTGTTCCCCCCTGGCCCCAGCTGCTTCTCCCATGTCTCCCCCCTTCTGCTGGCAAGTCCCTACATGCCCCCAGAAGCCCCACATTGGGCTCTTTGGGATAGTGGGCACTTGCCAGTACTGTGGGTCCCTGGCAGGACATGCTGCAATTCACCAGCTCATGCTTGGGCAGCATGTAATTAATACAGCAGCATGTCCCACCGCAATTAATATTTTACACTAAAAATGCAGGCTGCCAGCAGGCTGTCCCCCTCCCCCAGCACCTCCACAGGCAGTTTTGGTTCTGGGGGCACAGGGCAATTCTGCTCTGGATACCCCAGGAAACCACCACCACCCCCCATAAACCCCTCCTGCTTTTCATTCTTGCTTTTTCTCTCCCTGTTTCTTTTAAAAGACAGAAGGGGTGCCTGTCCTGGCCTGTGCTGGGACTCACAATGCCAGCCACTGACAGTGGCTGGCACTGACTGGTGACTGCAGCCCTGGCCTCCCGGCACCTCCTAGGCTAAGGCTGACCAGAGGCTCCGAGAGAAGTGTAGACAGTTTGAATTCATTTTGGATGCTTATCTGGAGAATGAATATCCCCTTTGTCTCCCCCTTGCCTCCTGCCCAAAATACTACTGCTCCGGAGGGCACCACCACCATCTCCAAGTGCCTGCAGCCTGGACAGTGCGCTTCCACAGTCCCCCCAGCCTGATGGGGATTAGAATCTCTGGCCAGACACTCTGTCAATCCCTTGCTGCCCCCAAAATGTGCTGTCTGCTTCCATGGCACAGTAAACAGCCTAAGCTGCCTAACCTGCAGAAAAGGCAGCTCAGGACAGTGCCTGCAACAGTGAAAGGGGGGAGCAGAGGCAAGGATGCTTCTTGCAAGCTTTGTGAAGGAAAGCCTGCAAGAAAAATAGAAGAAAGAAGATATGATAACCTCAGCTATTCTGGTAGCTATTATAGGAATGTAAGCATTGCTCGTTTAAATCTTCAGCAAGCTATCGGTTTGGCAGGCACTAAGCACAAAGAGAGTGCAATTGGGGCAGACGAAACACGGCAAAGAATAACACCATTCTCCTTATTTTTAGCCAAAACCCTTGCTTGCTGCTACAGGAAATCCACTCATTTTTCAATCCTTCACCATTTCCACATATTGTTGCCACATGTTTTACTGCAACGGGAGGCCAAAACAGCCCCAATTCTGTTGAACTGCATGTGAAACAGTTAGTAAGATTTCTGCCCTAAAGAAAGATGGAGCAGAAACTTAAGGATTCAGTGCCATGGTTTTCCATTTTTTCAAATGCATGCACGCATGCGCGCCCACAGACACACACAAGATGCATGCAACCACCCTGCTGACCTACTTGTTCTGCGTCACTCTGATGCACATCTGACTTCTCACCTGGTGCTCCTGGGAGCTGAAACCTTGAGATGTCACATACAGCAAAAATGGCAAGGCTTTACTTTCCTCAGTGGTGTTCACAAATCAGCCTAGGTGCTATGAGATCTCACAGAACTATGGCTTGAAGCACGCTCTCAGCAGAATCATGCTGTTCACTAAGCCACACAAAGCATCCTGCACACTAGGATATGTAGATAGGTTTATGTTGAACAGAGTTGGTCTCCTCAGGTTAAGTA
The DNA here is from genome assembly GCA_013398155.1 of Pedionomus torquatus. Taxonomy (NCBI): domain Eukaryota; kingdom Metazoa; phylum Chordata; class Aves; order Charadriiformes; family Pedionomidae; genus Pedionomus; species Pedionomus torquatus. The sequence continues at coordinate 82,028 of VZRU01001122.1, forward strand.
TTGCCCTAAAGGACTTGATTTTGCATGTGTTGCTCACCTGAAACTCTCACCCATTTCATTTAAATGGCAGGAGAACAGGGAATGCAGAATTATTCAGGAACAAGCAGGTGAATTCCCCAAATGTGTGTAACATGAAGTTATGAGTTAACACACTGAAAAACCACCCCTTCGAATGCCTGATGCCAAGACACCATTTGCTACCTTACACATTTAGAAAACAAAAGCTGAGAGGAGTTTGATCCCCCAGCAGCCACACAGCAGATAAGGCACTTGCTGTAGATTTCCCTCTAACTTAATCATTGCCTTTGAGAATGCCTTCAGTTGGGTTGTGATTCAGAAAATAATTAGGTAAGTGGAAGACGTGACCATAATTCACCTTCTGAACTCTCTTAGAGTTCGCAGCTGTCTGTCACTGGTATCTGGCACTGCTACGTTATAGAAATGGGCCAGGAAAGGAAAGCACATTCAAATATGAACTTCCCCAAATTTGGGAAATACGAGTGTTAACAAAATGCAGAGTGAATTCAAAGCCGGAATACCACATCTGCTGTCTCAGGGCAGCATTGGGGTGTTGTGCCTCACCCGTTCTAGGAAAGGAAACCACAGTAATTTATACAGCAGAACTGAAGACCAGCAGAGCTAGTCCTGTAAGGCAAATGTTCTTGTAGTTCAGGAATGGGGTAGAACTTAGGACATGAAAAACTGGGTCAGGACATCAGTCTTTTGCAGTCTCCCTCTGTGACCTTGGACAGATTATTTAAAATGTCTTCATAGTTCAGCTCCTTGGCTAAAGAACAGTGATGCTGATGTTTCTGGTTTTCTGATAAATTTTATGAAATCATATTTCAAGGTGCTCTGAAAGTGTTTGTGTATCACAGAGAAGGAACACTTACACGAACTGTTCAAATACAGAGATCTACTATTTATAGAAAAATGAGAGGGGAAACAGAAAAAACATGTTCCATTAGGCTTAGTCTGAATGGTTCGCTCCTTCCAAACTTAAGCTTTTTTGTTTCACTGCATTTTGTTTCAATGGTGTTTATCCCTCCTCTTCCAACTCTTTTGATTCTAAAACCATGAAATTCAACTCAGATCTGAAAACAGACGTGGTATCCAAACCCTTGCATTTTTAGCGACTGTTATTATCTCCCAACCCCAGACAACTTTCAGAGGTGAACAGGAGCAACCCCCTTCTCAGGCAGGGGCTGGAAGGAGGCCATCTGTGTAACTATTCCCACTGGTCACGTCAAAAACTCTTCAGTGACTCCATCCACCTTCATGTCTACTCCGTACTATGAAGGAACCACCAAACATTATGGGAATGGACAGAGTTTTTGCAGGCAGATCCCAGAAGACTGCAGAAGCGCAGTGGCTCTGACATGTTTGGGAATTAAATAACTGGTCCGGTAGGTAACACTGACTCTGTGTGGATAAGAACCCGAAACTATCACAGAGAAAGCCCAAGACATTTTTGCTTGCAGGTGCTATGTATTTTGAATGCAAACAAGCCCTGAAGCCATCTGCTAGTATCTCTTGTAACATGTACTTCACTATAACATGCAAATTGCCTTCATTCCTAAGAGCTGCCTTATAGAGAATCTGAATTTGCCACAGCTCATAAAACAAAAATATGTTTAATTATGATCTGTGTAATTATGGTGAAAGCTGCTGCTGCTAATCAGTTCCAGGACAAATAATGTAAAGTGAACGTACTACAGTATTCCTGCAGAAAATTACCTGCTTTGCCTTGTTTTTAAAGATAAGTAAAAAAAAAAACCAGAGCATAATAATTCTTTCACTACCTCAATACATGGCTTGGTGTAAATTTATTGCACAGTGGACAAAAAAAATCAATGCAGAGGATGTCAGACAGTTGAATATTTGATAGTGAATCAACAAACTTGCATCCCAGTCCCAGCCCACATTCGCTTCTTGTATAAGCTTGTGAAAATGTACCTTTAGTTTCTCCCCATTGCAGCCTTTGCCATTAACAAGAATGCCTCTTCCATTGTCCATAAAGAGGAGTTGAAGGTGAAAGCAGCATCCTCTTTAAATAGGTGACTACTGAGATATAGGTCCACATCTGCATCAAAATCTCTGAGGCTCCCATCCTTCCATTTTTTTCTCTGGACCACATTCCCCCCTGTCACAGGTCACCTGGCTGAGAGCCTTTTTGTGTCCCCAACCTACCTCTGTGAAAACAAAAATCAATGCTGAAACCAAACAGTTAAAAGCAGGCAAGCTTTGGGTTGCATCCTGTATGCCACAGAAAAGATTTCCTCTTACTTCTGTCTCCAAGCTGTGTGGCAATGTGCAAATGCCCGGCGCAGTCAGGATACCCTGTAAGCCTACCCTAAGCCCCTCAGCTGAACAACATGGAGGTTTCTGTGTGGGCAGGTCAGGCTACCTCCTGCTTCCAGCACAAATAGGGAGACATCATCAGAAATTGCATGAAAGCCTCTCAGCCACGTTTCTTCAATAAAAAGGTTGTTTTAGAGAGCAGTAGTGTTTCCCTGAAGATGCTGTGGCTAACAGAATGGCACTGTCCAGGTGAAATCTCTAGACAAATGCAAGTCTAACCAATGCAGCATCACTTCTTCAGCAGTTTAGTCTGTTTAACCAAAACACAACGATTCATTTGTTTTACAGTCTATTTAGACAATGATGTTTATGCAGGGATGCTCCTATACTTGGCAATTCTTTCTAAATATTTTCCTTTCCTTCCTGTTTCTTCTGCCCACTGTACTATGAATCCCAGTGAGAACAAAAAAGAGATAAAAGATAAATCAACTAATTACCAGCTGCTCTAGTGATTAATATATACATTGATGTTTTATTTCCCATACTGAAACAAGCTGATCAACTTGGAGCAAAGAAGAAAACGTACAATTTGACTACAGTAGTACTAGTGACTACAACAGAGGAATCAGCCACTAACACAGTACCACCTTTGGTAGCATCTTGTGTTCACTGACCAAAAACGCCCCAAAAGCCACCTTAGGACAGCTGGCATTTGCTGAAACAGTTGTTGCCAGGCGGAATACAGAATCATAGAATAGTTTGGGTTGGAAGGGACCTGTAAAGGTCCCCTAGTCCAACTGCCCTGCAATGAGCAGTGACATCTTCAACTAGATCAGGTGGCTCAGAGCTCCACGCAACCTGGCCTTGAATGTTTCCAGGGACCGGGCATACACTGCCTCTCTGGGCAACCTGTTCCAGTGTCTCACCACCCTTAATGTAACAAATTTCTTCTTTCTATCTAGTCTGAATCTTCTCTCTTTCAGTTTAAAAGCCATTACCCCTTATCCTATCACAACAGGCCCTGCTGAAAAGTTTGTTCCCGTCTTTCCTGCAGGCACCCTTTAGGTATGGAAAAAACACAGCAAGGTCTCCCTGGAGCCTTCTCTTCTCCAGGTTGACAACCCTAGCTCTCTCAGCCTGTCCTCACAGAAGGGCTGCTCCATCCCTCTGATTATTTCTGTGTCTCTCTTCTGGACCAGCACCTCTACTTGGAAGCCAGAATTCAAACCTGGATAACCAAGTGTTTTCTGTTTGCCAGGAAGTTTGTGCCGCAGGACTCCGGCCTATGGCAGGGGCTCCAGGGTGCTAGGCTGACAGTATTTCCATGGATTTCTGCTTACTGCATGGCACATCAGCAAAACTGTGAGGGCATGGAAGAGACAGAATCAACCTGAGACTCCTGCAGGCCAAAATAGAATATGACCTTTTTAGTTCTGCAGCTATAAACACAAGCCCACCTTAAGCAACAATCCCAGCTACTCTTTGCAGTCAGCAGCCCCAGAGAGCTAGGTGATGAGTGTCACACAAACAAAAGCAAACTGAATGGAGAAGAAAGGAAAGAAAATGCCCCATCCTGGTCTTCCTACATTCAGCAATGCTGCTGAAGCATCACACAGCTCATTCTTGCCCTACTTGCAGGGGCTCTCCACACCCTATGCTATGATGGAATTCTCTCCTTAGGTAGGAGAAGCCCTGCTTTATTTCAGTGTGATACCATATGGTGTGATAAAAATGAACAGAAAAGGTTACACACAAAAACCACACAAGCTTAGCTTCACACCTGTTAGCTCCAAGTGTGAAGCACTGCTGACGGTAAAGGACTTCTAAGGATAAAAGGAAGATGCTACCCTACCCAGCAGGACAGACAGAGTTGCTGAGCTGCCATTCAAATGGCCAAACATATACATTTAATTAATACACAAAGTCCTGATGAAGCTAAGGCTGAACACCTGAAATGAACCAATGTGAAGTCTGAATTTGTAAAATAGCTGAGCAAGCAACCATTACTATTAGATGACACTCAAAGGAAGAAACAATCTTTATGCTCAAATTATAGCTCTAGCAAAGTCAGTGCAAGTCCTAGCACCAGAGCCTCTAGTCACTACAGCCCTAACAAAGTAATCAACTTTCATCTTAGAAAATCCAGTCTGAAATTTTTTATCTAATTTAGATGTGGCATGCCCTGGGGTTTTAGTGATCTGTTTGGTGCACTTTGTAGATCGTGCATCACTGGATTTCCAGGGGAATGGAAGCCCACAATGTTTTTACCTAAATAATAGATACAGACTAGAGCAAAAGCATAAATTAAGACTCTGTAGCACCCCCACACCCTTGGTTTAGATACAGCTGCAATGTTGAAGTTAACAAAAAGTAGTTCCAAAAACCTTGGTGCAATTACAAGACTGAAATCAAGGAGAAACTCGAATCAAGTTCTGCACATCATAACATATACCAAAACACAATGGTACTGGTGACTTGGAGGCTCACCAACACATTGTAGCTTCCTTGCTAGTTATTCCCTGCTTGACATTGAAATAATGAAGTCCAATATACATCGTGGATTTTCATAGCCCACCACCTCCCAAGTATGTTTGTTCTTCTGTGCATAAATAAACATCTCTGTATCTTCTGCTTTCCTCCCACCAAAACCAGATTTGTCATATACATAGGGGTACAAAAATATTTAAGACAAAAAAAAAGAACAACACAAAACCAAACCCACCATCAGTTATCTGGCTGCATCTATAATTCCTCTCTAGGTTATATTTCCCCACAGCACACTACAAAAAGTTCCGTGAAGGGAGAGGGCAGAGTGTGCCTATGTGCATGCCTGCACATCTAGCAAGCCCCTGGGGGGGAAACTCAGTGTGACTTATTCTTGTCAGAAGTGCTCCTAGCCATGAAAAGGGGAGGGAGAAGGTTCAGAGTGGCACTCCAAGCTCTTGCAGTAAATAAAGTCAAGTACTGGCCACCTCTGGCTGGCAAACAGGCAGAATTGCTCCCACATCGTGGGTTAGTTTTATACCTCTTCCTACAAATACAGAAATTAGGCACTTGTGGTTTTGTTAGCTCTAAGTAAAACTACATGTCTGAAAAAGCAAAGTAAAGAAGGTAATTGGAGGGTTCCAGAGATGTCCATTACTGCGAGAACCCAACATCTCTGAATGTGAATTCATGATTCATCTGCTTTCTGTGTGTGACAAACCAATGACTTGGAATAGCCTTTTCTGAAAACTCTTGCCTGCAAAGAAAGCACAGTAAAACAGGTCACAGTCATCATCTTTCAGGATGCCACTATGGTTTTCTCGCTGTTTGCTCAAGAATTGCACGTTTCAAGGTGGGAGTAAAAGAAACACTGCTGAGAAATCAACTTGTAATTGCTAGTTCCTGTAAATTTAGGGTGATCAGCTTGAGACATCCAAGAAAAACTCAAGTCTTTCAAGATCTGCCACTCGAGTAATTCTGAAACTCTATTCCTTTTAACGGTACATGGGACAGACATGAATATCATGAAATCCCAGGGGTCTAAGGCTTTCCATTCCCTGTCACAGGCACTCAAGGACTGAGCCATACACAGTGCTCTGTCTGCCCTATCTCCAGAAAGATCTGAGTCATCTGGCTTTAAGGAAAATTTAAGAAAATAGGTCAAACTGAACTTTCCATCACAAACAATTGCAATGGAGTCAATCAGCTCGCACAAGCATTACTCTCAGCACAAATTGCCTCTGCACTTCTGTCTACATGACTAATCAAATTAATTCCCAATGATATCAAGTAGCATGGCTTCCCTAAGAATATACAGAGACTAACATTTCCAACTGATAATCTTTTACTGTTGCTTCTCAAGCCAAAATTATGGAGAAGGATCAGACTGCAGGAATCTTTGGTAAAGTAATACATCTAAAATAAGTAAGATCACTGCTTGAAATTACTAGACAGACCAAAAGATTTATTTCAAAACAAGTAAATGGATAGTTATTTTTTCAGAAAGTCTCTACTGGCTACTGAGATCACCAGCCTACAGCGGACAAAGTTACAATCAGCACATAATAGGGATGACTGGATCTTTTGCCTTTATAAATGACTCATATTAAGTCTGTTTCTTCTAGTTCAGAACAGTCTACTTGAAGGTCAGGGATATGACTGTGTATGAAGCACATGCTTTTCGGGAGCACTTTCACACACACAAAAAGCCAAATGAAGAAGAGTAAGTTTTGCAGACTTAGCCCAAAAGAGCTCACTGGCTGTAACACAGTTTTACACTATTACCCAAAATTTCCAGGCAAATGCCCTGGGACCTGCTATGTCTCTTGTGGGCCAGTGGGTCAGTCACACAGACCTAGCAAGTTTTTATTTCAGTTTAAGGGCTTGCTACAGTTTCTGTGGCTTCTAGCAGTGTTGTGTTTGAGGCAATCTGAGAAAGTCCTAAAATGTAAGTTTTGGAAGATGGATGTGTGGGGAAAGCCAGTAAAGTCAAACCCTGAACAAGCTCAGACTGAGCATGAGAGGCTGAGCTGAAAGAGCAAGTTGTGAGGTCTAATGGAGGTACAAATAAGTAGGCGGGCAGGCAGAGATTCAGAAGGGAACATGAGGTGAAGGGAAGTAACATTCAGAAGCAAGAGAAAGCAGATAAAGGGAAGAAGAAGGAAAAGTGAGGACATTAGGAACTCTCTGAACAGACATTCAAACTTTCAGGGTGCCTCTGAACTAATAGACCCTCCCAGTCTTCAGGGGCTTCCTCACTGCTGAAAAGCATTTTCTGATTACACACAAACAGTGCGGGAACCAGGAGTATGGGGGCAGCTTTCACAAGCATCTGCCACCACTGGGCCTGACAGCAGCACACACTGTCAATGTCCTCACTTCAATAAGCACTCACGTTTTTCTCAAATTAGAATAAAAAGACAACACAAATCCCAAGGAATAGCATGCAGTTTCTATACATATCTCCCAGTGAGCTACCAGCTCACAGTACTGAAATGAAGCAAGCAGCTTCTGACAATATAATGAGCATCTTTTTCTCAGTCTCTTCCTCCTTCATCATAAACATAGGCTCCTCCAAACAGCACAGAATCTGCATGAGGGGTCTTTCATTTCCTCCAAAGAAGAGCAGCAAAAAAGGATTCTTCCCATCCTTCTTTTAGCCCCTATTATCTCTACTGCAGCCCATATTTTTCTTCATCAGACTCCCATCTCTTAGTCGCTGCTTCTACTTTCACTGTGGACTGGTGTGATGCACAAAGGCATTGAGGGAAAAGTTTGGTTTTGCATCAGTCTCACGTCATCATTCCCCTAAAGGCCCCAGAGCACAACACAACCAGGCTCCTCTCTACACCACCGACAGACAACACGCTTGCCATCAACAGATCTTGCTGGCAAAAGGCCATATTAAGCATTGTTTCCCTCTTTAAAACCTTCAATGGCAGTCCACAAAAGAAGCTGCAGTCAGCTACAACACAAAAGTTAGCTGCAGCTAAAGGATCTGAAGAAACAGCAGTATAAGTTTTTGCTGAAATCCCAGAACATATTTTAATGTGAAATTCGCTGAGCTCTTTTAACATCTGCCTATTGGATAATTATACAGCCTCAAGATCCAGACTAGATTTTAGTAATTTTTCAGGGTCTTTTATAAAAGGAGGCAATATTAACAGCTAAAATCCAATGCAGCTTTCTCAATGATGCCTTGTCACAGTGTCTAGATACTAGTCTTTGAAATCTCAGCCATCATGTGTGTAAATTATCCATAAGAAATAAGAACTTAGGCCTAACAATTGTTATTTTTTGAGGTCTTATGGACCCAACTACTTCCCCTGCATGATCCATAATACTTATCTACCAAAACCTAAGTCTTTAGGGTTCAAAGGTGGAGGTACCACAAAAAGCAAGACTTTGTTTCTACCACAGGCTTGAACCAGAGAAAAAGGTGTGACTGAAGGCCGAAGTAGAAAGTCTACAGTACAACATGAATTTCACTCACAGGGGAGGAAATGCAGCAAAACAGTGGAAAACCCCACTGTAGATCTTTTTTATTACTTTGTATTACAGAAATTCCAAGGACCCCAGCAGAGCTCAGGCCTGCAGTATACAATGTACTCTGACATTTCAAGAGACTTTTTGTCCTAATGATCTTCAAGTTTTCTCTAGTGCACTAATCCTCTGAGTTTAAAGCATTCGAGCTTCAAGACTTTGGTAAGGCTCTAAGAGCATCATGAGGCCAACAGCAGATGGAAGCTTTCAATCACTTTGTGGCTTATGACTGGAAATCTATCAAAAAAATGTATACTAAGAGGCCAAACACACCTGTGTTCCTTACACCACCATGAACAGCCAATAACTTATTGTTCATAAGCAGCATTTAAAGACCACACCGAGAGAAGATTCAGGAGAGAACAGAGTTTGCATTCTCTTGTGATGCCGGCACTGAAGCAAACACTTTTGCATATAAAGATGTTTCCCCCTCCCCACAACAGGTTAAGGCTTAAAGGTAAGACTATTAATTACTTGCAACCAAGCATATGACCAAGTTCCCCAGGGAGGCTGTAAAATCTCAAGGCTGGAATGGGCAAGTCCCCAAGCAGTCTGATATAACTAGACTTGCTCTGAGCTCTGGAAATCCCATCCAACCTAAATCATTCTATGATTCTCAACCATTTGATCAATAATACCTTCCTCTGACTTGTACACCTCTGTGTTAACAACCAAAGGCAGTCTAGTGCCAAAGACTACCAACCGCACAACAGGGTATGAGTGTATTTGTGCATTCTGCAACTGCCAAGTGATCAAGCTGGCCGGTCAGGGTAACACTTTCAGCAACTCAGATGAGATATTTGAGTGGGATGTGACCACACTACAGCCCTTCAATAAGAAGCTGTCAAGTTGAGCTGATGGGAATATACACAGCTTTTCAGTTTTCTCCAGGGAAGCCTTTTGGCTTTCTTCCTCATGAGACTAGTAGAGGACTTCTCCTCTTGAAAGATTTCATCCACTATAAGCTGCAAATAAGTTTTTTGTATCAAGGCACCAAGGCACTGCCTTTTCCCCCCACACACTTTTTCGTTCTTTTCCTGCCCATATTTCACTAGCTATTTCTAGCTGCTTTGAGAAATCCTGAACTATGCACATTTTGCAATTAGGCCTTGTAACTTTTCCTGACAGAGGTTCCTTCATCATTTCCTAACCACCTCCATCTGACGGAATGTCACCTCCACACTCTGGCTGCTAGAAGACACATACTCTGGGAAACACACCAAGTATCACATGGCAAAGGGCTGACCTGGCTGCCTGAGGCACCACTCTGTTGATGTCTGCACAGAAACACACAGAAGGGGAATCTGAAAGGTTTCCAGCCCCCGACAGTATAAGGGTACTACCTTAGTCTACACATGGAACTGGAGCAGAAATTTTGTGTGGCCAATCTGGCCTTTGAGTGGAAACACAGGGACCAATAGTGGGGAACAAGTGTTTGCTTTGCTCTTTCTCTTGTTCTTCTGATCAAAGTATGGCTTAAAAGCAAAGAAGGTAAGAAAACAAAAAATATGGGTTGCAGAGAATGAAGCAGCATATTATAAAGCTATTATGAATAGTTGGCTTGTTGCTTAGCTAGGGTATAACAAAGTTAGCAATTAGACATGATGAATGGTTGAAGGAGTTTTATAATGATATGGAAATATTTTCATCTTTATATCAGACAGGTTGAATTCAGGTCAAGTTGGTACAAACTGAACCATACCATCTGATTTATTCCATCAGGATGTGTGGAATGAGCTTGGACTCTTGTAAGTGCTTTGGGACAAAGGCTTATTCATAAGTAATTACCCGTAATAAGCACCTCAACTTGAATGAGGAGGTGCTTTATCCAAGGTAGTGTTCAGACAGTCCAGCCTTGAAAAGGTTAGGATTCAACTACATACAACTGTAAATGTGTAATTTAAACATGACAAAGAGGACAATGGCATAGCTTCTCCAGTGCCTTACAGAAAATATGTGCAACAGCTTTATTTGAATCTACATTCACTTATAAGCCAGTTCTTCCTGCCTGGGCATTTAGAAATTACAGTGCCTTCTGGGCAAAACTGCAGTCTGTATAAAGAAGCAATGAACATAAGGTGCCCTTTACTAGCCACCATGTTCATCAGCATCTTTCAAGAGTCTGCTTCTGCTCTCACAAATTCCCTCAGTGAGAAGGCGTGTTAGTACCAAGTCACAGCCTCAGTTTCTGGCTTGCTAGCAAGCACTATAAACGAGGCTATCTTCACACAATGGACAACCGCCTCTTCTACTGGGTTACTGTCAGAGAAGCACTGGTATTTGCAAGCCACAACTTGTACTTCAGCTCCTTACCAGAAACTTTCAGCAATTCAGAATTATGAATCTTCTGGTTTTGACATTTTGGTAAAAGTAAACAAAGTACAAGAGAAGAGATTTAGAGGTAGCAAAGAATGAAGACTTAGTTAAGGGGCCAAAAAAAGGCAGGAAAGCTGGAGGAGAGGAGGAATTCTAGGAAATTAAGTTGAGCTTCAGAGAAGAGAAGAAATAAAGACAAAGAGACAGGGAGCTAATACATAGAGACCCCAGAGAAATTGCAGTGACCTGACCCATCAGTGGGGTTATAACTGATGCAGTCCATTGCCACTGGCCCAGCCTGAATTTAAAATACCATGCACCACAGTGCTTCATCTAGCACACTAGTAAGCCGCATGTTCTGTGTTGAGTCTGTGCAATGGGACCACAGCAGGCATCTGTAGCAATATTTTCATGTTGAGTAACTGGACTTTGCAAACTTTTTGAACATGGATTTCCTTGGGTCCCTAGAATGACTACCACAAAACCTACAGTGTGGAGGAGAGCGGATGGGAAGTTAACTGATTTTGAGTTCTCCATTCTAGGCTGCACAGTTCATACAATCACATTTTGTATTTTGACACTTCTCCCAAAGCTAAAATAGTTACAATTATAAGAAGTTTGAAGCATGGAGTCTAGGAGTAGGACTTCGGGACTTGTGAATGTGTCCAAGGCAGGAATGGGGTAATTTGGGCATAACCAAGGAATATTTATCAAAAGCATCTGAAGGAGAAGGTACAAGGAAGTGTCCCCATAGCTAGAAAGAAGCATGGCTTTTCAAGGAGAGACAAAGGAAGTCTAGCTTTGGACTAGGCACAGGAGAAGAAGATCGCTTTTTCTTAATTTTTTTCTGTCTTCTTTCTGTACTCTAGGGAGAACAAAGAAAAGCAGACATTTTGGACAACATAGGAAGGGGAAAGGACTGCATCTTGACGCAGGAGAAAAAAACAAGGATTAGCTGAGGTGCTGGAGCAGTCAAGGAACTTCTTTACTTTCACATATACTACTGTGTTTTGTTGCCTTACCTTTCTGATATTTTATTCCATTGTTAAAAGCCCATGGCTTGAATAAATCTATTATCTTTACATTCTGGCTCCTGGCATATTTGACTCTGAGCATCTAACAAAGCATTTTTACTGCACAGTAATGATAACACTGGGACCCTTCTGCAAATATCAGGATTCCTAATGCATTGCTCCAGGATATCCAAAAGGCTTACAGCTGTCCAGATTCAGAGTTGGTGATGCTAGGTTTGACAAGATGACGTATCATCCAGGGACAACCAACTACTAAGAAAATGCCAGTTCTGGGGAAAATAGCAAGGAAGACCCAGGGTCCTGAGGATCTTGAGGTGTGAAGGACAATGTCCATGATCTTCGGTTATGTTCACAGGTTTTAAAATTGAAAGTGATCATTTCAGATCTAGAACAAAGAGCTCAACTGTTTCACAGAAGCAACTCAGAAAATATAGCTTGCCTACATATAATAGATACTTGTAAAATTGAGGGTGGGTCTTCCATGCGTCAGTAGACACAGGACCTCCTGCAAGCCTCACTCATTTTCCTCTGTTGACAAGAAGCATGGCACTGTTTTAGATAAGAGATGCTGTAATATAAATATCTCTTAGTCCTAAGGACCTAAAACTGTTTGCCAAATTATGTAAATGAATAATGCCCAATTGTCTGTGGTTGGGGGGATGGACAGTAGAAAAAGTACATAGGGTGAGTACAAAATACTGTTTAGCTACCATTTTAATAATTATTACAGAGGTTTTGTTTTTCATAATTTTTCAGTTGTTCCAGGCATTGCCTTGTGCTATCTTTGGCTAAAAAGAGTGCCTGGATGACAGGTCAGATAAGACATAGGCCTTTTAAAAATGTGAAAACATTCTTCAAACACAGTTATCCTAATAAAGACTGTTGATAATGCAAGCCTTGTAAAAATAGGTTTTCAGGAAATAACGGATCTACACACTTGGCATGATTCAGTTAAAACCGAAACAGAACATGGAAAAGTCACAATGCAAAGCTTTGTGTTTCGATGCTTGGTACACCTTTATAATTTTAATCCCTGTAGAATAAACATTCTCTATAGATCACTATGCTCCCCAAATGAAATACATGGAAATTCCAACTAAAGATCCTGAAACAAACCCAACCAGAGGCATTAACAACGCTCCAGTGAGTGTGCTTGGCACACTTTCACATTCCAGGTCAATGAAGCTTATTCTAAGCAAAACAGCTGGAGCACTCTAAATCCAGCTTTCTTTTAAAACTATGCTGAGCTTCTCTTCATTTCTTTAAGATCTCATTTAACTACAGTCTTGATCAATGCCATTTTGCAAAACCATCTCCCGCACTACTTCCCTGGTTGATAATTAAATTATTTTTTTTTCCTCTCTTACTCTACTTAAAGTAGTTTCTTGGAGCAGAGCATTAAAATCTTACTTTCTGGTCACCAGCACTGATTTTTGATCCAAATACAGAATTTAAACATTAGTTTTTGAATTTATTCATACCTATTCATACCTTCCTCTGCTTTTATCTTTTCAGAGCTGGACTGAAACAAACACGGCATTTTTAAGGCTACATTCAGATCCAGGCTAAGGAAATGAATCTTCATTGCTTTTTAACAGGAGTCAATGATACTGGAATTGAAATGGAAGGAGTACTTTCAACCTAAACACTAAACTGGTGAAGAATTATTTAAATAAGCACTCAACAGATTTTGTCTTTTAGATGCGTTAACTATCAAACTGGGCATCTCTGGAGAATACACTTTCTTGGCAAAAACCTAATACTACCAAATTCTGGCCATAATTATCCAAGCAATACCCCCCACCTCCACCTTCCTCTCATGGAAAAAACACAATCACAGTGCACATTTCTCCTGTGCCCAATAGGTCTCATCTGCTGCTGCATTCTCAGCCTCACTGTTTGCAAATGCAAAGTATTCTGAAGCTACACCCTGAGTTCATTCACCCTTTCAGGCACACTTTACTCCTCAAAAATGCATTGCTGGACAGGGATGCATGGAGCATAACATATTATCTAGAAGAAATACTGTGCTAACACGCTGTGCCATACAGACATACTGTTAACTGGCTATGAGTAGCAGAAGATGAAAGAGCTAACATCTGCCAGCTTCCCCAGCATTTGTGGTAATGGCTAGCAACTGCACTGCCTATTGAAAAGAAATACTGAATGTGCGTGGGTTGTGGCAGGCCGTGTATGGGCTCTTACGCCAAGATGCAAAAGCAGCATCTCAGAGGTGGCTTTCCAGGGTATTTGTTTTCTTCATTTCTTTCCGTTTCTATAAAAGAACAACTGAACCATATTCTGGCACTTTGAACAAGCCTCTCAAAGATGATATTTCCAGTAGCACGTAGACTTTTTGGCTATTGCACAGACCTTTGTTTTTCATAGATTTGTAGCAGCCTCCTTGCACTACACATAAAAATGAATGCATTTTTTGCCTAGAGTGTCCTTAAGGGAGCAGAGTTATCGAGGTCTGAAATATCTTCATCCCATTTGCTGCCCCAGGGCTGACTGCTAACCTGCATCTGCCATTCACAGCAACTGAAAGTTAGCTGGCCAGAAATAAAATCTTCTGCAAAGAAAACATGTTTTACAGAAAAAAACAATATGAAAAGAAAAATCTGTAATTATCCAGTCACATTAGTGACAGTGAGATCCTCCCAACTTTCCAGACAGGTACAATTAGGAATTGTTTTAAACAATCAATGAGTTAATTACAGCAGTAACTTTCCATTACATTTCACAGGGAATGTATTATGTAGCGAGGGACATGAGAAACAAGTGGCACTTTCATTTGAAAGACAAGCAGAAACAATACCAGGGTAAGCAGCCCATACCTGAGTCCTGCATGACTTCCCAGTAGCACTTCTCCTGGCAGCACCAGTGGCTGCCGAGCCCCTTTGGAGGAGCCTTGGCACTGCAGAGTGCCTCTTTCGCCTTTGTGGCTACATGTTTTGCCCACAGAAAGACCTGACGGCCCAGTAAGGCTCAAAAATATGTCTCTTCCTGCATACAGAATCTCACCTAACCCACCAAAAGGATGCTTTGTGGTACAGCAGATGCAGTCTAGGAATGCAACTGCCATCCACTGCTCTCTTACTCTAGGTAACACACTTTGAAGTGGCTTAAATAAGACAGGACTCCTGTCAGTAATCACGTTTTCACTTTGGAGACTGGATTGTTGATATTTTCCTCAGCTTTTTTGTCTCTTTTTTGAAAGCTTCTTACACACAAAGATTAATGACTTCACTGTCCCTGTGAAACAGGGAAAAACAGGGGGGGAGCATTGCTAAGCATAGCTACAATTTATGTACCTGTACATGAATCCTACCATTTAGCTGTGATTTGCTGCAGAAGCACAATTTTAGCTTGGTATGAGATACTCGTTTATATCAAGACAATTGATAAATTGATGCCTACCGTAAGAGGCATAATCTAGTACCTCGAGCTTTTGTGGTTCATTATCATCTCAAGAGTGCTCAGTTCTGCATTCAATTACATGTTGCCAGAGTGCTATTTCAGTTTCAAGTAATGACAGTAGACTTCTAGATCCTGCCCACTAAAGCCAACGAGAATATTCCTATTGAGTTTCAACTGGTACTCAGTTCCTTCTTCCTCTGACGACTGGGCATTTCATTACTAGAGACAGAGATCTGTGGTGTTGGGACACATGCAAAAGGGCCAACTCACAGCTGTCAGAAAGCCACGGCAGCTTTGGTAAAAATGCAACAGCTTACGTACATTCTGGACTCTCCTTTTCCAGGCTGGTTGAAGCGCACAGGCCTTCACTGAGGGAACAGCCACCCCACTCAGATTCGGGGAACATGCCCTATTTTGGCATCCCAAGTGGCAAGCACGTTGCTCAGAGAATGCATATTTCTTTAGTCTCTCAAAAAAATGCAAGCCAGCATATGAAAAAGAACAGGCATGTATTAGAAAAGTTGTAAGTACAGTATTTCTCTCTCCCTAGACCTCTGTAAGGCTGAGTGATGGTGTGCTATCTCTCTCCTTTGGAGATGGCTGTCAGCTATACTACTACCTGGCTGGGGGAATGCAATGGCAACAAACCAGCAGCAACCTGTCCCCTGCCTTCAAACACTCTGAGCACCAGCCACGCTCACTACCTCCTGGCTATCCTTCCGTGCCAAACTCAGTGCAGTATCCCACTCCTTTGAGCTACTGATTTCAGTTTCCAACATCAGTTGTAATGAACTACCTTCTCTGGTGCTTTGCTGATTACATCCTATGGTGTAATCAAGATGCTGGGAGCACAAGGAAGGTCTCACACCTACACTCTTATGCAAACATGGACAAGTGCTTAGGGACATGGTTTAGTGGTGGACTTGGCATTGTTAAGATTTTCGTTGGATTTGATGATCTTCAAGGTCTTTTCTAACATAAATGATTCTATGATTCACATCACACAGAAAGTTGTCCTGAGAAACAAAGACACACTTTTTCTCTACTGATGCCATATCCCACCCTAGATAATTTGCATCTGTTTTAAGAAGAAAGTATATCACAAACTAGTTCACAGCACAGTTCACAGTGTTTGGTTGCATTTTTGAAATGGTTATTGGTTTTCACTGTCTTACACATTTAATCTCTGAGGTTTTGACACAATGGAAGTTTCACTGTAACAACTGCACAGAAACTTAAGAATTTTGTTTCCCTAACCGGAATGTCACCAGATTATGATTCATTTGCCTTTCCCTTGAGGTTTCAAAGAAAGATGATTTAAAAAAGAAAACAAAAAGGGCCATTACCCAAGTCCAAGTTTTCAAATATGACTAGCAACTATAGGGGCCTAGCTTAAAGTGCACTAAAGATTTTCAAAAGCAAGCGGTGAGAAATTTTAAAAGATACCCCCTTCGAGACGTGTCCAGCTGGCCACATGAGCAAATAAACAAAACAGCAATTGTTTGGGAAAAGTAATCCTAAACCTCACCAATTTTAATCCCATCTTTAAATACAATTTCTGAAATGACACCATGGATTTTACAAACAGACAGCACAGAAACAGCTCTTTCAGGAAAGCATGATTCCTGGGGACACAGAGTCACGTAAATGACAGAAGCAAGGTTGCAAGTGCAGCAATTATAACAGCACTTCTTCAGGGAAAAGCAGCTTGTAAGCAAGAAAGCTCAGATACAAAACAGGTCAAAACCACTCCAAAATGACTCAGAGGGCTCCAAGAGGTGAAAATACCAGGTCAGTTTTAAAGGCTGTAAAAAAAATGAACACCGTTCTCCCAACAAGTTATGCATCAGAAATAAAAACATGAACGCGTGCAGGGCTGATTGGTAGTTAATCACTCCTCCTACAAAACAAATCCCTGGTCACCCTACGTGAGGGACAGACACAACCCTGATCTAGCTAGGGAAAGAGTTTGGCATACAGCACAGCCTCTGCCCCATCCCAGTATGAATCTGCTGCCCTCGCTTTGTGGTCCATCCCTTAGGGCAGCCTCGGTCAGTCTGCTCACTTGGTCAGTAGCTTCTGGGAAGACCACATTGAAGACTAGCAGAAATTCAAAACATGGTTCCTTCAAACTGGTTTGATCACTGCAGGAAACGCCTCTGTTCAGCTGCTGTAACTGCTGGCACTTCTTGCCCTCCTCAGCCTGCCAGTTCTCCAAGGCCCACTCTGGGATGGTGGTGGCGGTTTCTTTTCTGATATTTTTTTTTTTTTTTAAGCAAAAAACCTAACAAATCACTGTTCAACAGTATAGCATCCTAACTGAAGGCCTCTCATTGCTTCTGCTATTTAAGGCATCTATAAATAATGGATAAGGATGCCAGCACTTAAATATCTCTGCAGATGGCTTGCTGTTTTGGCAGAAGGGGCAAAACCACCATCTCAGGCCTGCAGGAGGTTTCTTAAATGGAGGTTAGTCACTCCTGCTGCTTGGTACAATATGCATAGGTCTTGGAGCTACATGATTTCTGAATGGGACAAAGGTTCTTTCACACTGAGATAAATATGCAGAACACCATACTAATTAGCTATAGTCACTGCTAGTGCGAGATAGCATAAATCTATTGAGTCCAACACGGCTATACCATTTACCCTCAACCGAGATCTGAATAATATAAAGAAAAGTCATCTGGATGTCCATCTCTTCCCTCAAAGGACTACGCTCACTTCATACCCTAAGCACAAACACGTCTGCACAGATGAAACCTTCCCGACTCATTTTCTCCCTGTGAGGTGAGAAGTTAGATTATGTCCAGGAAAAACTAGAGGAAAACAGGTAAATTCAAAGTATGGGTGGTCGCACCTTGTGAGCAGTGGCAGAGAGTCACAACTGCCCTCCCAAGGCTAATGATCCCACCAGCCTTCCTTCAATGCTCATTTCAATTCCTGAAGTTTTCCCCAGGAGATGTAACTCTCATCTGGGTCAGCTCTCCAGTGAGCAGATTAACTTGGCCTTTGGGAAAAAAGAAAGTACATTTGGCTAGTTATGTTATTATATGACTGGGATCTTTTCACTCTACTCTATATAACTGCTTACTGTAGCAGAAATGAAAGGAGAAAAGCCATTGCTGGTCGTTTTTTTTC
>VZRU01001123.1:0-10732 GCA_013398155.1 Pedionomus torquatus
ATGTATAAGTGTGGTCTAAAAGATGAGCACTGAAGATTAATTATAAACCGTACTGAGTAGTTGATCTCTTCTTTTTCTAACTTACTATTAGACGTCGGCCATCAAAGAAAGGAAATTGACCCTTTGATCCCTCAGCTTTTAAACTGAGCATGTTGCAGATGGTATGGAATACCCCTGTTGGTCAGTCCTGGGTCACCTGTCCTGTCTGCTCCTCCTTGAAGGCGGGACCCTCTGACGGACGAATGACGAAAATTATCTGACCTTGGTTCTTCCAGCAATAAGTCTAAACAAGGGCCTCTCTGCATACCATCCCCCAGTACAATCAGGTCCTATCACTGCGAGATGGAACAGCTCCGAACAATGTGCTATTAATTTCAGAGCCCGGCTAGCTAGGAGAGGCCTAGCTAAGAAAGCAAAACTGTAAAACAGAAAATTGGTTCATTTTACCCCAAACCAGGACACGTATTATACCAAATAAAATGTATATGCTCAAAGAATAAGATAAACAAACAAACAAAAATTACATGGGGTAATCTAATGTATTATTGCCTGCCTACTGAAAGCATACCTTTTATAACTCTACAGATATGTTTCAATTGCGTCTAGTTTTGAGATTTTTTGGTCTTCCCAGGGAAGATGGGACTAATGCCCTGCCTCTATCCATAATACATTGAATTCTAATTCTGGTTTTATTAAGGAATAGGGTAGGGACTGATAGAAAAAAAAAACAAAAAACCACAAATATATAGGAAGTTGAAACTTGAAACTTTGGCTATTGTCTGAGGTTATTTCAGGACACAACTGTTTTTGGAAGGTGCTTTGAAACAGAATAATTGTTGTCAAGATCCCCTCGCAAAGAGCAATAATTAAGTCCAGCAAGAAGTTGCTGGTGATGCTATTTTTTTCCCAGATTTTTTTCACATTTCATGCCATTGGTACAAGAGGTTTCAAGTAGGATCATAGCAGTAAAATTAGTTATTTTATGTAATTCTGGAAATATTCAGACATTCCTTGTAATGACCAAATGGAAAATTCTGTTAGTGAAGTGGAATGTTTATAACACAAATCATTGCAATAAATGACTGACATTTATACCTGCTCCAGAAAATGACAGTGGACACTTCATGGTTACTAAAAAAGTAACGGTTTTATGGAAGAACTATTTTTCTGTATACACGGGCTAAGAATAACATATTTGGCTATGCTCTCTCATGAGAAAAAATGTCTCAGAATATGTCTGAGAGGTGAAAAGGTTAACTTCCTTTGTAGTAATTTGTGGACATGAATCATGTTGCTGGTAAGAAAGAAACTGAAGTTTTCAGGATGTGGACCTGCATATAATGGAGATAAGAACTTTTGTTAGAATTATGAGCAAAGAACTGCCTCTGTTATTAGAAATTAGCCAAAAAAAATAGAAATGAACCTGAGAAAATTGTTGAAAATATAGTAACAGTTTATTGTTAAAAAAATAGTACAAAAGCTATGTAGCAGCTTCACTGGATGGTAAACTGATCTGTACTCAAAATTCACAACAGAACACAAGATTTCTAAATTTCTGTCATGATGCAATGAACATATGCTAAGATATGAGTGTGCAGATGTAACTTTACTTACTTTTTTCTGTCTTTCATGAAATGTTTTTTTCACATGAAAAAAATTAGAATAATATAAACCTCATTCTCAATTTATATTTAAAGGAAAAAAAAATAATCCAGATTTTAATCTTGCCATAGAGATTTTTATTTTTCCTTGCAGTGGATCACCTTCCTTTTTATTCAAACTGTAAAATTTGATTTCTGTGCCAAGTCTTATGCCTCTGAATAAATGCAAGAATCAGCTTTGGCACCTCTTCTGCAGCCCTGTACAAAGGTTTATGGCATTATCACCTGCAGTCAAGGTCTTCACACTGCTGCTCTTTCAAATATTTTATTTTAATCTGCACTTTTTAAATGCTACTAAAATTAATATAGGGGAAAATCATTCTATATTGATCTCCATTAATCCTAACATCCTCAGACAGGCAAATTTACTGTCATAATATTGGAATGCCAGATGGAAAAACCCATAGATCTCACTTGGTCTTTCATAAAGTATAGTAAAGTGCGACTATAGTTCATGAAGTCATTTTGTAAATTTCAAAAATAAATACCTGATATCAGATTTCCTGTTCAAAACATAAGTTTGAAAACTTAAGTTGCTCAATCTTTGCTTATGATATTCAACCTAAACAATTTATATCCAATTGTGCATTTGCACTGCAAAACAAAACTGTAGGTCAAAGCTGCTGTGGTTTCCTAGTAAAGGAGAAATGATTGAAATTATACAGGTTTCAGAGAACTGGTGATGTGACAAGTTTGGGGTTTTTTTTTGTTTTGTTTTGTTTATTTAGTTGTTTGTTTGCTTGCTTGTGAATATTAACTGAATGACCCTTTTCTTTTTTATACCACCCAAATGGATTATAGGTGCTGTGTTCAGTGTGTGGCAGTAGCTAATCCTGAGATGGGCAGTTTTGATTGACCCTCCTCAGCATTTTGCTTGGGTCCAGGGAGCTCAGCTTCTGACACTTCAGTTTTAGATGTGATCCACTTGACTACTGCCTGGTTACAGCATCTGACAGAAAAGGTGTTGTTTATTCAGCTGCTGCAGGTGGGAAATTGATGGTGGGCACCCAGCACACTGGCTGCTCTCACAATATGGTACTTTGCTGCTTCCAGCTTTTCTACACTGAAGCAGTATTGTTGCCATTGGCAACCACAGCCTGCTATTAACATGCAGCCATTATGTTGCAAAAGTATTGAACAGCAGATGAAAGTCTATTTGGCAGTAATTTGTAAACAATAGATAGCGTAATCATCACCAAGGAAGATTTTCTCGGGGCAAAGAAGGATTTAGATGCCAAAAACCATTCTAGACTTTTTCAGGCTTAAATTGTCAGATATATAAACACATACATACAAAAAATATTTTAATTAACATTATAAATCATGCAGTATTTTTATAAATTCAGAAAGAATCTTAAGCATCCGAACTTCATGTTATCATTTAACTTTGGGCTAATTAAAGACCAATCAAATTATATCAAGAAACAGCTATGAAATGTTCCTCAATAATTCTCCTGGTACAGGTAGTCACATCATAACTGAATGTCAACCCATCATTAGGGACTGGAAAAAAAGTAATTTCCCTAATAGAGAAATTAACTAAAATGCCACAGAGTGTTGTTGGGATTTTGTAACTGATCTTGTTGAAGTCACTGATTACACAAAACCAGCCTCAGTGGGATAGAGAAAGGTTGATAAATTTTGCAGTAACAGTGTCTCATAAACTGCCGTTTGATTTGGGGAAACTAACTGTTAATCAGTGGTAAAAGATAGAATTCTAAATCACTAACAAGGTACGTTTGGAAGCTTTTTGAATAACCATGAGGATGGCAGAATGGCAATGAGTTGAGCTATCTGAACTACCACAAATCTAGAGCAACAACTAAACGTACCATAACGGTTTGCTACATTTCAAAAAGTCAAAAAGTATTTTTGCCAGACTAATTACATATTTCCTCCCACCTTATCAGGTTTCATGTGATTTTTCAATAGATTTATCCTCTCAAGTGGAATTATGTGAGATAAAGACAAATGTTAAGAGTTCCACTAGATATATTTATGAAATACTAAACTCTTGGGGTCTGAAGTGTCAGCTGTTGCAAAATATTCTTCTAATTACTTCAATGAAGATATGTTTGTTTTCACCTAATGTAGGGAAAAATACATATATATATATATATATTTCAAATATAATTCATATTATACTATCATCTTATGTGGACAGATGGGAATTTTAGGTGGCAAAATAATTCAATTCCTCTTGCTTACCTGCATATTTATCAGACTTCTGCTGATACTCACTTAGGGCTTATAGCTGAATCATATTAGAAACTGCAGGAATAAGTTCAAGAGGACATAGCCACGATGCTGCATAACTGAATTTCCTATTTGTGTTTAAGTTCCAATGCTTTATCACTGGGGTCTGAACTGAGAGTCTCTGAGTAGACAATGTACAGCTTTGTGTTCTACTCTGTCCTGGACTCACTCTTCAACGTATTTCTGGAGATGCATGTGATCTCCAAAATCAGTTTCTTGGCCACTGATTCCATCCAGTATTTGGTATTGTTTCTTCATTACTATCAGATAATCCTTAGCTTTCAGGATTTTGATGGAATTCATCAACTTGCTTAGAAAGTACTGTTGTTCATCATCTTACCCACATACCAGGTCACCAGAAGCTGAATTTGCACATATTCTTCTAATGAGTTGATGTTCCCAGAATCACAGAATTGTAGGGGGTTGAAGGGACCTTCAGAGATCATCTAGTCCTATGCCCTCCCCACCAAAGCAGGTTCACCAAGAACAGGGTGGGAAGAAATGTGTCTAGGCAGGTTTTGAATACCTCCAGAGAAGGAGACTACAATTTCCTTGGACAGCCTGCTACAGTGTTCTGTAACTCTCAAAGTAAAGTTTTTCCACTTGTTCAGATGGAATTTCTCATGTTCCAGCTTATGTCCATTGTCCTTTGTCCTGTCATCAGGCACCACTGAGAAGAGCCTGACCTCACCCTCTTGACACCTGACCTTTAGATATTTGTAAACATTGATGAGGTCCCCTCTCAGTCTTCTTTTCTCCAGATCTCTCAGACTTTCTGCATGAGAGGCACTCTCTTGATCCCTCAAAATCTGCAGTTTATATAAGCATATCCTTTGGAATCTTGCAAATATGTGTATTTTTCACAGTTGTGGACTTATGACATGACAATGTTGGCCATCTGGAGTTATCGTTTTACTTTGCTGATGAAATTTGGAGACAAGCTCCTAGGGTCTCTGCACAGAATCTGTAGTTCTGTCCCAGTCTGGTCTTAACACCCAATTCTTCTCTGGTGACTGCCTTCCTGAGTAAAAGGTAAAATCTCTGTCAAACTCTTGGTTTTTTGTTGTTTGTTTGTTTGTTTGTTTGTTTTTACAAATTGTTCCTGAAAGAGGAGGAATTTTTTTGTCAATTTCTATGTATCAATGTATATCTCACTTCAGGATCACTCTGTTACATAGCTTTAGGATAGGTCTGGTTTTCTGGAGCTGAGCAGAATGAAGTTTAGGTAAATTAAGCTCTCTGATTCAGGTTATATCCTTAAGATTAGCTGCTTGAAGAATATCCTGGTGATGTTATTAAACATATAATCATAGAATAGGTCAGATTGGAAGAGTCATCGAAAGACCATCTCATCCAAGCTTTTGTGGAAAAGGGACCCTAGATGAGTTTACCTAACACATCATCCAATTGCATAGGATTCTGCCACAGATCAGTTGAAACTGAGACGACCAGCTCAAGTCCAATGGAGCAAGGATATGTTTCTTCAACATTGGCCCAAGAGCTTTGATAGTAGTCAAAGGATAGTAAAGATATTTGACTTGTCTGAGCTGTGTATTAAGGAAAATATTTTGCACCTTCTTATAGGTCTTGTTATGAACTACCTTCTCACTATGTGTACTAATCAAACTTCAGGAAAAGGTTCTTGCAATCTGCAGTGAAGCCAGTTAACAGAATTGGCTATCTAGCACTAGACTGCTGAATTGTGACTGAATGTATGTGCCTTATTTACAGTGGCATTTAGACTTCTTGTGGATTCCTAATATATGGTAGATAAATGACAGCCAATTAGACTGTGTTTATACAACACTCAGCCAAGTAGGGCCTTGATACAATTATTAGAACATTTTTTTTATTATAAATATCCTAATACATATAGGTCTGGGTGTGCAATGTCTAAACCACTTGTTTTTATCATTTGTAATCTACTGAAAGGAAAAAAAGTGGGTGAGGAGTATGGATTCTATAGAAAATAATTTCAAGTCTTGCTGAAATTAATTGCCTTAAAGTATGAGAGTTAACAACTAACACATGAAAAGTGTGTGTGACAGCCATCATAGTGGCAGCTAAGAGTGAATGAGATGTGGATTCCTCTGATCTAAACCAGGACTTCAAATTTTAACTTATTGCTAAAATCCTAGCTACTGTTTAACTGTCGAAGTCAGAACAGTATTTGACTACATAACATTTTTAGTTCAAGATTAAGTTTTTTTATGGAATAAAATAATGTTAGAAATAATCAATGATATTAAAGCTGTGAATAAATCCTGAAGAATTTATGGGGACCACATGACACTAAATTAGAGTCAGTTAAGAGTTATACATACACAACTAAGAAGAGGAAACCTTTCAATTGATTTTGAAACAAATGGACAACCAGGAGAGTTCTCATATTAGCAGTTACACCTTCAGTAGTCTAGATCTTGTGAAATTATAGAAGTCTATAGAGAAAGCAGCTGAAAAGTTGAAAAGGATTAGAGATAAAGGTAATTTTTAAGTTTTCAGTCATGAAAGTAGAAGATAAACCCTGTAGCGATGACAGAGATAAATCCATGAATGACTGGAGGGTCACGGAACAACAGAATTGTTAGTATTGGAAGGGACCTCTAGAGATCATCTAGTCCAACTCACTTGCTAAAAGCAGGATTGCCCAGAGCACATTACTCAGGACTGCATCCAAGTGGGTCTTGAAGGTCTCCAGAGAAGGGGACTACACAACCTCCCTGGGCAGCCTGTTCCAGTGCTCTGTCACCCTTACTGTGAAGAGGTTTTTCCTCATATTTGAATAGAAATTCCTGTGTTCCAGCTTGTGCCCCTTGCCCCTTGTCCTGTCACTGGGAACCACTGAAAAGCATCTGGCTACATCTTCCTTCAACCCACCATTCACATACCTATGAGCATTAATAAGGTCTCCTCTCAGCCTTCAAAAATAATAAAAAGGTTAGAAAATATCAAACATGATAAGAGAATATCACCAAGAATAAATATATGAAAGATTGAAACATGATTTACTTAGTTCTTTGATACCAAAACCCCAATGATATTGTATTTCTATTTGATACTGAAAATATCAAGTAAAGGCAACGTCGTAAGCTCCAAAGGGAATAACCTTACCTATTTAAAAATTAAAGAAAAAAACAACTCACATTATCAAAATCTCATTATATTATCTAGTATCAATTTAGCCTATTAGAGATCTTACCAAAACTATGCTGATTTTATTGTCTTTGAAATAAAAAAGAAACTCATAATGGAATTGGCTGCAGCATGGATTTGCTAAAATTTGCTGAAAATTGCTAGAGTAGTAGAATAAGATAACTCATTCTCTTTGATAAATTATTTTCTAGAAAAGAGAATTGTATCAGGTTTCATCCATTTGAACTTCAATAAATAGAAGCAGTATCAGATGGAAATTATCAGCCAATTGGAAGAAAATGAAGATTTGTATTAGGATAATAAATTATGTAAAGAACTGTTTGAAAAGTTGTTGTCAATGTGTAATGACAAAGAGAAAACTATCAGAATGGAATAAGACTAACTTTGGAATTCTTGAAGAACAAGAATATGATGGCTAGTTATTATTCTGCCTCACTCCTCTACTCTTGTGAGTCCCCACCTGGAGTACTACATTTGCTTTTGGAGTCCTCAGCACAGGAAGAATATGGACTTGCTGGAGCAAGTCCAGAGAGGGTCATAAAGATGACCAATGCGCTGGAGAACCGCTCCTATGAGAACAGCCTGAGACAGTTGGGGTTGTTCAGCCTGGAGAAGAGAAGGCGCCAGGGAGACCTTATAGCAACCTTCCAGTATCTGAAGGAAGCCTACAGGAGAGCTGGAGAGGGACTCTTTATCAGGGAGGGTAGCAGTAGGACAAAGGGTAATAGTTTTAAACTGAGAAAGGGTAGATTTAGATTAGATCTCAGGAAAAAATGCGTTACTGGTGGTGAGACACTGGAAGAAGTCACTCAGAGACGGCATGGGTACCCCACACTGGGAGTGTTCAAGGCCAGGCTGGATAGGGCTTTGAGCAACCTGCTCTAGTGGGAGGTGTCTCGGCCCATGGCAGGGGGGTTGGAACTCCATGATCTTTGAGGTCCCTTCCAACTCTAAACATTCTATGATTCTGTGATTATATGATTCTATTTAGTGTTTTTTACACCCAGCAGAAAAGGACCTGGGGTTGTTGGTGGACAGCAAACTCAATATGAGTCAGCAGTGTGCCCAGGTGGCCAAGAAGGGCAGCAGCCTGTATTGGGAACAGTGTGGTGAGTAGAACTAGTGATCACCCCACTGTACTTGGCAGTGGTGATGCCCCACCCTGAGTACTGTGTCCAGTTCTGGGCCCTTCATTACAAGAAAGATACTGAGGTGCTGGAGTGTGTCCAGAGAAAGGCAACAAAGCTGGTGAGAGGTCTGGAGAGCAACTCTTATGAGGAGAACCTGAGGAAAATGGGATTGTTTAACCTAGAGAAAAGGAGGCTGAGGAGAGACCTTATCGCTCTCTACAACTACTATTGCAACTACATGAAAGGAGGATGCAGAGAGGTGATTGTGAGATAGGGCAAGAGAAAATGGCCTCAAGGTGCATAGGCGGAGGTTCATGTTGTATATTAGGAACAATTTCTTCACTGAAAGGGTTATCAAGCTTTGGAACAGGTTGCCCAGGGAAGTGGTTGAGTCACCATCCGTAGCAGTATTTAAAATTCTGTTAGTCATAGTACTTAGACATACAGTTTAGTGATGGCTTTCGTCAGTGTTACATTGATGGACCCAAAGATCTAATTGACTGCCCTTCCAGTCTAGGCAATCCTGTCATTCTATGTTTTGTTTGTTTTTGTTTTAGCTTTAGTGAATTACATCTGTTGGCCAATTTAAGTTTGGAGACCACTGTGAAAACTGAAGACTTAATGAAATACACCAGAAATATCTGAATAATCTTGAGGAGTAAATCAGATGACATCTGAGAGCATGAATTTAGTGTGGTCTAAAAACTGGCGTTTGCTTATAAATTTTGATACTTTTTCCATTGGAAATGAAGAAGAGGAGAAAAAGACTCAAGCTACCCATTTCTCAGTACAGAGTGAAATTTAGCTGACCTGATGTTAGAGGGGTACATTTTAGGTTTTTTTATCAGATTTGATTGTCGCAAACTCCTTTTGCAGTTCACGTAGAGAAATAGGCTCTTTTAGGAAGTGCAAACAGTTTTAAGCATCTGTCTTTCAATTAGATGAATTGTGCTCTGAGAAGCACTTGCCTCTATGAAAGAAGAACAAACTTCTATTTAAGTTGTAAAAAACCCACAGTGTAATGTTCTTTCAGTCAAGAAAATACCGCCTTGGTTGACTATGACATACCATTAGATGCAACAATGAAAATAGAAAATGCGCTCTTAGGATCTATGGAGAGAATCAGTAGAAACAGAGCAATGTACTAAGCTTCTTAAATTCTCAGATGAGATTTTATCTGAAATTCTCTGAACATGGTTTCCATGAAAAGAAAAGTGAATTCTAACTGAAAAGTGTGTCACAAAGTATCTGACTATCCGTAGACAAGAATAAAGAAAAAGCTACTTAAGCAATACTGGCATGCAAAATCATAAAATAATAACGTATATTTTTGGGGTGGATATTAGAAGAGTATTTCTAACAATCAGCAGATTGAAGTATACAACTTCTTAAAAGAATAGTTGGGTGAAAAAACCTAATATGAAACTTCATCAGTTCGTGAAATGGATGTATGTGTCTGTAGGCAAAACAGGCACTTGACTTGATAGTCCAAGAAATCCAATCCTGTTAAAGTCTCTGACATTGTATTAAGGAAATTATTGTTTTGCAAAATATTTCAGCAAGGACAAATCTATACCTACAGAGACAATATGAACAAAAAAAAAAACACGAAACAAACTTTTGCAAATGTTAATGACTCATAAAGAAAAGGCTTAAGTAAGGAAAACAATATAAAATGGGCTGCAAACTAGAAAAAAGCCTACAATGTTATCAAAATTTGGGAGCATTCACATCTAAAAGAAAAGTAGATGTGCTGCTTTATGATTCAGTCTTATCCCTAATTAAAAAACATGGTTATTGTCTTTTAGAATGAAAAGTTAATTTCAAATGGATTGTTTAATTTATTTTTTTTTTTACTCTAAGTTAAGGTACTAGTTTGTAAATATTGAACATATTTGTTAATAAGCAGGACTTTACATTTTAATACATTTTTATTTCATACTGCAATTTAATTACAAACATAAATTATGTTCAATAATTTGTAATATTAAGAGCTGGTTTAGCAGGTTGAAATTTATTTTACTGAAATTTACCATTTTAAAGCAAGGTTATAATGCAGGATTCTATACTACACTTTGCAGACCTAAATTTAGGAAGTAAACGAACCTAGCAGGATAGTGTTCAAGTTCAGAACACCTATATTTAGGTGTTTATGTGCAAATTTCTGCACATAAGCTAGTTTTCTAAGTTGCTATAGAGATCTATGGAGATTTAATTGGTACAATGAATGGATCCTAGAGAGCCATTAAGTCCAAAGCCTTTAGGAGTGCTACTCTTAGCCCACACATAAGGGTAGTGCCATTTAAGAAACCCTAGGGCATCTGACAAGATGTGGAGCAGCAGCTATGTTGAATAAGATGAGGCATTTCAAAGGGCATTAGCTGCCTAGTGTGAGCATCAGACTTGAGCCTTTAGGGTAGGTAGTTACGCAGACAGAGTCAGTTTCTGGAGGTACCTCTCTCCCTCTGTCCCTATGTAGGAAAACATAGGTGATAGGGTACATGGTGAAAGTGAGAGAAGGGAAGGGAAGGG
>VZRU01001123.1:10844-32189 GCA_013398155.1 Pedionomus torquatus
AAGGGAAGGGAAGGGAAGGGAAGGGAAGGGAAGGGAAGGGAAGGGAAAAGACTTCAGGCAGTAGTTGAGGAGACTTCCCAGGATGTGGTGAAAAAGAAGAATTAAGAAGGATTTCTCACTATTTCAAAGTGAAACACTGTGATGGAGTCACTGAACATACCAGATGAGTAATGTTTAAAAATGAAGGAAGATTTCTCTGCAACAAAAGTGTAAGTGATTATATTTATTGCCACAAGAGGCAAGAAACCTAAACTAACTGAAGAAATTAATGGAAGAAATTCCTTTGAAAGTTAGTAAGTGTAATGGGGTAGATACAATAAGCCACTTGTCCTACAGTAACTGAAGCACATGAAGTTTCAGAAAAAGAGGAAAGAAATGTAAGTAGAAGGTTATGAATTCTGGTGCTCCATCATTGTTCTTTAGAGGAACTGTGACTTGTGTGTTATACCAGCACTTAATACACTGATGTGTGTTATGACAGCCTTTCATTTCATAAAAAGCCAGCTTTCCAGAGCTGAGACAGGACTCCATCCTGAATTATTATTGAATTCATTTGATTGTGTGATATGATCACTAATTGGAGATACTCTGAGAAGAAAACAAACTCCATCCAATTACTTATTCTTTTTTTTTTTTTTTTTTTTTTTCATTTTAGTCTTCATTCTCACATCTCACATGTTTTCCTTCTCACTTTGTAGCTGCTATTGGTGTAATTCTAATATACATTTCTGTTTTACCCTGCCCCTCACCCTCTACACACATACACATACACAGGCACACATGCACATACACACACAGAGAAATATAAGTCCTTGCTTTTCATTTCCATTTGATTTTCTCGCTGTTCTTTTATTTTTCTATCTTATACCCACTTTCCATCATTTATCATTCCTCCAGGGTATCTGAGGAGGTCCTAGTTGTTTGGAGGCTAGATAACATGATGTTCATCTACAAGAAGGACCAGTAAGAGAATCTGGAGAACTACAGGCCTGTCAGTCTGACCTTGGCACTGGGGAAGCTTATGGAGCATATGATCTTGAGTGCTATCACACAGCCCATACAAGACAACCAGCTGAACAGGCCCAGTCAGCGTGGGTTTATGAAAGGTAGGCCCTGCTTGACTAACCTGATCTTCTTCTAGGAAAAGGTGACTCCTCTAATAGATGAGGGAAAGGCTGTACATGCTGCCTACCTAGAATTTAGCAAAAGTCTTTTGCAATGTTTCCCACAATGTTCTCCTGGAGAAATTGGGTGCTCATGGCTTGGATGGGTGTACTCTTCACTGGCTAAAAACTATCTGGGTGGCTGGGCCCAAAGAGTGGTGGTGAATGGAGTTACATCTAGTTGGCTGCTTGTCACAAGTAGTGTTCACAAGGGTTTAGTATTGGGACCAGTTCTATTTACTATCTTTATCAATGTTCTGGAAGATGGGATCAAGTGTACCCTCAGTAACTTTGCATATGACATGGAGTTGTGTGGAAGTGTTGATCTGCTTGAGGGTAGGAAGGCTCTACAGAGGGATCTGGACAGGCTGGATTGATGTGCTGAGGCCAGTGGTATATCAACACTAAACACTAGGTCCTGCACTTGGGTCACAACAAGCCCATTGCAATGCTACAAGCTTGGGGAAATGTGGTTGAAAAGGACAGGGGAGTGTTGGTCAACAGACAGCTCAATATGAGCCAGCAGTGTACCCAGGCAGCCAAGAAAGCCAATAGCATTCTGGCTTGTATCAGAAATCGTGCAGCTAGCACGACTAGGGAAGTGACTATTCCCCTGTACTGGCCACTGGTGAGGCCCAAGCTCAAGTTCTGTGTTCAGTTTAGGGCCCCTCACTACAAGAAAGGCATTGAGGTGCTGGAGAGTGTCCAAAGAATGGCAACAGAGCTTGTGAAGGGTCTAGAGATCAAGTCTCATGAGGAGCAGCTGAGAGAACCAGGGTTCTTTAGCTTGGAGAAAAGGAGGCTCGCTCTCTGTGAATGCAGTTTGTAGAGAGGTTGGTGTCAGTCTCTTCACCCAAGGACCAAGTGATGGGACAAATGTAAATGGCCTCACATTGTTCAAGGGGATGTTTAGATTGAATACTGGGAAAAATTTCTTCACTGAAAGAATTATCAAGCATTGGAACAGGGTGCTCAGGGAAGTGGAAGAGTCGCCATCCCTGGAGGTATTTAAAACACATGTAGACTTGATACTGAGGGACATGGTTTAGTGGTGAACTTGGCAGTTTTATGCTTACAGTTGGGCTCAGTGATCTTATAGATCTTTTCCAACCTGAACATTTCTATGATTCTATCCTCCTTCCTTCTCAGAAAAAAACAGAAACAAATCAAACAAACAGCAATACCATCAAGTTGTATATTAAATGAACCTAAGTAACCATGTAATTATTCTCACTCTACTGCTGCTGCTCCTTATTGCTCTCACTTATTGTGTCATCTTTCATATTGTAAGACTGTAGGCTCCTTGGGGAAGGGACCACATCATTTATTTTCTCTTTGAAGTACCTTCACCACCTCGGGCACTTTGAATGTAGCAAATAATAATAATAACCATTAATCAGGTAATGGGATCAGTAGAAAGCACCAGTCATTGACAATTAAAATCTTAGCAACAGTAGGCAGGTTCCTACTTCAGAATTTAGAAAGTCTTTTCTTTCTAGTCCTTTCTAATTAAGAAGCCAACTTATTTTATCCAACATAAAATACAGGCCCTCTCAAAGAGCTATTGTTTGCCTTTACTTTATTTTTTTCTTCCCTTTAGACTGAAAGAATGAGTGAAATTTACAATCTCAACATTTCAGTCACCCATGGCTGAAAATATATATCTCTTTTCTGATCATTCCAAATAACAAAGGTGATTAAAACTGAGCTTATTGGTTCAGTTGAGAGTGCACTGAAATTGCTAGAGCTGAAGGTCTACATTACAGAGGAGGTGAAGGAATTTTATTTCATTAGTTGCTATTGAAATCCAATGACTTTTCAGCACCTAACTAGTATAATCAAGGATGACTGAATCCAAGATGACACAACATTTCCATGCAGCTGGTAGCAAGAGGTATTTTTATACTGCAGCTTATCTGCACTGTTGGAAATAGACAAATGAAAGTCTTTTTGCTCCTATTTCTTTCTGAGTCTTTCCTCAAAACAACAACTACAAAAAAAAATTTCAATAGTATTTCCAAATGATCAGTTAATATTAAGAATTTTTTCTCATGACTTGTAATGACTAAGCATACAGTGTATTTCTGCTTATTATCCGTTAACATCTTACTCTATTTGTATTTATATCTAAGGCTTTCAAATAATTATTCTTTACAGCTTTAATTATAGCAAGACACCACATAATGTTGATGAAAGGCCTTTAATTTTAGTTTTAAGCCTTAGAAGAATTTCCAGAATAAATTGTGGAAAGATCTTCTCTTTATTACAACAAATAAAGTGTCTTAATTGAAAATATTGATAGAGACACACTTTCGGCACAGATCGTTATGTAATTCTAGTGAATACAAAAATTTAATCTCTGAACACTTCCCATTTTCCCCAATACCTATTTTTCTTCTTTCTCAGTTAAATCATTCTTTTCCGTGTAATCTAAAGGTTTATTCCATGTAGCTTTAGATATTTTCTTCCCCCGACTCTTAGAATCAGAGAATCATAGAATGGTTAGAGTTGGAAGGGACCTTAAAGTTCATCAAGTTCCAATACCTCTGCCATGGGCAAGGACACCTCCCACTAGAGCAGGTGGCTCAAAACCCCATCCAGCCTGGCCTTAAACACCTCCAGNAGTGTTGAAGACTCTAGAGCTGGACACAAGACTCCAGGTGGGGTCTCACAAGTGCAAAGTAAAGGGGGAAAATACCTACCGGAACCTGCAATGGTTGGCTTCCTGGGATGCTAGTGTGTACTGCTAGCTCGTGTGAGCTTCTCATCTATGAGCACTCCCAAGTCCGTCTCCTCTGGGCTGCTCTCCAGCCACTCTCTGCCCAACCTGTCTTTGTGCCTGGGATTCCCACATCCCAGGTGCAGGACCTTGCACTTGGCTTGGTTGAACTTCATGTGGTTTGCATTAGCTCATCTCTCAAGCCTGTCCAGGTCTCTCTGGATAGCATCCCTTCCCTCCAGTGTGTCAACTGCACTGCCAAGCTCGGTGTCATCAGCAAACTTGCTGAGGGTGCATTCAATCCCACTGTCCATGTCTCCAACAAAGATGTAAAATAATATTGGTCCCAGTACTGACCCTTGTGGAACACCACTCATCACCAGCCACCACTTGGACATTGAGCCATTGACCACAACCCTTTGAATGTGGCCATCCAGCCAGTTCCTTATCCACCAGGTGGTCCACTTGAACCCATGATTTTGCAATTTGGAGACTAGGATGTCATGCAGGACAGTGTCAAATGCTTTGCTTGCTTCCAGGTAGATGATGTCCATTGCTCTGCCTTTATCCACCAAGTTTGTGGCATTAACTTCTATTCATATTTTTAATACCGAAATTCATATATATTAATATTCATATTTATACCACTAAATAAATCAGATACTGAAACACTTACATGAGCCTACCTTTTCTATATACATTCATATCTACTAACTTGTCCTAAACTAAGGTCATACCCCTTTTTTCACTGGTTTTATATGTAAGCTCATAAAAGATATATGCACATAGCTTCTATATATTTATGTATCAATAGATAAAACCTAAATGGTACATATAAATCATTTCTGAAAACTCATTTCTCCAGAATGCAAGGTTTACAGGAGATAAGTAAAAAAATAAAACAGGTGGGCAAGGTGGGGAGGATGGTGATAAGTAAAATTCATTAATATATATATATATTTATACACAAATACAAAAATTCCTATAGAGATACAGGTATCTCATATGCTCTACTCTTGTTTTTCTTTTAAATTATTTTTCTTGTCCAGTATCTCATTTATAAATTGGATTATAACCTCTTTTGGACAGAAGCCATGTTTCATTTCTACTGTGAAACACACAGCATACCTTTGGAGATTTGACACTAAACCCCATCATAGATGGCTTCATTTCCATGCTTCATATTTCATGTGCTCTCCTGGTCATTTCTTCCCATATCATGTATTTGGAGCAAGATGCTATTTTCCATGTCTTTTTGCACTTGCCAACACAGCTACCAGAAGGTTTGGTTAGAGCATATGGTAGTACACCTCTGATATTTTAAATAAAAGAAAATGAATAAGAGCAGTAACAAAGCCTTCTCTCAGGAATTTTATAAAAACTTAGAATCACAGTCTGTACAAGGGAATCCTAGAGGGTATCCACTTTGCCACCATGTGATAATGCTTTTGCCATTCAACGTTTTTGGTGTTACCTGTGAGACTATGTGGATTAGTAGGCTTTCATTCTGCCCTGCTGTTGTGCTTTGTGCTGATTGAAATGACTGAAAGCACTCACATTCAATTTTATGGTCATAAGAAGAACCATTCACCACGAAATACGTGCCAAGTGTGGAGGGAAATAGTGGTGGAGTGTTTTTTGGTTGGTTTCCCCAAAGGTAGCATGTGGTTCATGCATAATAAGTTCTTTATAAACTAAGTGGTACAGCATGACTGGATGTAGACTTATGGAAAGAAGCAAATGTGGAAGGGTTATCCATAAGCATAGACTTCCTTCTATTATTTGAGAGGGATCACACTTTTGGCAGTTGGTGTTTATGGAAAAATTGATGGGAACAAGTAAGAGCTCAGTTCATGTATTAGCTGCACTGTAACCCTGAATTACTATGCATCTCATACTGTTGTGCTTGATATTTGCTGTTTTCCTTTTCTACCGTTGGACCCTAAGCGTTTGTTACGACACATCCTGTCGTGTATGTTGGCACTCAGCTGCTAAAGACTCTGTATCCACCACATTATCACTAAGGTGCTGGGGGTGTGCTGTAACTCTTCTGTGATCAAGCCTGAAAACTGAATGTTCTCACCTACTGGTTGTGGTATACACTTACCCATTTCTCCATTAAACCATACACCAAGTAGCTAAACCATGACATTATTTGAAAACAAGGAATGCCTTTCTTTCAAATGAACAAACGCTATTTGTTTTGTTTTGTTTATTTTATTTTATTTTATTTTATTTTATTTTATTTTATTTTATTTTATTTTATTTTATTTTATTTTGTTTTATTTTGTTATGCTGCTTGAACTTGATATATTGCAGGGCTTCAATAGCGTTTGACTTACAACATTACAGCCAGGAGTCTTATTGTTAGCATTAAGTGACGCTGTTGCAGGCTCTAGTTTCACATGCATTGCACTGCAGCACTGCACCCTTTGGTTGTGACAGATTTTTGTGCTATGCTACTCAATTATCGGGCATATATTGAGCAAAATCACTGAGCCAAATTTTATAAATACATAGCTGACGATTACATTTCTCTACACAGCCTCATCTGCAGAGCCTCATGGATTGCAGTTCACTCTCTTTAACCAGCGTGTGTCTCTAATAATTAGTTTTCTTCTGGCATTGTCTCTGGAGCTAGTGTTGAGTGGGAGTGTGGCGCAGGCTGTTCTTGTCCTTTCATGTGGGAGGAGATACTGTGGTTTCAGACAAAACCCCGACTGTTAGCTTCTGAACCGCCCAAATTCTTGATTCTTCTCATAGTCTTTAAAAAAAGGACTATGTTCTGAGTTTATGACTGGCAGTTACTTCACTGCCTGTCGTACTGTGTGAGACAGTGGATCTTGCGCTCAGCCATCTGTGGAGTACGAGGTCACTTTCTGTGCGACTTTCTTTGACCATACAGCTGCATCCAGGGAAGAAGTAGCAGCTGTGGGGAGGAAAAGGGAGGTGAGGACATGACCATTGGATCATAAGTTGGTAGAAGACGAGTCTCAGTATTTTCTCCCCTCTTGGCTAGCAAACTAATGGCTAAATAAAGCTCACTCATGCCAGTCCTTTGAAGAAGGTGATTCTCCCTGACTGCCTCTGTACTGGAGTGCTATCTGCAAAAACATGGCCTGCCTCTTTAACTGAAAGGAGACTTTGACATTATCTTTATGAATCCTGACTCTGTACAGTGGCCTTGTAATTTCTTGTTCGCAAGAGGAAGATTTGTCCTGCCAATCCTGCAGCCATTCTTATTCCTTCAATATTTCATTTGAGTATTTTCTTCTCCATGGTTACCCATGAATGCTTGATCCCAACATGCATTCATTAGATGATGTCTTCAGCCAGACACCAGGGAACGAGGTATCTTTCATCATATTTGCTACATCCTTTGCTGTAGGACTGCAAAGTATACCGGGAATGAGAAAGTATCAGAAAATGGAGGAATTCTCCTTTCCTTGTGGTTCTTGTGTTCAGCTGTTGTTCTAGGATGGACTAAGATCCCTGATGTCTTAAAGATCTGTCATTTAGCTACAGCTCATCTAGTATGTCTTAGAATATTAGCTAGTGTAAGGTAATCTTAAAAATAACTTTATATCAATATAGATAGCAGCTTAGCAAGGCATAATAAAAATGATAGAAAATATAAGAACAGATTGACTTCAGTTATGGTTAGGTAACTGGGACATGTTAGAAGAGTCACAAATGAGAAATGAGACAGACAGAGGTCAACAGATCAGCTCAGTTAAACATCAAACAGCTTTTTTTTTTTAATAGAATAACATGGCTGAGCAATAGATGTTTGGCATACACAAATTAGAATAACTTCATATTAATAATAATTCTCATAGATTAATAAAATTTTACATTAGCGATAAGATAATAACTCAGAGGTTTACAACAAGATAACGTGCCCTGTTGCAGAACTTGTATTCATGCCAAAGCTCCCATCTGTAGATGTCCAGAGAACATAATTAGAATACAGTCTTGGAAGTTAGGTAAATATGACAAAATTTCAACCCCAATATATTGGTCACATTTTAATGGTCTTCACAATAAACTATAAAGATTTGAGCATAAATATCTAAGTTTTTTTTTTTTTTTTTTTTTTTCCCCTTATAAACTAGTGCTGCAATCACAGGTTCCATACACTGTTTTATGTATCTATAATAATAAAAAAAACACTCTAAATGATGTTGTTATTTATTTTTTCATTCTGGCCTTCAGATTTTACAGTGCAGACTTGGGAGTGGGGGTGTGGGGAGAGGGGCTGTGTTTATTATTTTGCCCGTCTGCTTCTCCTTGGTAAGTTCCTTAAATTTCCTGGACTCCCAATCTGTCTGACTCTCAGTAGTATCTTTGGGAGCCAATATTATTTGGTCATTTTGCTTGTTTAGCAAGTCCCTTTTCAGTAATAAACTCAGTGATTACTCATCAGTTACTGATAGATTTGGCAACAGTAGGCAGAACCTTGCTTGAGTGTCATCTTCAGCTTGACAGTGGATGGTCTACAAGAAGCAGCCATTTTGAGCAAGCATTTTCATTCCCTGACTGCCCTGAGGGTTCAGTCACAGAGACGTGACATCTAGGGTTTTTTTTTGGTTCATTTGCAGTTTGCACCCACTTGTTCCTGTGTTAGTACTGCATTATATTCCTTTCTAGCTTTAATATCTTTTAAAGAACCAGCAGCCGTCGCTTATACCCATGTTGCTGCAGAGTGACCCTGTTCTGCATATAACAAGGAATCTCCATTTTGCCGCCTCCTACAGAAACATGTAATATATTTTTACTTTATGCACATTTGAAAAGTTTTACTATTGACTTACATATATTGTGATGAAGCTCTAAGTAGGCTTTGTTGTAGGATATTTAGAGTCAGTTCAACATTTTTTCTTCTGGGACATTTGCACATATGGATTCGTTATTATGTGTAGACTGAGTTCACACAAGAATTCACAGTGCAGTGCATAAGGCTTTGGATCCAGTCATGCTTCTAACATTAAATGACTCTACTGCTAAATAAGAGAGAAGAAGAAACCGATCCTTGGCTGTGGAGAAAAGTGAAACCCTGTTTTATGTCCTTGGTTCTTAAGACTCGCCCCTTTAACACTGACTTGTTTTAGAAGCTTCTGTGTGGAATACTGCAAAACAAAGCCAGAGAATAAGCTATTGCATTGCTTCCTGGCTCTTATTCATTTAGCAACACAGACATGCCCTTTCAGACTCCCTTTGCTACCAAAACTCCCTTTGTAACCAAGAGGGAAGCACACTATGAAGGAGAATATCTTTCTTGCTCTGCTTCCTGGTCCTCTTTGAAGGTCCTTGGGCCATTCTAGACAAACTTCCAACATCTGTGTTCGAGAAGAGAGCTTTGGAAGACATTTAAAATTGCTAAGAATCAGTTTGGACTTGGGGTTGTCAAATCCCTTTAAACAGCTCTGGCCCTTTGAGCTAGTTTAACAATGACAGCATCTAATAGAGAACCTTATCCTACCGCTGAAATACTCAACCTGATAAAAGAATTGCTCAGTTCCTTATGTATCAGAAGGGTCACACTATACCCGCTATGCAGAGCTCCACTCCCAAAGGCCCAATTTTCTCATAAATACAGGATTATGAGTTCTGAAGGATCATACCCTTAATTATCTATCTTTTGAGACTTGATGTTTCTTTGTGCTTTTTTTCCCTTCTAAATGTTCTTTTACTTAGAAGGTTACCCTATTCTCTTCTGTTTTATCTTGATATGCTTTAAACAGCCTTAGTTTAATTTCCCACTGTGCTTCAGTTTAGTTTAAAGTGCTTCCTATAGGTTTTAAATTTGTTTACATACTTGTATATATATAAGAGAAGCATGAAGATTACTTACGAATTTCCTTAAGTTTACTCATAGAAATAAATTTCTACAAAGTTCAATATATTATCCTGAATATTTTACATTTTGTTTATATTCATGTCTCTGTATATTTGTACATATTTTTCCCTTTTTTGGTCTTATGTTTATATTTTTTTAAGACTAAAAGTATTTGTATTTTTTTTCAAAGTGTTCTCTGCAAATTGAAAAATTATCTTGAAAATTATGTGATCATTCTTCTTGAAGCTAATTTTTGTTATGTATATATTGAAACAACCATTACCTTTCCACAAGATTTTAATTTATCTGAAATAAATTTAGCATTCTACTAAATCAAATGACATCTGGTGATTAAAAGATTTAGATGTTTGTAAATTGTTTTCACTCTCAGTTGAAAAGCTGAAACAAAAGCCTCATGGGAGTCATCCTTAAAAGTTAAATAATTTGTACTAGCGAAAATACATATCTTTTTGACATCTTGTGAACAATGTGAAAATAGCTGAATATGCCTTGTGATATGTGTATGCTCTGTTGTACAAAGGAGCTGGCTGCTACAATTTCTTTGCAAATGTTTCTACTAAGTCTTTTATTGTAAAAGGACAAAGGCAGAGGCTTACTTTTTATTAAGTCTTAAAACAACTGGATGACGTAATAGAAAAATTGTTAAATATCTTTTTAAATTAACAATTTCAGTAGTCATAGTTCCTTTTGTATTTAGAGAAAGTGAAAAACACCTACAGTATAAGTAAGTTTTTATCCAGTATAAATAGTAACAGTGATAATCAAAATAAGCTGGATTTGTTGCACTAGAATCTAATAGATTTCCAATTTAAGCATTATTTTACTCTCATATAAATTGCCCAACATATTAAGTACTTTTTATCATAAAATCAATATGATATTCTAAAAATTGCATTTTATTAGTCTACAAAGTGACTTGAATGTTTCAGCACTATTTAACAATCAGCCATTTAGCACTTTAATCTGAAATCGATCATTAAAGACTCATTTTGTCTCACTACAGCTATTTGTAAACATTATCTTCACTTTACTTGTGTCTTCATTAGTACCCTGTCATCTTCACATTAGTTTGTAACCTATTAGAGCCACTCTAAGGCCTCAGCAACTGTCCTTTCATTAGACTCCCACTGATAAAGTGAACCATCAGATAACAACTAAGGTAACATCACACTAAAATGAATCATTGATTCAAATTTACATGGAATGAAGAGACATGAATACTGTGAACTATTTCTCTCCCTTCTTTGCAACCAGGGGTAAGTGGGCAGTGCTCAACCATGAAATTGAGACAAATTATAATTTGAGATGATCATTGATAAGCCTATCAATAACATTTGCCAGTAAATAGATGTAGCCAAAATTTACAAACAATTTTCTGTTAATATCCCACTTCAGACTGTTTGATATGTACAGTCTGATGGAAAGAAAAGTATCTTTTTTGTTCGGTTTGTAAAATATCTAGAATAAGCAAGCTCCAGCAGCTACCATTGTTCAAACTAGTTGTCCCATGAGCAGAGGACCAATGAAGCCTGGATCCCTGAGGATCTGCCTCCTGTATCCCTAAAGATTTTTACTCCAATACTGACAGGTCCTTTGTTTGTTCCTTTTAAAGAAAATTTACTGCAGTCTCCTCAGGCTTCCTTAGCTGCACCAAACCCACAATGTTTTCCTCTCCATGTCACTTCTTTGGTATGCATTACAATAACCCTCTTTTGATATGAGGGCTCATAAGCCCTCAAACAATATCCTTAGTTTCTTTTTGTATTTGCTGCTAGCCGGGCAAATGAAAGCACACTCTACATCTGGTTAAGAGCTTCAGCTGTTGTGGCTGGCTAGCAAATAGCACAGCTGGTCAATTCCCAGCTGTCCCTTAGGGAAAGCATTAATAGATTCTCTATTCCTTACACACCTCCTGATTTTCCTCAAAATTCATAGAAACATAATCTCTTTCAGATCTCTACTCCTTTGTGAAATGTGCTTGGAAATGCCCAATGACATCAAAGGTTTTTGCAAGTGAGAGGGGACAGAAAGACAAATGGTACTAATTTCCTTAGGAGAGTGGGTAAAGAATAAATATATGTAATATATCTGTTTACCAGCATGGCAGCTCATGTAAACAGTTTATTTTCTGCATTAAAAAATGGAAAGGACTGTGCCTTGGTCCGCAGGACATTAAGTTTAGATGCTCACCTAAATGTATTCTTTTTATAGTTAAAATAGAGCATGTGTGAGCTGTGTAATAATACTGTACGGACGTGGCATTTGCACCTTTTGAGCATAAGCCAACTTTTTTTTTTTTTCCTAATGCCTTGATTTTAATGGGAAGAAAACCTGTATGTGCACTAATATGTGAAATGACCTCACAGGCAAGAAAGGTCATGATATACACAAACTCCTCCCTTTTACATTCCAGTATAAAGAAACCTGAGATCATAGCCTGCAAATGAGGTGCCTCAGCCCCATGGGCCAGGGTCTCAATCAGGACCCTCTGAAGACCAGGACATCTGATATCAATAGCCTTGAAAATGGAAGGGATAAAAAACTATTGCCATGTAAGACAGAAAGGAAACTATTTGTTTATTTTTTTTTTCTCAGAAGGATATAATACAGGATAACACATGAATCTTCTCTTTTACTCAGCTCCCATTAATTTCCTCTGTCCTTATAAGTCTCTTTACAAAATAGAAATTAAAATACATCACTTACTGCAATTTTCCTTCTCAGTTTACACCTTAATTCAAAAACAAATCCCTTAAATTCTACAGATTCAATTATCCAGAGTTAGCACAGCCTGAAAAAGGCTTATTTTGAAAATGATTACACCCATCCTATGAAGACTACAAAACACTTTGTAATGGTTAAACAGCTGGAGGGAAATCCCGAGTCTGCAGAAGTTAACGAGAGCTTTTCCACAGACTTCAATGAGGTCAAAATTTTACCCCCAGCAGGCTGTGATCTTTGCTTCTCACACTCTTCATAACCATCCTATTGTGATCTGGCTCCTTTCTCTTTTTGTCATCTCTCATTTCTTATATTTCAGTCTGATTAAAGGAATGTTATGGAGAAGCACTGTGTTCAGATCACTTTGCCTTGATCTCTGATTTCAGGGGTTATATATAGCTCCAATGACAATATGTAAGAAGAATTATTTCAATATCTGCATATTAAATATCTATTTGTTCGATGTGATTAT
This sequence comes from Pedionomus torquatus, assembly GCA_013398155.1. Lineage (NCBI taxonomy): Eukaryota > Metazoa > Chordata > Aves > Charadriiformes > Pedionomidae > Pedionomus > Pedionomus torquatus. Next base: position 23,780 of record VZRU01001123.1, read on the forward strand.
CTATTTAATATTTTTAAGTATGCACTTTTGAAGAGAATTGGAAGCCATATTCAGTCTAGGTAAAATGAAAGACAACAATCTCCTAAACAGTGAGACTGACTTTGTTAAGATGAGACCATAGTGGATGTAAGTGAAGGAAGAAAAAAGTGTGGTTGCTTATTGCTTTATGGTTATACCCTTCTCATATATTTTTTACATTGTTCTCTTTCATGTGGAAACTCCCATGGATTTATAGCTCACCATTAACATTTCATCATTTAAACAAATGGACAAAGACTGGACTGTAGCCTATGAACCACAACATTGCATGGACAGTGTAACAGGTAAGCTTTCCCACATGCAACAATAGCTGATATAGTCTTTTAATTCTATCTTTTTTGTGTGTCAGGGATGACAATATCTCTTATAATGGAGACTGATTTCAAATAAGCAACCCTCTCTAATAACGTCCTCTGATGCTGAGAGAGATGAGGTTGTTCAGCCTAGAGAAGAGAAGGCTAGGGGGAGATCTTATAGCAGTCTTCCAGTGTCTGAAAGGGGCATACAGGAAAGATGGAGAGGGACTCCTTATCAGGGAGTGTAGCGCCGGGAAAAGGCATAACATTTTTAAACTGAAAGAGGGGAGATTTAAACTANCTGCATTGATTGCCCACAGCCATATCACCCGTATTGTCAGACCACCGCTTGCTTTTCACTTGTTCCTTTCACCAGCCATAGTAGATGTTGTGTTTGGTATTTCTTTTTATGACAGTTCCTCTTCACATTACTCTTTCTTTTTTTTTTTTTTTTTTTTTTTTTTTAGGGGTTGTGGGGGTGGTAGAGGGGTCAAACTACAATTTTAAGGAAAAGNATCTCCCTATCCCACCTAATCTTCATCCAAAGTAAATTTGGTTGCAGATAACCCCTGTGTACTACAGGGCCACAGAACTTTAACTAAAACTGTGCACCAATCACCAAGTATAATTGGAGTATTGATAGCCCAATCCATCTGCATTTAAACAAACTAAAAATAGAAGGTATATAATACTATTAGAATATTTTGATTAATAACTTCTGCACAATGTTTTATTCAATAGATTTCAGATGGGCATAACCTTCCTACACCTACATAATGCAATAGTGTTAGCATATTCATTACTGTGTTCAGCTCCCTTCATTCACTCTGTGATGCAAATTGCGATGCTGTGCACATTGGGATAAGAGGTTTGAACACAATGATCTACAAACTTTCACATTTTCTCATTTCTCTTAAACTACCTGACTTCTTTTCTGACTCCTGCTGAATGTCTTCTACATTCCAACCTTATATGTCTAGTATATTTCTAATTGAAGACTATTCTACATATTTATATTTCACTGCGCTAGACTTTCTTTTTCTCTTGGTCAAGTGTAAGCCAGTAACAGAGTATTTAACAGCTAAACAACGTATGGGCTTATTCTCGCTTTATGCCCATGGAAAATTTCAAAATGAGCCTTTGACATTCTTTATCATAGTTTCCCCACTATACTGAAACAGAGTAATAAAGGTCTTCCCAACCTTTTTGTTCAATTGTGGGAGATTGGCATGTAATTTTTTTGACAAACTTAGTCACTCCATGGATTCAAATACTTTACGAAAGAGAATATATTTTTAATAACTATCACAGTAAAGTTACCAAAAGAAAAATGCACTTGAAATCCAAATTGATGTCCATTACCATAAATAATACATTGTTGTTTTCCTTTGTGGTTAATAATGGAAGCCAAGTATGCAATCATGAGATTAATACTAAATCATGATGGGAAGCAAAATTACCATTTACAGTAATAATCAGCCCCCATCCTGAAATAGTAACAAACTAAAAAGTAATTGAACAGGATTATTAGCAAGATCTTGCTAATATTAATCAACCAGTTTTATTGACTGAAGACAAGCAGTATAATCCTTGACAGTTTTGTTGGTCAGTTGACCACTTCATATAATAAACAAGGTGGTCTTTTTTAGGTCACACATGTGCCGGAGATTACAGTGATTTGTAGACTCCTATGATCACTTTTGTACACCGATTTACTAAACATAGGAATCCTACATGATGTTCTATTCCTAAAGCAAATACATTTTCCAAATACATTCCTTTTTTTCTTGCAGAAATTGTAGGCCTATCCTCTTAGAAATGACTAGGATATATTATTCTACAGACTGAAACATGCGTTTTAGAGTCTGGCAGTTGACAGAGTTTCTGTTAGTTTACTGTCACCATGTGAAAAGAATGTAATAATTCAGTACAGCAAGTACATCACAGCACAAGAAATCCTCAGGATACATCCAGGGTCAAGGGTAACGGGAATGTCCTAAAGGATGATTAGTGGGAGGTGTCCCTGCCCATGGCAGGGGGGTTGGAACTTGGTGATCTTCAAGGTCCCTTCCAACTCTATCCATTCTATGATTCAAATTAAGCAGCTCTCATTATCAAATAGGTGTCACACTTAGCTCTCTGCTCCAAATCTTAGTCACTTGAGTAATGATAATGTCTGAAGTCCTTGATCCATATGCAGTCTTTTGTACTTGGTGACATACCACCATACACTCTGGTTTCTACCCGGGAGGGATGCAGGTTTTTCCTATGTTTTTGGGTGTATTGCCTCCAATTTTAAAAATGCTGCCATTGTATTTTGGATGTACAACAGGATGCTATGAGTTCTTGGGACAAGCAAATAAAATAAGAAAATGGGAAACAGATCCATTTCAAATTAGAACATTTGGAATCTTACTCAATAATTTTTCTGTCATTTATTTAGTGTTGCTTGGCCAGCACTGAGAATTGTACAAGCAAGCAAAGCTCTGAGAAGAGGAAGGCAGGATCTGTGCAAATTTGATTCACAGTAATGTTTCCTTTACTTTCAAAAAAGTAGAGCCAAAAAGAATGTTGGTGAGGTGGGAAAACAGATGAGTGTGTCTCAGTTAATTGCAATTTCCCCAATTCCTTTATGAAGGTTGGTTGAAAGCATCAGGTAGCAGTTTCCTTATGGGGTAGGAACTCTGAGACAGGCAGACTACCAGATGAAAAAAATTCTGTCAGACTGGGTCATAACAGGTAACCACTGGGAAATAAAATGTGTTGGACTTCCAACCTACCAGCTGAAAGACTTTGTAGAACCCCTGTGGCTGTCCACAGCAAGGTTTTGGTGACAGGGTAGGGATGCTGGAGGAGCAAACTCTGTGAGGAGAGGCCAGGGCTGCCCTATGGCAGACACATGGTTCCAGCTAGCTCTGATGGAGGGTATTCCCACTGACTCCTCAGCCAATGTGGTGGGAATGTATATTTGAGGAAGGTCAGAAAATGCTGGATGCAGAGATGAGGATGGAACAATAGAGAGTGAGATAGAATAGAGGGAACACCAGAGTGAGAGAAAAAGGGGGAGGAAGTGTTCCAAGCACCAGAGCAGAGATTTCCCTGCAGCCCCTAGAGAACAACACACTGGAGCAGATTTTTCGTGACAGAAGCTGCACAGGAAGCCCATACCAGAGCAGATTTTTTTCCTGAAAGAAACTGCAAACTGTGGGAACAGGCCACATCAGAGCAGAATAAAAGTGCAAGGAGGAAGGAGCAGCAGAGAAACATGTATGTACTGGTCATAACCTCCCACTATCTATCCCTCTTGTTCTGCTTGGTGGGTTCCAGGATAGAGGAGGTGAGAGTGAAGGAGTTGAGTCTGGACAAAGTGTGATGAAAAGTGTTGCTTAAAGTTTTCTCTTTTTTGTATTATGCTACCCAAATCTATTTTAATTAGCAATAAATTAAATTAATTTCCCCCAAATCAGGGTAAGCTCACAGTCTTTATTTTGACCCACAGGGTTTTCATCCTGTTTTCTTTCCCTATCCTCTTGAGGAAGGGGATGAGAGAGAGGTTGAGTGTGAGTTTGCCCCTTAGCCAAATCTGACCTGGCACAAAGCCCACCTGTAATGCAAGGAATGGAGGTCTGCAAAAGAAGCAGAACTCTTTCTGCTTGAAAAATGTTGCTTCTTTTTCAGAACTGAATTGCAAAAGAAAATCTCTCATGTTTTTCTTATAATTTTCTTCTCATTTGTTTTTAAGTTTATGTGTCCTTATGTATGTCTGACCACAGACACACACAGGAGAGCTTAAGTGGGAACGCAGAGAACACATTTGCAGTTTCAGAAGCTGTTAATTCTTCCTACAGAATAGTAGGTGGAATACTAGTATAAATGGCAAAACCTTAAAATTCACAAGTTATACTTTGAGTGCAAATGTTTTTTCCAAAAATTTCTTTTGGAAGCATACAAACAAAGTTGTTTTCTTACTTTGAACAGAATCATTAATAGATTTTATTACTATGTTCACGTTCCAGAGAACCTGAAATCTGTAACAGAAGGGTAAGCGTCAGACTAATCTTTAATATTAAAGAGCTGTTGTCTTTAATAATAAAGAAATGAACTGAAGAACTGTGCCATCATGTACAGTATGGATCTCAATTCAGTCTAACACAAGCAAATCCTCTGGAAAAGGTTGTATTTTACCTCAGGTAATGTCAACTGGAAATCGTTTTCTACTTCTGTTTAAGAGGCTTTGGCAACAAAAGCACTGAGGAGCCTAGGTCCGCAACAGAGCCAAGAGCATGACTGCAGTGTTACAGAGCAACAAACAACAGTGTGCTCTGGAATTTCTTTTGTCTGTACCTGAATGTGGGATTCCTATGTACAAGTAATGAGTAATGTGCTTGTAGTGCAGAAAAACAAGCAACTGCAAAATATCTGGCTTATGGTAATAGCGACATTTTCTTCAACTCTCTTTGAGTTGTACGTGAACTATAAAATACAGGTGAAAAATAGTCCTTCTCAGCAGAGAAAAAATTTCCATTCATCTGCGTTACATGTTTAATACTAGCGATAATCTTACAATTACTTTTATTTTGCCGGAAGACATCAGCATTTCTACCCCATGAACAGACCAGATCCTGGGGAAAAAAACAAAACAAAACAAAACAAAACAAAACAAAAAAACAGAAATTAGGAGGGAAAGCAACATGAAGGACAACAACATAAAGGACAACAACATTAGTATGCCTTATCCTTCCCTTTCTCCCCAAACAGTTTTAGATCTGCGTCCCAGTTTTGACTTGGAAGAAACACACTGAGGCAAACACATATTTACATTGTACAGTACACTTAATCACCTGGATGCTTGGGGTTTGTTAGTTTGGTTTTTACCATTAAATTCAATCATATTATCATATTATTAACAATGAGTTATTTTTGTTTCATTCTAAGAGCAATATTCTTCTGTGGATTGGGTTTTTAGAAATATGAATAGATATGTGAAAGAAATCAGAACTCATATCTGCTTTTACAACTATATTTAAGTTACTGCTTGCTATATAGCAGCTTCACTGTTGCATGTCTGTTTCAATCTCCTTCATTTTGTATAGCAAGTCTGATATAAACATAGAATCACAGAATCATAGAGTAGTTTGGGTTGAAAGGGACCCTTGAAGGTCATCTAGTCCAATCTCCCTGCAATGAGCAGGGATATCTTCAACGAGATCACATTAGTCAGAGCTCTGTCCAACCTGACCTTGAATCTTTAAAGGGATGGGCCATCTACCACCTCTCTGGGCAACCTGCATCAGTGTCTCACCACTTCCAGCGTAAAAAAAATTTCTTCCTTATATCTACTCTAAATTTTACCTCTTTTAGTTTAAACTCATTGTCCTAGTGCTACAGTCCCTACTAAAATGTTTGTCTCCATCTCTCCTGCAGGTCCCCTGTAAGTACTGAAAGGCTGCAATAAGATCACCACAGAGCTTTCTCTTCTTCAGACTGAATAATTCCAACTCTTTCAACCTGTCCTCCTGGATGATTCTATAATTCTATGATATTGGGGGTTGCCCTGATCCATGTGCAAGACCCTGGACTTGGCCTTGTTGAATTTCATGATGTTCACATGGGCCTACTACTCAAACCTGTCTAGGTCCATCTGGATGGTATCCCATCCTTCAAGGCATGACAACTGTGCCACTCGGCTTGGTGTCATCCACAAACTTGCTGAAGGTATACTTGATCCCACTGTCTGTCATTGATGAAGATTTTGAGCAAAACTGGTGTCAATATATATAAATTGTTACAAGTTATTCTGTGCTTTTGTCATCAGATAAAAACAACCGAATATTAAAAAATTATTTTTGTGCTGAAATACTGGGGATTTTTTCCACACTAATGCAGCCCAGTAGATTTCTAGTTTGCCCAGAGAATTTTTATTTTCATTTGGCTTAACCCAATGAGACAGCAGTGCTAAAAGGAGATTTGACCTCTCAGATAAAACATGTTTACAACCTTGTGTGCTTCCTATAGGCAAATGATCTAAGTATCAGCAAAGAACTTGTGAAGTTGAGTTTTGTCCTGGTTTGAGGTAAAATGAACCAATTTTCTGTTTTACAGTTTTGCTTTCTTAGCTAGGCCTCTCCTAGCCAGCTGGACTCTGAAATTAACAGCACATTGTGCGGAGCTGTTCCATCTCGCAGTGATAAGACCTGATTGTACCGGGGGATGGTGCAGAGAGGCCCCTGTTTAGACTTATTGCTGGAAGAACCAAGGTCAGATAATTTTTGTCGTTCGCCCGTCGGAGGGTCCCGCCTTCAAGGAGGAGCGGACAGGACAGGTGACCCAGGACTGACCAACAGGGGTATTCCATCCCATCAGCATCATGCCCCCTATAAAAGCTGAAGGATCAACAGGTCAAGTCTCTTCTTTCCGGCTCTTCTTTCCGCCTCTTCTTCCCCCTGCTTCTGCTTTCTCCTTCTTCAATGGCTGACGTCCAAGGAGGGCCCTGCCTGTTCATCTGNTTTAACTCCTTCCTCTCCTCTCTTTACCCAAAGGGGGGGGGGAAAGGGAGGAGGGTGGGGGGCATCTGTCGCTCAGGGTTTGGTGGGTTTGGCTGAAACCGCGACAAGTTTCTGATTTTGGAATCTATTTTATGAGTCACTTCAATGGGCAGTGTCCTCTCATAGCGGGCCTTTGTTAATATCTGAAACACTGACATGTATTTGAGTAATAACTTTTTGCAATGAAAATTAAGTTCAAGTAGCAATCTTTCATGTATTTGGATAATGTAATGTCTTCTGCTAATTAGTGTCCTAAGTAGTTCTTCTGTGTTATCACCAAATCCTGCACACAGTGAAAAATGGAAAACCGTAATATATTGGCCTGAAATTTCATCATAAATTTGTGCATGCTATAGAGTCAATGACATTCAGAAACTGTATTAACCTTTGGAATAAAGTGAATTGTCAAGGCAATAACAGCTGAGGAATATGTATCATCTCTCCCCAGCAAGGTATAGAAAATGTTCTCTCCTTCTAAACCCATGTAATGTAGCAAAACGTATCAGTTAAAAGTAACAGGGCATGTTTGTTCTGCAACATCAAGCATATGCAGGTAAATCTTAAGCATTTACACCTACATTCAAATCAAAATTTTTGAACCCTTTGAACAAGGAAGAACGGTAAGTGCTGGAGCAGCCACAGAAAGAAATTGGCTCATCAGCAGCTCATTCTATGTGTTAATGTAATAAAGACAGATGGAGATAGATTTACAATGACAATTATTGCAGACCACTTCCACTGTGTTCTTGGCCGCTATATTGGGTTTTTTTGAGTATAACAAGAAAATATAATTTGGGAGAAATAGGACTATATATATGCAGTAGTGTGCACTTTTTGTTTGTCAGAGAAATAAATATATTTTGGGGAAATACTGATTAAGGAGATAGGTTTTAATTAATAAAGAACCTAGTCAATAATGGGGAAGAGTTAAGCAAATTAGTTATTGCACACTTATTGTGGTAGATGTTCTCTACAGATTCTGGTATGAGAGGGAGGAAATACTTTAGAACTCTGACATTCTAAGTAGAGTTAGAAAACAGCCTTTAAGGAACACAGGAAAAAGCAACTGAATCTTCTAGTGTCTGATACAACAATGTCCTGGTTTGAGGTAAAATGAACCAATTTTCTGTTTTACAGTTTTGCTTTCTTAGCTAGGCCTCTCCTAGTTAGCTGGGCTCTGAAAATTAACAGCACATTGTGCGGAGCTGTTACATCTCGCAATGATAAGACCTGATTGTACCGGGGGATGGTGCAGAGAGGCCCTTGTTTAGACTTATTGCTGGAAGAACTAAGGTCAGATAATTTTCGTCATTCGCCCGTCAGAGGGTCCCGCCTTCAAGGAGGAGCGGACAGGACAGGTGACCCAGAACTGACCAACAGGGGTATTCCATCCCATCAGCATCATGCCCCCCTATAAAAGCTGAAGGATCAACAGGTCAAGTCTCTTCTTCTTCGTTCCGGCTCTTCTTTCTGCCTCTTCTTTCCCCTTCGTCTTTGATGGCTGACGTCCAAGGAGGGCCCTGCCTGTTC
>VZRU01001123.1:32464-51122 GCA_013398155.1 Pedionomus torquatus
GGGGGTGAAAAGGGAGGAGGGTGGGGGGCATCTGTCGCTCGGGGTTTGGTGGGTTTGCTCAACAACAAGGTGGTAACCTTTCCTCTGTAGCAATCCCACTGCCTGAAAATATAACAATTATCTGTCCTTCTTGGAAGAGGGATGTCTGGTGTCTATTTTCCAGAAAGGTGAGACAATCAGGGAAAGAAACAGAACTGAAATTTCTGTTGAGTAACTCTCCTATATGAGAGAAAAGAGATAATGCCTCAATAAGCTGGATTGTTTTCTTCTTTTAGGGTTGTGATTGGTATTTCTTCCTTTGCAGAGACAATGAATATGGCACACCATAACCACACTTTGTCTTTTCCGAACAGAAAGTATCTGTAATGTTTTGTGTTACAATTTTTAGTGCAGCAAAAAGCAATTCTCTTGGACTGTCCAGGTTTTAAACACCTACATATATGATGTCAAAACACTGGGTCAGGTTAAGTATTTAGGTGTTTGCATTGTAAATGCAAGTGTCTTTTCAGCTTTTTCAGAAATATATAACTGTTTGGCTTTCTCAACTAAGGCCATGGGATCTTGTTAAACAACCACAATAAACTGTTTTCAAAATCTTCTTACACACCAATATTTGAGTGGTTTAGTGGAGAAGAAAGACTGAGTCAAAGACTCTTGGAATCCAACATTTTTTGAGAAAAGTAAAAGTGAACTGACATTCACTCTCACAGAACTATAGCCTTGCAAAACAATCCCTATGTTGTGATGGTTGGCCGATTCCAGGTATAAGACAAAAAAAAAACCAACCCAACATAAGTATATTAAAAGTTCATGAAATTTTATCCTTGCATCTTTCCCCCCCCCTCCATTTGAAACATCACTTGACTTGTATGTAAACTAGTGAATTATTTACTGATTACTTTCATCAGGTTATTGGTTGAAGACAGGAAACAAATATTGCAAAATTCTTTAAATAAAATCACATTCTACAGTAGGAAGTTGCTAGCACTGAGTAACGAAAATTATGCAAAGATACATTTACTGATTGACTGGAAGACAATGATTACTCATTTAACTCTAAAATATAGATAAGGAAACCGCATATTCATCAAATAATTACAATATTACAAAGCTGTTCAATAGCAAAATGAATCAAGTCTATGCAATCACTCTAATTGACCTTGGATATTATTATTGTTAGGTTGGGTAAGATTGCCTTTTGCTGTTTTGATGTTACCCTTTGCCTTGTTCAGAGATGCATATTTTGCCCCAGTGAGTAAATAACCTAACATGAGTCGACAACAAAGAGAAAGTGGAGATAGACTTTGCCATTGATGTCAAACATCTTTCAGACCTCGAAGTCTCCATATGAGACAGATGCAATTCTGTTTGATGATTTGCACAAGAGGAGTTGGTCATGCACAAAACAGACACAAAATGCTGAGAGAAAACACTTGCTTGACAGGATTTTAATCTTTCCTCTGTACATGTTATCGAGAAGCGAATTGTGATACAATTTTCTTCTATTGTATCTAATATATATGTGATATGTATATATGATATACAGAAGGGCCGGGGAAAGATGAGGAAAACTGAAAGTTAAAAGGGAAGGAGGTGGTAGAAGAGGATGAAAGAAACATCTTTCAGGAGACTCTATATTATGCTATTGTCTCTTACTATTCTGTGAAGAAGTTTTCCATAAAACTTGTGAAAACCTAGTACTTACAATGAGCATAGTCCCAATGCACAAGTTAAAGAAAGAACTAGACAATGGGATAAAAGAGTTTCCTAGCCAAATCCATGTTCAAGGACCCAAGTTCAAGGATCCAAAGAAACATCAACTCTATCTCCTTCTTTCTTTTCAGTTTTGAGTTTAGTTGATGCAACCATCTTGCCTCTTGTTTCAGTAAGTTGAGCTTTTATCTTCAACAGTACTTATCAAATAATGATGAAGATAAAATGAATTTTTTGAGGACTATCAAACAGAACTAGAGTCACTATCATCTTTCATCTGTGTCTGAGTCATTCTGCAGAATAAGGACACTTTTTGCCTCATACTTTTCCGTTCCATTGATTTACACCTCCCTTTCACTTAAGCCTGATTCACCTTTCTGCTCCTAGAATATTCTAAAGTGAGAGATAGACACTCATACGTAGAATTTTAAGACTAATTAGGAAAAATAATATTTGCTTTGTATAAAATGAAATATAGTCTCAGGGAAAGTCCATTATTTTCTTTTTAACAAATGACATGTAATACAAAAGTTCAAACACTAAAAAGTTTTACAGAGGGCAAAATTATTTTTTCTAATACTGGGAGCAATTTCAAAGACTCATAAAGGAAAATTAAAAAAAGAAAACACTATATGGTTGTTTTTTGTTTTGTTTTGTTTTGTTTTTTGTATTGAATAAGCCTGTGCAGAAACTGCAATACACCTACTGTCAACAAAAATGACATACCAGCAAAGTGAAAAGTGATAACCACTAGGAACCATGAATTCTGGGTATCTAAGAAAGAACAAAAATAAAAATCAAGCATTGTCTCCTAAAAATAATTTTATAATGGATCTGGAATTTCTCATTTCTCCTTTTTTTGAAGAAATCCTCAAAAACTAGTTGTCAAAAATAAGACAACAGAAAGAAGAGAGGGAAATCAGAAAATGATTCAGCATCCCCTGTCTCAATACACGTTCCTAGGATAACAAAGCATTCATAATCACTTCACTTGCCTTTTACATCAACCCATCTGTAGTTGAAACAGATAATAAACAAGAAACAAGCCACTCATTTTATTATATAATACTTATAATAGAAACATGGAAAAATTGGCTTTGCATTTTGTAGTCAAACTGATAACAACTGGTTTCAGAAATAAAGATGAAAATGCAGAAAATTATGTATGAAAGATGAAATATGTAGTGATAGAACTAACTAGGAGAAACATACTAAGTTTTGTCCATAATCCCCTAGGTAGCTTTTTCACATTTCAGATCAAATTTGGTGATACTTGTCTAAGAACCTGTTTTATCTCTTTTCCAAGAATTATAGTCTTCAGGTTTAGTGCCATTGATTGTAATTACACAAGAACAACTCTAGGTGTTCTATCTTTCCACCATAGCCATCATGAAAACTTTTAGTGGATGACAAATACTCCACAATTTCCTCCATGTTCATTCAAAGGTTATTTCTTAGTTTATGAAATTACAAAATTCTAAGCAAATGAAAAGTTTCCAATTTACTTCACTCAAACTGTGGGTGGTATCAGTATACATCCATACAGCATAATTAACATCTTTCTGTGGCTGAATATGTAGAGCAATATCCATTCAAAAACAAAACAAAACCCCACAAACAAACAAACAAAAAAAATTGAATCAAAAAGTTGCCAAAAACTCTTTTTTAACAGTATCTTATGACAGGAAATTGGATAATTTAATTAGGAAATGAACAAATGAAACAAACAAAATGGTTGGGCTTAATTATTAAATGAGTTATAGTTTCATTTAATGGAACGTTTTATTGTTACTACACAATATTAATCTTCTGAATTCAGAAAATTGACCAGAGGCTACTAAATCTTCATGTAAAAATTAATTTTCTTGCTTGCGTGCAACAGACATCTTGAATTGATAGGTGAATCCTGCTTATTATCTAAATTCTCCATCAGACCTTTTAGTCCCCCAAATGAACTCAGTTATACTCCAGTGAAGCCTAAAATATACATAGAATACAGCTATCCAAACAGTATCAAAAAGCATGCAAAGCCATGTGACTTCTTATCATCAAACCACTAAATAAAATTCATAAAATGGGTAAAAGGTATTAAGAGTTTTCTTCTCATCACTGATCCTATAAATATTTTTGAGGAGATTTTTCCTCTTCCGTGTTTTAATAGGTTTGCCTTTCTTCCCATTTTTGATTATATCTATGTAGCTGTTCTATCTGAATTGGGGAGGGGTGAGGTATAGATTTGGTTAGTGAAGGAAGAATATCAGTGTTCGGTTTCATTCTGAATTTGAAATAAACTTGAATATTCAATGAAATTAAAGATCAAAATGATAGCAAAAAGGTTTCATTAAAACTGAAGCACATAATTCTTTCTCTGTGTTGACACTTTATTTTTTATTGTACTTTAACAAAAAGTAGTCTATCTGAAAAGCATTTTGAAAACAAATCAAGACCTTCAGCTCAAAATATATTCAAAAACATTGCATTCAGTCAGCGATGAACTTTTCTACCTTCCTTGCCTTGTCCGTTATGTCTGGAAGGAAAACACAATTGAGAGCATTTTACAAAGCTTTTCTGTTCCAGTGCCCAAGTCCATTGAGGCTTGCTGATCAGCTCTATTCCCTGTACTTTGTAGAGCTTTTTTTCTTTCCCCTCGGTTGCCTAGAAAGGAGATGAGGTCTAATCTCGATCCAAATTGTGCAGATGGGCTCTGCTATTATTTAACACAACTTTGTTGAAGGTCATTGTGTAACAGCAAACCCCAGCAAGGACTCATCTGTTTGGTAACCCGAAAAGGTTTTTTACCTAGCTGCCTCTAACTTTTATCATTATAATAATTTTTAATTCAGTCTTAATATGCATTAAGTTAGTGTATTTTTTGAGGATGACAAAGCAACATTTTAAAGTTAGATCACAACTGACTAAAAACTACATCACTAATGTTGACTGAGATATTGCATTTAAATTTCTTTAGTAGGAATTGGTGAACTGTACATTAAGAGTAAGTTTGTTACTACTCAAGATATCTATAAACTACAAAAGATATCTATAAACTACAAAAGTAGCTTACTTTTGTTTGTAAACTACTTATCAGGTAAATTATACTTCATTGTATAAACCCTTATGACCTGCAGACACTAAGCACTTGCAATGGCAAAAAAAAAAGTATATTGCCTGAAGTTTAAATGATTTAGGAAAACCTGTAGACAGTGAGCTGCTCATTTGTGTTAAGTAGAACTTGTATTTACCTGTTTCACTTCTCTAGCAAAATCCAGCATCATTTCAACCTTGTTAAACAATGAGAAATCTGCTATTAAATACATTGAAACAACAGTCATAATATTTTAGCCTCTTACTATTGTTACCTCATGTCTTTTTTAATTTTTTTTTTATTTAAAATTACAAATAGGATACAGTAGGTGCAATTTAATTCACTGTACAAAGAGCATCAATGTATCCTTTTTAGCTTCCATCTGCTGCTCATCTGCACATCCACCATCCCTGTGCAGATGCATCAGACACCCTAAAAGTGTTAAAGACACAAGGTCCTTCACTTGGGCTTCTTTAGGCAAGTAATTCAAGCCCTTTGTGTCTGAATCTGAAAAGGAACACATTTTGTGGGATAAACGCACGTACTCAGTTTTCAGGTTCCTAACCCTGAAGACATAGTCCTGAAATAAGAACTTAAATTCCTTACCAAGGCATCCTAAAATTTCCTTGAACTATTAAGCCTCCTAAAAATTCCTTTGGCTTAACCATTTCCCTTCATCAAATGCCAAAGGAGCCAACACCTTTTAGAGACCTACCAACCGGGGATACAAGCAATCAGTCCTTTTCTGAGCAAAGGTATTTAAAATGCAGGACTGCTACTGTTCCAGCCCCTTAATTATTGCAGCTTCCCTTTTTTATGCGCTTTCTAACTCCACTCTGTCTGTCTTGAAGCATGGAGAAAACACAACCACACAGTAGTCAAAATGTGTACACTGCAACTTTTTTTACAGGAGCAAGATAACCAACTCTGTATTGTTTTTAATGCCTTTGTGATAGTGCCCAATGTTTTATCGGTTTTTCTTGATTACATACTGAGCTGACTTTTCCAGAAGACTGTCAATGGTGACCCTAAAGTTTCTTCTCTAGGTCATGGCTTCCAATTCACAGTCCAGCAGATACGATTAATGATTCTTTTCCCTATACACATCATCTTATATTTATTTACATTGAAACTCAAGAACTCTGTATCACCTGAAAACTTGGAGATTTCACTGCAGACTTCTGCTCCAAGTAATTGATGAAAATGTTGAATGAAACCAGTCCTCACATTGATTTATGGGGGGCCTACTAGTGATTCTCTTCCTCACAGAAAAGTGAACTCATTTTCCCTCCTTTAACCTCATTTCTAACAAAAAAAAAAAAAAAAAAAAAAAAAAAACCAAACCAAAAAAAACCCAAAAAATAATATCTCCTGTTACAGCTTTGCTCAATTGGACACAGAGACTTGCCAAGGGCTTTATAAAAGTCCAAATTATTATGTTCATCCTATCTCTCTTATCCACTTGCTCTTTAAAACCTCCTCAAGCATGAGCAGGTTTTGGGCAGTTATTTCCTTTTACAGAAGCCATTCTGATTCTTTCCAAACAGATCACATTTATCCAAGTTTTCATGATTCCAGTGATTTTATCTTTTATTACTGACTGCCAGATGGATACTTGGAACAGAAGCCAGGTGCACATGTCTGCGGTTCTTAGGATTCCCTCCAGAGCCCTTTCCATACCTGTGAGTTACATCGATGACCTGCCAGTCCTCTGGTACAGCTGCAGTCTGTGATGACAGGTTACACACTTTGGCCTCTGCTTGTATAACTTCACATTTGGGATCCTTCAGAACTCTGGTGAACATCAGGCAGCCCTGGTGACACATTAACATTAAACTTACTTGATCCAACAATTCCTTAAAATTTATGTAGTGCTTTTGACTTACTTGTTACAAAGAAAGTATCAGGTGTGGGTATTACACAACACCTAGATGTCTTTCTGATTTTTATTTTAAATACTCCTCTATTACCTTTTAATGTTCAGTCCCAGCAGCCTTGTTTCTATTTGATTAAGGTGCAACTTGTTCTTCCTGGGCAGATTCTTTTGTTCCCCATCCTGATACATGAAATGCCACATCTCTCCAGCACAGTTTCATTTGTGCATGGAGACACTTGATTCCTGGCTGCATCCTGGGCCACACACACGAGACTAGATACACTTTTGCAAATAATGGTGGAAAGATAACTTTTTAAGCCATTATTTGAAAATGTTGAATAATCCAGAGTGACAAACATTGAAAAAAAAATCCATACCAAAAAAAAAAACCCTTAATGTTAATCATGTAATTTTTAGGCTAATGTATTGTTTAGGTTGACTCCAGTAGGCAGCCAAAACATTAGTGTGTTATAAGCAGTGTTTTGTTCACAAATATAAAACATATTACCATATGAGCTGCTATGAAGAAAATTAACTCTATCCCAGCCAGACCCAGTATACACATAGATACATATAGATGTATGTACATCCAGAACCACATACATTAAAATATGTTCACAGAAGTAAAAAAAAAATTGTGATATACGTGGGAACCCATACCAGCTTCTTTGGGCTGGAATTCAGAAATTTTTTGTGAGCATTATATAAAGAATGTCTCATGCTTATAAGAATGCTTATTAGAAATAATAATATATCTTTGCAAGTAACCACTTGCTTCAATACATTAAATTTCTTTTCCTTCTTCTATCCTGATGGCCATATCCTGATGAAAGTTAAATTCATCAAGTCTAGAATATATACTACATTGTCATGGATTTAACCAAATGACATGGTTCAGGATTATTCTCACATTAAATATATGCACATTACATTTTTATAACAGTATAAATTGTTCATATATTTTAAAATGAGGGCTCTTTACAGGTAATTCTTCAGTAAAATGAAAGCTAAATTCATCAAATATGCTCCTGTGCCTATGAACAATCCTTGAGTTTTACAGGGATACAATCATTGTTTCCTTGTACCAGCTTTTCTCTCTCTCTTGTTGTACCAATTCTAAAATGAAAGTTATAATAAGCAACCGTATTCTGGGCTGCATCAAAAGAAGCGTGACCAGCAGGTCATGGGAGGTGATTCTCCCCCCTCTACTCTGCGCTCGTTAGACCCCACCTGGAGTACTGTGTCCATCTCTGGAGTCCTCAACAGAGAAAGGACATAGAACTGTTGGAATGAGTCCAGCGGAGATGATTAGAGGGATGGAGCACCTCTCCTATGAGGACAGACTGAGGGAGCTGGGGCTGTTCAGCCTAGAAAAGAGAAGGCTCCAGGGAGACCTTCTAGCAGCCTTCCAGTATCTGAAGGGAGCCTACAGGAGAGCAGGAGAGGGACTCTTTGTCAGGAAGTGTAGTGATAGAACGAGAGGTAATGGTTTTAAACTGGAAGAGGGGAGATTTAAATTGGATGTTAGGAAGAAATTCTGTCCTGTCAGGGTGGTGAGGCACTGGAAGAGGTTGTCCAGATAAGTTGTGGATGCCCCATCCCTGGAGGTGTTTAAGGCCAGGCTGGATGGGGTTTTGAGCCACCCGCTCTAGTGGGAGGTGTCCCTGCCCATGGCAGGGGGAGTTGGAACTTGATGGTCTTTGAGGTCCCTTCCAATTCTAACCATTCTATAATTCTATGATCTGCTTTTTAAGTTGCTTAATATAAAAATGGCAGTGGCAAAGACTCGCTGCTTTGTCTGGGCCATTTACAGATGCTAATGAATTCTTATCTAGCACAAATGTGATTAGAAATGCACTAGGTAAAGGAGATTGATCTCTGTAATAGTTAATGAAAATGACCTGAATAACAGAAAAAAAAAGTGCTGCGAATCTAGTTTTTGCTGCCCAAAGCGTTGCTCACCCTTGGCAGGCCACCTCTTTTAATGCATGTTTGACTGATGTGGTATCACGAACCACCTTTATCTTGAAATAAAGGTTATGAAGATAAGGATTCCAAGAGACTTTGGGATGTCTTCACAACTCTTCATCATGTTTTTATTACTAACTGTAATGCATCAATCTTTTATGAATATTAACACAGCAATTATATTTTCAAAAATTTTACCTGTAGTTCTCTTGTCAAAGTGAATTATATTTAGTGAAGCTTGGGTAATAACACAATTAAAAGCACTATTAAAAAATAAAATTGAAATACATGGAAAAACAACAACAACAACAACAAAAAAAACACTGAAAAACAAAAACCAAAAAACCCCCAAAATTACAAACCCAACAAAAAGCAAAATCATGCTTTGCAATATATTATCAATCTTTAAGAATGCAAACCTCTTGTATATGTTCCAGAAGCAGGGGCAGAAAACAAGCAGACAACAAAAAATGATGTGCTAGAGGAGACAAAAAATGTCTCACAACAATTTATTTGGCAATCAATAGAGAGCATAGACCTTACCTGGTTTTAACAACTAATGAAACAATAAAGAGCCCAGAGACAGAGAAATTTCACATGCCACCACAGGTTACCAAGAAGCAAAGGTTTCTGTATTTGTAAGGTTGTTCCTACAAATAGAGAGCTGGTTTTAAGGCACTAATTCATTCAAGGGTTTCAACGGACACCATAATTCATGAAAACTTAGAATTAAGTTTTTTGAGATGAATTACAGCCTTATAGCAATTCCTAATTATGTGTTATAGATAACCTAAATGACAGAAAACCACAATTAAAAGTGGAAAAAAAAAGTGATTAGTATGGATCCTGTTCTATTAATAATCATGAATACCATACCAATTTCATATACACACATATGAAACAATACAGGAATAAGTATTTTTCTTAAGTGGTCTAAAAGTACTTAGAAATCTTTTAAATTGGATTTCATTATACACCTCCTGTTTACAGGTTTGATGAAATATTTCAATTAATGGTTTCATTTACATGTATGTTTTGGAACTCCTTGGGAGTTTAAATGTATTAATTTTACTTAAAGATTTTTTTTAAGTAGCAGGACTGCTGTAAAGCCGCCTTTATGTTAATGTGAATCTGACCTAGTACACTGACCTTTGTAACTTACTGAAAGCTTTCCACATGGAAACCAAAAGATCCTTCTGGGATTCCATAACACTAACAACATATGGGCTACAAACAATATAATGCAGAAAAAGTTTGGTTTTCAGAAGAGGGTATGAAATTAGATGGAAAAGAAAAAAAATCACAGATTTCAGAATGAATCATCTGTCTGTTTGCTTTTAGCCATTTGTCATCATAGTTTACAGGTACAAGAGTGATGTTACATGCTTACATATTTTTGATGCACTCTGCAGGGTTGTTTCTGACTGTGCTGTATAAATTTCTCGCTGAGTGTTTATTAGGTTTTGACTGAAAGACTTTTGAAGGAGCCTACGCATCCCCTGACACCCAAGAGTATATCTGGGAATCAGATGAAAGCCTGGTCTATCCATCTGGAGGTGTTGTTCCTCTCTGCTGGCCCTCATCCAGCAACACTGTCTTTCCTGGCAGTATATCTCCAAAAACTACACTACCATAACAAGTGATTATGTTTATATTGTGTAGAACAGGAGCTGCTGACAGATTCATTCAGTTTGAATCTTTTTTTTTTTATTATTATTATTACTTTAACATTTGGGCACAAGGTAGATTGTGAACTATTTAGGTTCTTTTTAAAAAATATCACTTTTCCTCTTTCAGTACTAGATAGGTAGTGTCAAGAACAAAAGAAATAATGTTAGCTGTCAGCATAAACCCCATTCTCAAAAGATTCTCCCCTCCTCTATTATGTGTTCATGCAGAAGAAATTATACTTTATAAATCAGGAGGATTATTCCATAGCATATATAGAACACAATAGGGAAGGAATCCCATAAAACTGTATAAAAACAGTATAAAACCTGACTTAGATTTTTTTTTCCTAATGACTGAAATGTACTCTTAAATAGGCTTTTACCAGTTAGTTATTTGGTCCCACTACTTTGATCCACACTATATTTTCATTCCAGGGAAGTTAATTACATTATGTTTATTTATCTCATTTTCAATCGAACAAACAAACAAAAAAACCTTCCTGAAAATTAGTTCTGTTGGATAAACAAGAAAGATACTGTATAATCAGGAAATTCTGCATCTTCCTGTGAAAACCTGTTTATCACAGAAGATTTTTTTGTAATGTCAAAAAGAGGAGACCATTTAGATCAAAATAAATTTTAATTTCTGGTTGTGTTTTACAATGACGTCAGAAATCACCATAGTAACTTGCATAAACAATGTTTAGATTTCAGTGTCATGAGGTGCTTTCTATATTTATAAAAAACTAATTATTATAATGAACTGAACAGCACCAGTGAACTGTTCCATGCTTACAGAAATAAGTTGTAGAGAAACTTTTGTAGTCATAGACAATAACATTAGTCAGGGTGGTTACCCTGAGTGTTCTAGAAACCCAGTCATTTGTATCCATTTATTCCTTTCAAAAGTTCACCAAAAACATCACAGAAGCAAATAAAATTATGGTCGCTCCCCTGAAGAAGTTCATAAAGCAAAGCCCGAATTGGTTTCACTTAAATTTATGCTTTTGATTTAGGATGTGTGAGGCTGTTTTCTGTCCCCATAATCACTGGGAACCCCAGGTCTCAGATCCTCCATGGAGCCTAAAGGCATGTTACTCCTAAATTTATTGCCTCAGATCTCTAAAGTTTAGTGAGATAAAACTGGACCTTGCATTTTGTAGTTGGGATTTTCAGTAGTGTGACAGCACTGTGCAGGATCAGGCTCTCAGCTTTACCCTGTGTGAAGTCAATGGAGTTCCATATGGTTATAACCGTTTGCCCACAGGCTTCCTATTTAAAACTGGGGCCTGAACGTTATCCTGTCTCAAATCAGTGGGGCTCTGTGTTGGTTCATTAGCTCACAACGTGCTGCCAATTTGAGGATTGGGGTTTTAATTGGAACTTATTTACAAGCTAAATTGCTGCTGAACCTATTATTATTATTTTTTTTGTACTGGTCGGGGGACTTTGGGGAGAATTATGAGAAAGAACACAGGAGATCTAAACAGAAGGCTGTGATGAGAAAGGATAACCAGAGAGAAGTCAGTCTTTTCTTCTCCTATAACAGTACTTCCCATATATGCACCCTGTCTTTACAATCTCATTTGTGCTATGTAAGGTGGAGCAAAAATATTACAAGAACAGCTACAGAGAACAAAAGCAGATGTAATTCAATACTGCCTCAGCCACCGACTCAGTTTAATTTTTCTTGATTCAAGAGTTTCGGTATCTCACATTTTACTAGTCTAGTAAAGCATATCAAGCATATTCAAATCACTCATTAAAGTAATTTCCGTCAAGGAGCTTCTGTGAACTTGGCCATGTATCATCAATCAAATGCTGTCAGTCTGAGTCAGCTTCAGCTCCTGTGCTGACTCACACTACCGATACTAGATGGAGTGAAGATGCCACAAGAATGCACTGGGCACATCAAGGAAGAGAGCTGCAAAATGAAAATATCTCTACCCTGACATTGAAAATAAAGGGAGTTGAATGGATTTGATAATATATTAACAACCTGTTGTATGAAAACGATGACTGTTCGGGATTCTGACTTAAGCAGAATCTGTTGGGGCAATAATGAGATAAAAAGGTACAAACCCTTGGGACAAGAAGACTACTGAAATTTGGCATTTACATTGTTTAGAAGACCTTTATACTCTGTCTATGTATAAAAGAGACAAGTTTCACAAAAAGATTGTATGCTTCAGATTTCTTGTGTTCCATAAAAGGTCTTGGAATAATTTACCCATCAGGAAACACATTCTAACGGGCTTCTGGTTATAAATGTAACAACAATATGATTTTAATATTAAAAATATTCCATTTTATATTTGCTACTTATAATAAACTAATTTGAAAATAGAATTGTTTATTATAATAATGCTATTTAATTATTTCAATAACAAACAATAAGAATCAAAAAACATAAGAGCATAGACATGAGGAATTTGTAGAGACACACCAAAAGACATTAAAAATTGATGTTCTGTTCACTCTTTCATCTGTGCTGCTTTTAATTGCACATACATTTTTAGTTAAGCCTGGTTTGCCTCGTGCTCTGGTTCTGTTCCGAGTTTGTGATTTTCTAACCAGATTTGTGTAGCCTACGGTGAGCTCTAATCAAGACCAAATAGCTGCACTCCCCAAAGAAATGTTGATCAGGTAGGAATAACAGGATTGAAAAAAAGAGATGGGAAAGTCAATCTTACTGTTGTCGCACTTCTTAATATGATCTCTTTCTGGGTAAATCATCGTAAATGAGGAAAGGGCCACTTTTCAGCTCTTCTACATTGTCACAATGGTGCCTGGGATAAAATTCAAGAATCTGTCCTCATATTTAGAGACTGTATTTATGATTTTGTAGAGCTAGTTAATAAGCTAGGCATCTTTCCCTCGAAAATCACAAATAGGGGCCAAGTTAATTAAGTGTTATGAGGCAACAAGCCAAGGGTGGCGAATTCTTCTGAACTTAATAAGATGAATTAGATTAGGAACACTGGCAAATCTGCTAACATCATTCCCTCATGTCTACCTGCTCAAATATAGAACATTTGAGGAACCCATTTCCAAACAAGTCCAGTGACTGAAGTTGGACACACAGGTGCATTTTTAGGAACTTTGTCCAACATGTGTATGCTTCTATATGGATCTCTGGAAATTCATGTTAGGTTCCTCTGTTTTGAAATTAAGATGCGTGTGGTGTTTGGCAATGTATGACAGATGTACCACATTTTGCTAACTTAGTTGATTACCTTGATTATTTTATTGGACTCAATATACAGCAGTTCTTTCACAACTGTCACAACTCTTTCCAAGATGGTTGCTTACAAACTTACCTTTTGAAATATGAAGCTGGAATTCTAATTATTATTTAGAGTTTTTTTCTTAAGATTTTTTTTTAATTTGAATTATTTATAATTTACATGTTAAATCTTTTTCCAATTAACAACAAAGCAGTGATTAGTTTCCATAGTTAAGAGCTCTGTAGTTATTTCTGACAGCACTGATACCGTATACAAGCAGCAGCCTATTAAGACACTTAAAATACTTGCCAAGTGAAGATATTTTGCAGCAGATACCACAGCTTAGCATACATAAATGAAATATGCCTCCTGATTATGCAGCAGCTGAGAAATAAATAAGTACATAGAATTAATCACAGGTGGGAGATCCTGCTGGAACTTGGATACTGAAACTGTGCTATGCCACTCCCCCTTTTTATCAAGTAACATAAACCTTTTTCTAGGCAATGTGATGACAAAAAATTATTGTTTGATATACAACAGAGGTGTAAAACCCTTGTTTCTCAAAGTAGGTTAATTTGACTCCTATGTATTTGCTGAAGGCTGGTCAATGCAACTCCCCTTTCTGTGAGGGGGAATTAGACTCCTTTTTCACCCTGTTTAATCCACTTATGTTATGAAACTCCACATGAAAATTATGTCAATGATGTTTGAGGCTTTTTTTGTCTTTTTTCTTTTTTTAAAGATATCTAATACAAACTTAGAGCTTCTGTTTCAGAGTTGCATTTTTGCAGAATGAGAGCAACTTCACCAGATTCATTGGTCCTGATTCCCTTTTCACTGACACTTAATATGATATGATCTGAGTCAGGTCATAATCATGGCCTTAGTCTGAGAGACTGTAAATTTAACTAAAAACGTACCCCTGTGACTGCCTAATTTGTCTGGTCTGTCTCATTGCTTTTGAAGTGACATCTTGACATCCATCTCTCTTCCAATAATGCGCTGTCTCTTGTCAAGCTTTTGCACTCCTCTCCAGAACGCTGTTAGTGGAATGAAACTATTAAAAACCATGGGAAAACAACATAGATGCCTCTGAACACTATTCTATCCTTCCCAATTAACTCTTTTGTGCGTCTTTTGTTACTAGCATGTGGACTTAGGTCAAAAAACCCCACTGGTTACCCAAAGAGAGAAATGATTCCTCTGCTCCTCCATCTGGACAGCAAGCATGCTATATATGTACACAATTACTTACAAAGCATCACAATATATGCAAAGCATTTTGTGTTGTAGGGACAATTCTCCTACTGAAGGTAGTCAAGAGAATAAACTGCAGGGGTGATTGACAAAATATGACAGGAGCAGGAGCAGATAGGGGCTGGCTAGTGTATGATGAAAGCTTTATATGTCTACTTATGCATGAACAAAAGCACTGAATGTAAAATAAATGTATATATATTGTAAAGCATTCCTCAAACCATAAAAACGTGTTCCTACACAGTAATAGTCACCAGCAATCCTATTATTAAAACCCTGTCTGTTCTGCTTTTAAAACTAAGGGATAATAAAAGCAAGTAATGATCTGTTGAAAAATGGTATGCCCTTTTCTCAGTCTCTAAAGCTAGTCAGAAGTACACAAACCCCAAGAATTTAACTTTAAAGCTTGTCTCTGTGAATTTTTCTAGTAAGCCTCAAGTATCCTTAATATGTACTCATATACTGTTTTATGTATGTGAGTCAATAAGTACATACAGAACATGTGCAGAATGAGCCTTCATACAAGATGATTACCAAAAACTTAAGTGTTATATTTTGTGAAATACAAGTAGCAATACTAGTAACAATACATGCTCTGTGACTGGTGACACATTGTAATTGAATTAAAACATTATATATATATAGTATAAATTACAAAAAAAAACTATAATAAAGATTATGGCTATTGAGGCTGAGGGAGTTGGAGTTGTTCAGCCTGGAAAAGAGAAGGCTTCAGGGAAACCTTATAGCAGCTTTCCAGTACCTAAGGGGGTCTTACAGGAGAGACGGGGAGGCCCTCTTTGTCAGAGAGNTTCCTCTGCTCCTCCATCTGGACAGCAAGCATGCTATATATGTACACAATTACTTACAAAGCATCACAATATATGCAAAGCATTTTGTGTTGTAGGGACAATTCTCCTACTGAAGGTAGTCAAGAGAATAAACTGCAGGGGTGATTGACAAAATATGACAGGAGCAGGAGCAGATAGGGGCTGGCTAGTGTATGATGAAAGCTTTATATGTCTACTTATGCATGAACAAAAGCACTGAATGTAAAATAAATGTATATATATTGTAAAGCATTCCTCAAACCATAAAAACGTGTTCCTACACAGTAATAGTCACCAGCAATCCTATTATTAAAACCCTGTCTGTTCTGCTTTTAAAACTAAGGGATAATAAAAGCAAGTAATGATCTGTTGAAAAATGGTATGCCCTTTTCTCAGTCTCTAAAGCTAGTCAGAAGTACACAAACCCCAAGAATTTAACTTTAAAGCTTGTCTCTGTGAATTTTTCTAGTAAGCCTCAAGTATCCTTAATATGTACTCATATACTGTTTTATGTATGTGAGTCAATAAGTACATACAGAACATGTGCAGAATGAGCCTTCATACAAGATGATTACCAAAAACTTAAGTGTTATATTTTGTGAAATACAAGTAGCAATACTAGTAACAATACATGCTCTGTGACTGGTGACACATTGTAATTGAATTAAAACATTATATATATATAGTATAAATTACAAAAAAAAACTATAATAAAGATTATGGCTATTGAGGCTGAGGGAGTTGGAGTTGTTCAGCCTGGAAAAGAGAAGGCTTCAGGGAAACCTTATAGCAGCTTTCCAGTACCTAAGGGGGTCTTACAGGAGAGACGGGGAGGCCCTCTTTGTCAGAGAGTGTAGTGATAGGACAAGACATAATGGTTTTAAACTGAAAGAGGGGAAATTTAGATTAGATATTAAGAAGAGACTCTTTGCTGTGAAGGTGGTGAGACACTGGAACAGGTTGCCCAGAGAAGTTGTGGATGCTCTGTCCCTGGAAGTGTTCAAGCCCAGGCTGGATGTGGCTTTGAGCAACCTGCTCTAGTGGGAGGTGTTTCTGCCCATGGCAGGGGGGTTGGAACTATATGACCTTTGAGGTCCCTTCCAATTCAAACCATTTTATGATACAATGGACCTACTCTAAATGGTCCGTGTCTTACTTGAGCTGGGAGCTGCAGAGCTGGACATAGTGCTTGAGGTGGGGTCTCACAACAGCAGACTAGAGGGAGAGAATCACCTCTCTTGACCTGCAGGCCATGCTTCTTTTGATGCAGCCCAGATATGACTGGATTTCTGAGCTGCAAGCGTACATGGCCAGCACATATCCAGTTTTTCATCTACCAGTGCCCTCAAGTCCTTCTTCTCAGGTCTGCTCTTAATCCGTTTGTCTCCAATCCAGTTGTATTGATACTAGGGATTGCCCTGACCCAGGTACAAGACCTTGTACTTGGCCTTGCTGAACTTCATGAGATTCATATGGACCCACTCCTTAGGCCTTGTAAAGGCCTGCTCTAGATGGCATCTCTTCCCTCCACCATATCTACCGCACCATGTAATTAATGAAGATATTAAATAGTGTTGGTCCAAGTATGGATCCTTGAGGGGCAGTACTCATTGCTGGTTTCCACTTGGATATTGAGCTGTTCACAGATACATCTTGGTTAAATTGAAACTTAGGTGCAACACATTTCTTTAAGCTATTTTCAGTTGCTATTAATTTTCACTTTCCTCTGGCATTGTCAGTTAAACAACTCCATTTATTTCACTTAAGAAAGGACTGAATTAACTTGTAAATGTCTCAAAGGTACAGAAGAGTTGTTACTACTTCCAGAATTTTTTAAAGATACAGAGGAAATGTCACAGAATTGAATGTTATTTGTACAATCATCCAGCCTGGTGTTTAAAAACAACTGGGAACATTTGAATAGTATAATATAATATATAATATGTTCCAATAACACCCATGGATGAGTGAGTCTACTTTGGCAGAATAACTAAACATTTCAGCACATTTTTTTTAGTGTTAGGCCAAAATGCATTATTGTCCTGTCATGATTCTGTTATTTCATTGCAAAAATCTAGACAAAATATTTTTTTACCTAACCTTGGGAACTGAGACTAAATTATATTCAGGCAACTGCTTTTACATTTGATGTTTGTATGCTTCAATAGAAGTGTCTAACAGTCTATTAGAGAATATTTCTTTAAGGAGTACTGTCCGCTATGTGTCTATTCACAGAGAGACCGTAAGAGAATGACATCTAATTTTGCAGTAGTATTTCTAGGCTTAGAAGATATGTGTTATGTATAAAGTAAGGTCAGTAACCCCCCCTTCCCTGACAAAACACAAACTAACCAACCAACCAACTAAAACAAATCACATACTGTGCAAGTGTACTAAAAACAATGGTCTTCACAGAGGGTGGTGGTATCTTGTGGCCAAAAAAAGTTAAAAGGGAACTTAAGATTTTCACTAGTCAATTTGAGTGCAAATTTCTCTTTGCCCATGAATACAGAGCATAAACCAGTTTTCTATATTCCACCATACAATACAGTGTCAGTTTAGATTTATTATCACTGTTAAAGAACCTAAAGTAACTTTTATAGCTCATAAAATCTCTGGACAATCTCATGGATGTGAAACAACCCATCTCATTTATTTGCAAACATTCAGGTATTTCTGAAACAGTCATAGCTGTTGATTACACAGCCCAGAGAAATGGCCTTGTTTCAGTACCAGCTGAGAACATTCCCAAAACAGTGAATTTTAGAGAACCAGCCAGTGGAAGTTAAGATTCAAAGGAATCATGTCTCTGAACATTAAATTGAGTGGGATTCATTTGAACCAACGGTATCCATCTAAAGTCTAGATGTCTGCTCTGCTCTTAAGTCAGCTATTAAGAATGCTCCTCTTTTACTGTGTTATTTTCCCCTTTGACAGAGTAGAAATCTAAAGAGTTTAAACAGATACATAGACTTAATATGGACAAATGTAGGAAAAAATAATGTGCTTTTTTTTTTTTTTTTAATATG
>VZRU01001123.1:61587-80935 GCA_013398155.1 Pedionomus torquatus
TTTTTTTCCCTATATTTCCTGTTTATTGTGCTGCTTATATTTTCATTAAAGTAGTTTAGCTTGTTCTAAACTCTTGAATCTCTTTAACTCCTTCCTCTCCTCTCTTTACCCAAAGGGGGGGAAAAGGGTGGGGGGCATCTGTCGCTCAGGGTTTGGTGGGTTTGGCTGAAACCGCGACAGGGCATTATGACTTACATATGTTTAAATGATTAATTTCAAGATATATTTGTGTGCATTCTATAATAAAACTGACACACCCTACTTCAATGACCATGGAGGGTGATAGAGTAAGGGAGAAAAAAAAAGAGTAAGTCATTTTGTGGACATAAAAAGAAAAGCCCGTGAAATGACTAACCAACTGAGACAATGATGACATTTCAGGTGGACAGCTTCTGAGGCTTTGAGCCAGATATTTAGATGAACAAACCATCTACAAATTCAAATTATGTTATTAGGGAATGAAAGTATATAACTGTGAAAAAGCCCAGTCTAAAGGATCAGGAGTTTGTGGTCCTTGAGATGGATTTACTGTGCTAAATTTGCTGTGATGTGGAACTGTCTCTTATCCGCACATCATAGAAGAGGAAAGGAAAGATTCTGTTCTTCACTGGAAAGCCAACATTTACCAAAAGAGTACTTGTTATACTAGAGTTTGCTTTCTTTGGAAAAACAAAAGACACGAATGACTTGTTTGAAAGTGTAATTAAGCAATTATACAGCCTGACAATTCAGCAATGACCACTGTATTAATGTTTTATAGGCAGATGTCAAGGCATTCTAATTTTGAAGGAAGGAGGAGTCTAGCTAGGAGTCAAAATGAATGCAGTAAAAAGGGAAAATAGGTGCTAGAGACAGCCAAGCATGTGTTAAGTTTGGTTCATTAAAGTAAACAAACAAACAAAAAGCGGAAAGAAAAAAAATAATAAAAGAAAGGTTTTAAAGCATCTTGTGGGAAGACATACCAACATGAATTGCTTTTGTATACTGAGTAGTAACCTGCAAACTAGGTAAGGTTCTAACAAATGTGACATCAGTGGAGAAGAATTTGAAGAAAATAACTTATGGATGTTTTGAAACAAACAGCAAATAGCTGATGAAGAAATTCAAGCAACCTCATCATCAGCTCTCTCTGTCGACTTGACCTTGGAAACAGATCCATCGGCCCTGTATGATCTCATCTTCTTGTTTATCTTCTGTGACAGTTTGGAAGTCAAAAATGAGCCTTTACCTTGAATCCTTTTACTAAATGCTCTTTTATCCAGCTTGTGTCAAAATGCTTTATTGCATTCTGCTCTTTTAGTTCCTTGTCATGAGTTCTTCTCTGTCCAGTCAGTGGTTATATGAAATGGTAGGTTTTTACAAAGATTGGTTCTCAGCATGAAGCCAAAGATATGAAGGAGACAACATTGTGTGTAGCTGTATTTCTTCAAAAGATATGAAACACACAAAATATTCTGAAACGGCATATTCTGGTCAGGCGGTGGAGTGCTTTTGATGCTAGCACAGCTCTATGAAAGGAATGAGCAGTGAACATGCATCTTAAACAGTGAAATAATTTCTATTCATTTCTCTTCAGATACTCACATTGCTCACATAAGCAAATTGTCTATATGCTTTTGACAGTCAATAGGGAAAGGAGTACATCTAAAGCATAATTCAGCTGTCCTCCTCAGTTGTACAGTGTCCCTTCCGTTCTCAACAGCAGTTCATTTGAACTGTTCATACTGAAGAAGCCAGCATAAATGATTGGGCTTTACCTTTGTGCACAATACTGCATTCACAACTTCACACCTTTCTGTCTTCTAAGTGACAAAGAACAAAGAATAATCTTTGCCTATGCTTTACTGAATGAGAATTAACTGACCCAACCATATTTCATACCATGGATAATGCCTTTCTCCTTTTGTTCCTCTATAAATCAGCAACACTTAGTTGAAATGCAAAAGCTTTCAGAGCTTTAAGCCAAAAAAAAAAAAAAAAAACCCCAGAAAAAAAAGAAAAACAACTGAAACCCTACCTTTAAATTCTATAACTCAGAGACATCTTGGACTTGTTAAGAGATAAAATATCCAAACATTAAAATTTCCAAACATTATAGAATCGTAGAATGGTTAGAGTTGGAAGGGACCTTAAAGATCATCAAGTTCCAATCCCCCTGACATGGACAGGGACACCTCCCACTAGACCAGGTTGCTCAAAGCCCCATCCAGCCTGGCACTGAACACTCCCAGGGATGGGGCATCCACAACTTCCCTGGGCAACTTCTTCCAGTTTCTTACTACCCCCCCAGTAGAAAATTTCTTCCTAATATCTAATCTAAATCTACCCTCTTTCAATTTAAAACCATTACCCCTTGTCCTATCACTGCACTTCCTGACAAAGAGTTCTTCTCCTGCTCTCCTGTAGGCTCTCTTCAGATACTGGAAGGCTGCTATGAGGTCTTCCCTGAGGCTTCTCTTCTCCAGGCTGAACAGCCCCCGCTCTCAGCCTTTCTTCATAGGAGAGGTGCTCCATCTCTCTGATCATCTTCATGGCCCTCTGCTGGATCAGTTCCAACAGGTTCGTGTCCTTCCTGTGCAGAGAACTTCGAAGCTGGCCACAGTACTGCAGGTGAGGTCTCACAAGAGCAAGCTAGAGAGGCAGAATCACCTCCCTGGACCTGCTGGCCACACTTCTCTTGATGCAGCCCAGGATACAGTTGGCTTTCTGGACTGCCAGAGCACATTGCTGGCTCATGTCAAGCTTCTCATCCAATGAGCACTCCCAATCTGTCTCCTCAGGGTTGCTCTCCAGCCATTATCCGCTCAACCTGGATTTGTGCCTGGGATAGCTTTGATTTATAAATGCTTTGAAAGAGTTAAGTGAGTTATTTTCAAGTCTGTAAGAGAGGCATCAGCTCTTCTGTTTTATACACAAACTTTTCATGTCACTTTCTGCTTACTGGTCTTTGATAAACTTCTCAAATTGACTATGGCAGTTCACAGTACTTTGCAAGCAAAGAACAGTAGACTTGCTAGTCTACTAAAGCAGCCAGTGGCTTTCACAGCATTGGCTGTGCTATCAAATTCAAGATAAACACTGGCAGCAGTTCTTTAAAGCAAGTAAAATGTCTCAGTGTATAACACATCTACGGTTCAGTATTGCGAGGTTATTTTTATGTGACTAACACCACTTAAAATGAAGGACTATTTCCATGGTAAGAGCTCTAAGTTAAAAGTGAAATCAGCCTGCACCGATCAAACCCATATACCAGTTAGTAGTAGTAAATAGTCATTGGCCATGTCAATGGCTTCAGTTTACTACAAGCAGAATAAAAAAATGTTGAGGAAGAGATTAATAAGCGCTGTATTTTCTTGCATACTTCTTTTGTTATTTTCTTCATTTTTCCTTCCCTCTATTGTATTCCTGTTATGTCTTTATAGATTGTGGATCCACAGTTACATTGGTTTGGTTTATGAAGTTGCCAGTTGCCAGCTGCTGTGTAGAAACTATCTGTGTATATGCTGTAAACCTGTAACAAATGCAATGTAATTCACCTTATTGTAGCACATAATTGAAGCAGTATAAAAGGCTTGAAAATACATAGAGTTTTTCAAGGACTGAAAATACTCACACACAAAGCATGGCTTATGTGATATGTGGTAACTTGTTTACCTGTAGAAGTTTGACGATGTGCCTGAACTCCAGCACTGCCTTATTCTGAATTTTTCAGTTAACTTTCCTAATATTTACTTCCACACAAAAATTCCACTTAGATTGATTTAGTGATTTTCACTTCAGAAGTTGTAGGCTATTTCTGTATGTCCTTGTTGGAACTGGATCTGTGTGTTGCTTCCAACCTTTCTGCTTCCTTTGGTGTTCTTTGAAATTGCTGGGATGTTTCCATTGTTTGTTAATGCAGAATGTGCATGTGATTCATACTTCCTACTTTCATCTATCCTTGCTAACCCCAAAATTACTCTCCTTTCTTTCCACACTTATGCTATAATTTCAACTAGATAATTATGCTATAATTCACTAGAATTCCTCTATTTATGGAACAGAAAAATCATCATAAATCTAATTGTTTTCAGGGGCAAAGAAAAGTCTTTGAACTTTGTAACGTCATGAAACATGGTACATGTCTTATATGTCATGTCATATGTACCATATATCTTTTTTTCTTTATTTTTTTTTCTGGTCTAAATTTGCTATTTTTACTTGCTTCAAACATACTGCAAGACCTTATTTTGAACAGGAGTGTAAAAAAATCATTAAATGAAATCATCCATTCAAATTTGAATGGTTTGTGAATTTAATATCTCACTCAAGATTCACCACTTTCCCAGTGGAGCATGGGTATTTCTATAGTTCTCTAGTGTAAAGCAAGCTAGATCAGATAAATTATTTTACCTTGCACTCAAATGTCTCACAAAGCTCATTTATTCAAATATCAGAACTCAGAAGAATCATAGGATCATAGAATCATAGAATGGTTAGGGTTGGAAGGGACGTTAAAGGTCATCGAGTTCCAACACCCCTGCCATGGGCGGGGACACCTCCCACCAGACCAGGTTGCTTAAAGCCCCATCCAGCCTGGACTTAAACACTTCTAGGGATGGGGCATCCACAGCTTCTCTGGACAATCTGTTCCAGTTTCTCACCACCCTCGTAGTGAAAAATTTCTTTCTGATCTCTAATCTAAATCTCCCCTCTTCCAATTTAAAACCATTACCCCTTTGTCTTGTCACTGCACTTCCTGACAAAGAGTCCCTCTCCAGCTCTTCTGTAGGCTCCCTTCACATACTGGAAGGCTGCTACGAGGTCTTCCTGGAGCCTTCTCTTCTCCAGGCTGAACAGCCCAAGCTCCCTCAGTCTGTTTTCATAGGAAAATGGTGACTTTTAATCTGGATTTTTAAAACTTGTTTAATTTGGGGAGCTGAAGAAAACATAAGACCTGTCTATTTTCTTGAGATAGGAAAGGGTAGCAAGAACAAAGCTGTTTCATGGAGACATTTTTTGTTAGGACAAGTAATAGATTGTTTTCTCCTTAGCCCAGTTCCTGCAGCTAAGAAAAAGAACCAGGGTTTTCCACTGCTGAGGTCCCAAATTAAATCCATATTGCACCAAAAATCTTTTCCAGCATTTTTACCCACCATCTCAGTTCAAGCTGTTCAAGTGTCAGTTTTTTCTAGCTTGTGTGATGTTGTGTGCTTAGAGTAACTGATATTTTGTTGTGTACTGAGAAAGGCATAATACTGTCACTGTAGTAGGAACATGCTGATGACACAGAGTAGGACAGAGCTCCTCAGCATTATCAGTAACTGTGAAACAAGCAGAGGTTATCTGACAAACATAGCTGTTTAACTTTTTTTTTTCCTACTTCAAAAACATGAGTGAGGTATGTATTTGGGGGTAACTTTTTCAAAATCTATCACTGATTTTTAGCTCCAGATTATGACTGAAAATTTAAAGGTGAGTACTTGACTTCCCCTGTGCCACCAAAAATCTCCTCTAATGTGCTTCCGATACTTCTTTGTGCTTCACTCTTAATCCAATTAAAAATGTTTGACTAACCGTCAGATGTTCCCTTTTGCTTGTACCAAAACAGAGGTGGGAGAACATTGTAAAACATTTATATTAATATTAAACCCTGTAGATAAGTGGGTCCACTTCAACTGTTTTCATGCCTACTTTATGCTTCCTTCCTGTCAATATTCATCACTAGCTTTACTAGTGATAAAATTCTTGAAAGACACTTTCAGCTTGAATGCTCATTTGCCAAAAGCAAAAACTGAATTACATAACCAGTCAGTCATGTGAGTTTCAAAAATCTAAGTCAGTATTGCACTTTAAAAATGTACCTCAATATGAGATTTAACTTTCTTACAGAATGAAGTTTAATTCTTTAGTGTGGGATAAGATAAAACCAATTAATTGGTTGTAAATAGAAGATAATTGGAATCAAGGAAAGACAGCCTGAATATTATGTTGTAGATGTTAAAAGGCATTTGGGTATTTAATGATGTAAAGTTTACGGCTTACATCATCAGATTTAATGATC
This sequence comes from Pedionomus torquatus, assembly GCA_013398155.1. Lineage (NCBI taxonomy): Eukaryota > Metazoa > Chordata > Aves > Charadriiformes > Pedionomidae > Pedionomus > Pedionomus torquatus. The sequence goes on from VZRU01001123.1 coordinate 67,631, forward strand.
ACTTCTAGTGCTTTCACAGCAGGCTTAAACTCCAAATCAGTTTACAAATTTGAAAAATTCTACGGAATATCTATGTCCGTCTTTATGCACTCAAAATGGGATTAATCACAGAACAATTTCTAGTTGATGGAGAGCTGGGCATTATCAAAGAGAAATTTACTCTGTTGCTTTAAGACATCTGGTTTAGATGCAATGAATCCTCTTCTTGCTGCATTGACTATATGTCATGACTGGCCTAGACTAGATGTTTCAAGGCAAAAGTTATATTTTATAAATCCTCTCGTATATTTTGGTAGGATCATAACATGAAGCAGCCTGAAAAAAAACACAGAACCTCATAGTTCTACTAGTTAGAAGACAAAACACAAAAGTATCCTTCCAGAGTGAAAATTCGTGATGCTTTCTTGAGCTAAACCCAAAGAAGAGTTTAAGCAGAGGAAACTGTAGTACATACTTTCCTATTGGTATGTGAAGACTGAGGCAGTGTGAATGTCGATATCTGTGTACATCTTCAGGATTTCCAGCTATGTCATTATTCAAGATCTTCACTCTCCTGTATTTGTTTTGATTTTTTTGATTTTCTCTTACCATCTTTTAAGCTCTTACCATTTCATTTTTTGTTTGCAAATTTTTGTTTGCGATTGCAAACCACTGAAAAGATTCTGGATTGGGACAAATTGAAGGAGAATATAAGACTGCCTTTTTTAGGAAACTAAACATAGAATCATAGAATGGTTTGGTTGGAAGGGACCTTAAGGATTATCGAGTTCCAACCCCCTGCCATAGGCAGGGACACCTCCCACTAGAGCAGGTTGCTCAAAGCCCCAGCCAGTGTGACCTTGAACACTTCCAGGGATGGGGCATCCACAACCTCTCTGGGCACCTGTTCCAGTGTCCCACCACCCTCGTAGTGAAAAATTTCTTCCTGATATCTAATCTAAATCTACCCTCCTTCAGTTTAACATCAAGATGAACCTTGATGTCATTTCTGTGTATCTTGCATTGTTCCTCATGAAGAATCATAGAAGAAAATCAGATTAAAATTTAATCCTTCTGTGTAGTCACCATCTGGGTCCTCTAAATGCTGGCAAAGGTCCCAAACAAAATGTCATAATCTGGAATGCTCAGGGTGAAAATCTGGCTGCATTGAAGTAACGGTATAGTTTTTATTGATTTCCATAGAAAATCCAGGGAATTTATTGCAATTATAAACATAAAACATGAACAATATATCAATAATTTTTTTTTAATGTATGAAATTACTAAAGGATATAGGCAGATTTTCTTTCTCTTTATACATTACCTTTAGCTATTTTATGTCCTCCTATGACCTCAAATTTGAGCTGCTGCGCACTTCTAATTATTCAGAGCAGACTTACTGTAGAAATGGCTTACACATCTGTCATATTTCCCTAAAAGGCAGATTTAAAGCCTATACTGTATTTATTATGCTAATTCACTTTGAAATCTATGGTGAAGGTGCCTCATGCCTTTCAAACTGAGTTTGCATAGTAAATTTAGCATGGGTTGCACTGGCCCACAAACATTATCCCTGAAGCAGCTTTAAAAATTGGTGCCCTAAGAAAGAGTGTAGTACACGCACTGTGAAACACACATGCAGCGAAGAAATGGGGGGGGAAAAAAGAAAGTACTTCCTTTTTGTGCTCTGTGTTTTAGTTCTGAGTTTGGGTTTCTTTATTTAATATCTTTGGTTGTTGTAATCATGCTTTCAGAAGCAAAAGCACTTAGTGATTGTGCTGCAAATGTGATCTTCCATAAGTGGCTAGCTTTTATCAGAATTAACCTTTTCCATGTTTAAGCGTTAAAAAGTGTTTTTGTTGTTGCCAAATGGTTTTGTTTTGTTTTGTTTCTGAAAAACATTCCTACCACTACCAAGTATCAGTGACACAAAAATTTCAAATATGTGTTTATGTCAGTATTCATGCCTTTTTTACCGCCATTGGTAGTGTTGTTTTTAGAACCAATGGGTCCTAAAAATTTAACATCTGTTAAAGTAAAATATTATATTCAACTTGAAAAATGAGTATACTTTCCCAGTGTATGCAAAGTGCTATTACAGTTATTTTTTCTGGCTAAAATAATACAATAAAATGAAGTTCAGGTTTTCTGTACATTGACTACCTAAGAGTGAAAATAATAGTGGAATTCAGCAATTATCCTTCCCTGCCAATTATTACAAGCTATATAATTTTAAAGTTAAATTTAAGAGAAATATAAATGTGTTTAAGTACACAAATGAACAATTAGGGAAGACAAACAACACGAATGCCGCTCCATAGTAGCAGTTCTGGCAATAGCATAGTAGGTTTTTTTTGTTCCAGGTTAAAGTGATTTAAAAATTTTACATTTCTTTCACTTTTTTCCTAAATGAGTCATTAAAAAGTAGGCTTGAGGTTGTTTTCTTGCCTTAAATGCATTTCAGCATCAATATAATAGATGTTATGTATACATAAGAGTTCACAAAAATTGCTCTGCTAGTCTGATTTATGACTGTCATTGAGTCATTTCCTTCCTTTACTCCAGATGTCTTCTTTAAACTTCTGGGCGATGCACTATGTTAATGAACACTAATACAGTTTTCATGGTCCCTGGGTTCCACTGTTGGCACAGTGTCTCTTAAGTAGCAAGAAGACCATCAGATATTATGAGACAATTAATGAGTAGATTAAAAAAGAAAAAAAAATTCACTCAAGTGTTTCACAGAGCTTATTTGTTCAAATATCAGAACTCAGTAGAATCATAGGATCATAGAATCATAGAATGGTTAGATTTGGAAGGGACCTTAAGGATCATCAAGTTCCAATCCTCTGCCATGGGCAGGGACACCTTCCACTAGATCTTGTTGCTCAAAGACCCATCCAGCCTGGCCTTAAACACTTCTAGGGATGGGGCATCCACAGCTTCTCTGGGAAACCTGTTCCAGGGTCTCACCACCCTCACAGTAAAGAATATCTTCCTAATATCTAGTCTAAATCTCCCCTCTTCCAACTTAAAACTTTTACCCCTTGCCCAGTCACTGCACTTCCTGACAAAGAGTCCCTCTCCAGCTCTCCTGTAGGCTCCCTTCAGGTATTGGCAGGCTGCTATGACTTGAAAAATCTTCACTGGCATTTTATAAAAAATGTCTTTCCCACTTCTGCCTCCAACTTTCAAGTATATGTTGAAGAAAAACATTCCTCTGTTCTTTACATGAACTCTGCCCTAAGTTCAGAAATACTATTGTGCCGATTTAGGACACAGACATCCCAATAAATTTGTTTCTGGACACAGCAGAGTGAACCGACGTTCAGAAACCGACCACTGAGGCCATCTGAGACAATCATATTGCTTATTTTTTTGGAGTTATTTTAACTAGTTATACAAAATTTCCTTCATAAAAAAGTGTGCAAATATCCTCTATATTGTATCACACCATCAATACTGAGATGTTTTTTCTTAGGTCTCTAAATATGAATTTTTAAGAATCTCATTTAAGGCAGAATACGTTGGAAAAGCAAGCCTGTCTCTAAATTAGTTCTCTAAGAACAAAGGATTTTTCAGCTAAATCTAAACACTCTAGATGATGGCACAATTTCTCTAAGAGTCTGAAATGTATTGACACATCAAAATTACCTCAAACTTCAGTATCATCTTGCAGGACACAGATGAAAACATTGATTCTGCTAGTATTGCATTCTTCAGAATTTGCTTACAAGGAACTGGACTATTTAATATCAAAAGCACTCCTGCTTAAACTATATATTTTATGAAAAGAAAAATAAAATTAACATGAATCCAAATTCAGTCTTTAAATTTTCTGGGAAGGAAAAAGATTTCTTTAATATCTCATATAGTATACACAATATTACATACCTATATATATACACATATATGTATGTATGCAGTTATTATGTTATATCATGATTTAACATAAAATTAAAAACATAATTACATATAAAACTGTACATATAATTTGATTATAACAATATATATTTATATACAATTTATCAAAAATTATTCATAAGAGGATGTTGATTTTAATTATAAAATTATACAAACATATCTGGACCTAAGTTACACTTAAAAAAGTTGCATGACTTTAAGGAATTAGCTTTTGAAATTTTCCTTCTTGTCAAAGATAATCTACCAATTCAAAATGGTGCAATTCAAAATAACAATTCCATAAATACTGCAGTGCCATAAAACCTACCACTCACATACATCCTTAACTATATACTTTTAACAAATTTTATAAAAAATCTATAACACCCATAGTTTTCTTACTACAAGCAAAAAATATGAAAATATAACCAAAATGGTTCTTTCTAAGTCTCAGGTGAATATTTCCTTGCAACCGTATCTATATATTTGCATATAAACCATGGATTTTAAAGCACATTTTAATGAGTAATTCACATTTGTTTTTCCAAACAGAGGGACAGATATGGTTTAAATAGTGTAATTCTGCAGGGCTTTTCTGGGTGTAAAAATTAAAGAAAAGATTAAATACTTTTAGACATCTTATTACACTGGAATTTAAAAGCCACTCTGTTAAATTGTTTGGCAGTTCTACTTTTATACTAAACTAAAAACTAAACACCATCCAATCTTTCTTGGGAATACCTTCTCTGCTTTCAAGAATCATCTGCTAAGGGCTGCCTACCTTGGAAATTGTATCCAAATTGTTGTTTTTCAAAGACATTGATTGTTCAATGACTCATTTATTTGTCTCATCACTTTTAAAAATCATTTATACTTCAATCTACTATACTTCAACATCTACTGATGACAGATAAGTACTAAGGGATACAATATTTATATTCAGGCTTTCTGACACAGTAAGTGTTTCCTCTAGAATCTCCAACTTCCAAAGTACTTCCTATTTCTCCTTTCATCTATCAGTATCTTATTAATTTCTCATGCTTTATCTTCACATTCCCTTGCACCATATCACTTCTGTCTGCTCCAGGGAAGCATCATTATCACTTTGCAAAATGTCTACATCAGATTCTCAAACAGCACTGACCAAACTCTATGTTATCTTTGACAACTTAATCTTTCCAGTGGCAAACAAGTATTGTTAAAATTATATGAGCCTTGATCTCCTTTTTATAACTATAACATTGTTTTTACAGATATGGAATTTCTTCTGCCTTCTAACAACCTAGTTGATAAGTGTTGTGGTGTCCAGGTGTAACTTTTCAATTGGAATACTTTTTTTTTCATGCAATTTTTTTTCTCATTAGCAAAATTTTTTACCCCACGACTTCTACCTTTTAGAATATTCTGAACAACATGAATAATAACACAGATACCTGAGTCTGGCCGTCACCCTTCATCGATGAAATAAGAGTTTATTTTTTAATTTATTTTCTCTCTCTTAGCCATGACTTAATGCATGGGAGGATTTTTTCCGTCTATTTTGAGACAGCTTAATTTCTTTAAAAGCCTATTATAAAAGATCTCTTGAAAGCTTTTGAAAATCCAAGTACACTAAATCCACATGAATAACCTCATCATGCTTCTTGAGTACTTTAAAATAATTCTAATAAATTTATGAAACATAATTTCCTTCTGAAAGATATCTCTTTTGTTCACTCCTCATGTTCATACTTCTCCCTTATTTTTTATTTCTCTATTAATTCTACTAACTATAATTTCTACATATTTGACATATATTGAGGTTAAACAGACTGATCTGAAATTTAGTAGATTATCTTTTCATGATTTTCTTTCTTTTTTTAAGAGTTCACTTCTTTATTTTCTTTATTTTTTTTTTAAACAAGTGACATAACAGATTTTTCAGGAGTTTTATATTGCAGCTCCTTCAGAAATCAGTGGCAAGCAACTGCTTTCGTAATGTTATTAAAACTATGGCATAGACAGTAATTATACAGGAGTGAGTCACAGGTCATGTTTTCAGAGAGGTGATGCTCTCTGATCTCCAGAAATTATAGAAATCTTTTTCTTCATTGCAGTGTTTGTGTTTATTTGAGAATTGTCACAATGGAGCTGACTTTATGAATCCATTAGTCTCATTCATTCAAAGCAAAAGGCAGACACTACTCGTGCTGATATCGTGCTGACATGAGGAGGAACATGAGAAGGTAAGATCCTCCACCCTCAGGAAGATTTTGCAACTAAATAATTTTGAAGTCCTGAATTAATTGCAAAGGGTGGAGTGCGGTTTTGCCAAAACTCATTAGTTCGAGCAAATCAGAATATTAGACAATGATAAACAGTTAAAGACAAAGTACTTTCCAATGCGCATTTACAAGCAGCTCCTGCTAATTCAATTTCCTGTGGTTCTCATCAGTTCACCAGCTCTAGTAAAACCTAGGCTTGCAAGTCAGCCCATTAGATAGGCTATTCCCATGAAGCCCATAGAAATCCTTGTGAATATAATCCTGAATCCTGTTGTTGGTGTTTCCAGGATTTGTAGTCCTGAAACATAAGAACCATTATGTTCCAGCTGTCACAATTGCAAGGACTACCACATCCATGTCCAGTTGGAGAGCAGTCACAAGTGGTGTCCCTCAAGGGTCTGTGCTGGAACCGGTACTGTTCAACATTTTTATCAATGATACAGACAGAGGGATCAAATGCACCATTAGCAAGTTTGCAGATGACATCAAGCTGTGTGGTGTTGTTGATACACCAGAGGGACGGGATGTCATCCAGAGGGACCTGGACAGGATGGAGAGGTGGGCCCAGATGAACCTCATGAGGTTCTGCACCTGGGCCAGAACAATCCTTGCCATCAATACAGACTAGGGGATGAGGTATTAGAAAGCAGCACTGAAGAAAGGGATTTGGGAGTGCTGATGAACAAGAGGCTAGACATAAGTAGGCAGTGTGCACTTGCAGGCCAGAAGCCCAATCACATCCTGGGCTGCATCAAAAGATGTGTTGTCAGCAGATCCAGAGAGGTGATTCTACCACTTTGCTCTGCTCTGGTGAGACCCCACCTGGAGTACTGTGTGCAGGTCTGGAGCCCTCAATATAGGAAGAACAAGGACCTGATGGAGCAGCTTCAGAGGAGGGCCACGGAAATGATCAGGGGGCTGGAGCACCTCTTCTACAAAGGTAGGCTGAGGGAGCTGGGGTTTGTTCAGCTTGGAGAAGAGGAGTCTCTGAGGAGACCTAATAGCAGCCTTCTAGTACCTGAAGGGGTCCTAGTGCCTAAAGGCTGGGGAGAGGCTGTTTACTAAGGCCCGCAGTGATAGGATGAGGTGCAATGGCTTTAAATTGGAGAAAAGCAGATTTAGATTGGATATTAGAAACAAATTCTTTACCCTGAGGGTGATGGAATACTGGACCAGGTTGCCCAGTTGTTCCCTGGAGATATTCAAGATGAGGCTTGATGGGGTCCTGAGCAACCTGGTCTAGTTGGGGATGTCCCTGCAGCTGCAGAGAGATTAGACTAGATGACCTTTGGAGGTCCCTTCTGGCCTGGATGATCCTATGATTCTATGTTTCTGAGGCTAACAACCAATAAGTCTGATACAGTCAGATACCCTTTTTTGGTAGACGTCGACATTTTCCTGTTTCTTTCAGCTTCTCGTGAGAGAACAAATATGAAACTACTAATTGTTTTTCCAACCAAATTTCTTCTTTTCTATAGGAGACTCATAATATAAAGTGAGGTCAGAATTCTATTAATATTCTATGACACATTTGGTTGTTTGGTTTTTTGGTTTTGGTTTTGTGGGGTTTTTTTGGTTGTTGTTGTTGTTTGGTTGTTTGGTTGGTTTGTTTTTTGTTTGTTTTTCTTGCAGAAGTAAATATTTCTCTGTGAGGAAAGCAAGGGTATGCAAAACAGAAGGATGATGCAGGTACAAAGAAATAAAAAAAAGCAATAGGCATACATTATCAGAATAATTCCTAACTTCAGAAGATCTTTAATACATGTGCTTGATTTCACTGTAAACTGTACAGACTTCACAGATCTCCACTGGTATGTCACTGTTTTTTCTTAGAGAATTCATGTGAGCCTTTAAAATTTATTTAAAGTTTATAAAAAGCTTTGTATATTGTGGAGTTCAGACTAATGCCATTGTAGATGACAAAATCATATAAAAACATCTTACTAAAGTCCTATTGCCTAGGACTTTTGATTTTGTGTACTTCATGTTTTTTTTCTTTGGTGGGAGGAGTCATTTAAATGGTGATGATTATGATAGTTTAGCCAGCTTCATTTGTCTGAGGCTGGGATATGGAGAGGAACACAATATTCCTCGGATTTTCAGTTCTCCATAAACGTTACATATCAGTGATTGTGCAGCAGAGATATGTAGAAAACATTTCTATTTTCTCTATTCTTCTTTACTGTTTTTCACTATCATATGACTCCGCTATTTTTTCAGACATTAAAGTATTCAGTCAGTTAAAAAAACGTGCTTTATATGTGGTACTACACTTAATTTCTGGACCCTTTGAACATATAGCAAGACATATCAAACCAGAATGACTTATTTCACTTTCCTCCTTCCTTTTTAAATGTTGTTTTCAAACAGTATTTCTTAAAACTTTGTGTTGTTGGTCCCAGTAGAATTCCTTTCTTTTTGTCTTAGATAAAAATAATGATATAAGATGATGCATGACCAGGAATATGATGCTGTCAATAAGAAGCATTAATTAACAAATTAATTAGATACAATTTGTTTCCTTCCCTCATGAGAGAATAAAAGAGTTACTCCATCTTACTGGAAAGTATACTAAATAATGAGAAACATGCATATATTGGTCCCCTAAATACTGCAGCCTAATAAACTTTCTCTAGGGTTTCTTTCTCCAGGGTAGATACAAATTGACTGGCTCACCCATCCCTGATCCACAGGTTGCCAACATAATATGCTTCTGCTTTTCTTGATGTCTTAGCAACTGCAGCAATAAGATAGCCCCTCATGGCCCTCACTCAAATCTAAACCAAAACCACTTTAATGTAAGAGAATAATTTATGTTTAGGTAAATTTCCTCAGGCCAGATCTATAGTAGAGTATATTAGATGCTCTGACCTCTGTGTTGGAAGTGTTTTTCCATTTTAAATAAACAATGAAAATTCTCTCCTTAAGGCTAAGTGCATGTAAGTGTCATAAAGCGAAAAAAAAATATAATTAATAATTTAGCTTATTTTCCCACATACTTTGTTGTCATTATTTGCAGAAAGCTTTTTTTTTTTAAATTTATTTTCAAAACGAGGAATGCTGTGAAGAAATCTTGTAAAATTACTATCTTGAAGTATTACTTAAGTACCACTATTCTTTCAACCTTTTTCCCTCAATAACCATCAGAAAATTACAGTCCATTGAAAGATCAAAAGAAGACTTCCCCTTCCCCCTGTTAATGAATACAATTCTTCTCTTCTCTCTTTCTTTCCTTTTTTTTTTTTTTTTTATTTCTTTCATTATCTTGTCAATATTTTTTTGAAGGAGTCATGTTGAGTAAAATTAATGAATGACACTGTTCTTCTTTAGGTGTAAAAAGCCTCTAGGACACAGCAACTAATCCCATTATGAAACAGACATTGTAAAATGTTTAAGTTAAAGGGATGAATTGCCCTCTAGAGATGCCTGTTTGCTGCCAACTAGCAAGAAGCCCGAGATAAAAAAACTTTGCCTAGGCACCAACTTGTGGTGCCTAGGCAATTTCAGCTAAAGCTGAATGACATGAATCTCAACTAAAAAGTCACTTTCTGGAACTTTCTCTGTCCTAAAACGAGAAATACACTTATGAATCTGAATATAAGATTTTGGTTGCTTGGTTGTGTGGGGTTTTGTTTGTTTGTTTGTTTTTGTTTTGTTTTGTTTTTTTTGGTGGTTTTTTTTTTGTTTGGTTGTTTGTTTTTAATGGGCAAATCTTAAAATTGAAAGACTATTTCAAAACACTGAGGAGAAAGAAACAGAGGATTAAAAAAAAATACTAAAGTGAGGAGACCAGGATGCAAGAAGTAGTTGTTCCTAAAACACTGTGGAGTTGCTTCTTTCTCTTTGCACCACCTAAATAATCATTAAAAATGGCAGTAGAAAAGAATATTACTCTGATAACAGTGGGACTCTCATTGTCAGAATCAATCATGCTGTCTATTATTTCATAACTCTCAATAATTTACAGGATTTCTACAAAATAATATTATGCTTTGTATCTTTGTGTTTTCCTGCTTAATTCTGATTTCCTCTTAATTGAGTCATATTTTAAGAATCATGAACAATGCCAAAACACTGCAAACAATATGGCCCTGAAGCAGATAAGGTAGCAAATGAACTATTAAAGCAAAAATTAAAACTAATAATGTGAAAATTAAAGTAGTAAATACGCTAATTTATACATTAAAGAAAGAAAAGATATCTACCTTTCTCTCTATATAATTTGCTTCACCAAGGGAAGACCAAATAATTTGTTCCTATCTGTAAGATGTTGAGCCTTTGTAATTACTGCATGTGGTAACTAGATAGTCACAATAAAAACAGCCAGAATTAGAAAAAAAAAGTATGATGATATGCAAAAAGAGCTTCCTTTTCTTTTTCTTTTTCTTTTTCTCTTTCTTTTTCTTTTTCTTTTTCTTTTTCTTTTTCTTTTTCTTTTTCTTTTTCTTTTTCTTTTTCTTTTTCTTTTTCTTTTTCTTTTTCTTTTTCTTTTTCTTTTTCTTTTTCTTGTCCAAAATGTTTCTTCTAGCTTTTCCATAAGTGTGTATGATGTCATGATATGATATATATAACGTTTTTACATGACAGCGGTAAATAATAATAATCATCATCTTCTTCTTCAAAGCCAAGAGGTAGATTTTCCACTTCAGATAGTAATGTATTTCGCATCTAACATAGCAACTTTAATCAGTAAAGTTTGACCATAGAAGTAAAACAGCATCCACTTACATAACCCTGATGGCTGTCATTGTGATAAGGCAAGATGAAAAGTTTATTCTCTAACAGCTATCACAGCCTTGCCAGCTAGGTAAACAGCATGTCACTGCTGTATTTACTGTAATCAAATTTCTCTAGAACAGCAAGTTGTTAGGGCTATTAAATGTCTCAACTGGAAACCTCCCATATGGCTAAATTGAAAGGTGGCAGCTAAACAGGCTGAATGAACATGTGCTCATTTAAGTAGTGTGCTCCAAGTGCTTCCATCATCAATTATACAGTTCTCAAGATCACTTGTTTACTGAGATTTATTTTGAGCAACCACCAGATTTCTCTTAAGGTTTCTGTCATTAGTTGGCCTCTCCTTATGCTGAATGCTGCAAAAATGTCACTGCACCAGCAGTCAAGATGTTCAGGTTCAAGAGATCTTCAGCTGGGTCACAGACCCAATTATGCCCTTAAGTCCAAAACTGGACTTCCTTTTCATAAGTAACATTGCTTCACTAAATGGCACTGTACTGTGTCTGTCCTCATCTAGTACAACTTAATGGGAAGAACAGATGCCCTAATTAAACATTTCTTAGAAATGAAACAGGCAATATTTTATTTGCTTAGGTAAAATCTCTTCATTTAAGGAGACTAAATAAATAAATAAATAATGTTTTCTATAGGTTTTCCAGTTTCAAAGTCTCCATTAGCAAGTTATTATAACCTGGCCTTCACCCCCATAGAAAGAATTCTGTACAAGAAATGTATTTTTGTGAACTTAGATATATCTTTATTAAAAATATCACTGATTGCATTTGGATTTCTTGTGGTTTTTTTTTTCAAATACACTTTTGTATTTAAAATGTATATTTCTGTACACTTTTTTTTCAAATACACTTCTACACATCTGCAAAGTAGTATCTAAAAATATTAAAACACCTATGAATTTTAAGAATCCAGAATTGGAAAAAATAGTTAAATTACAAGTATGTCTCCCCATAAGTGGGTAAGTTTCTTCTATTTACATTAATTCAGTGTGATTATTCAAAACCTGTATTTTTACTGCAGCATGAAACGAGACACAAAACATCAAAATCTGGGGTTGTTTTATGGAGAACAAAACAGTTAAAAACATTTCATATGGCACTTATGACTGTTGCTGACATATAGTGTTCTTACAAAACCGATTAATTAGAGATATTTTATAAAATTAAAATTGCCATTTTACAATTGAAATATACACCAGATGAAATTTGGGATATCTTGTAAGTTGGAGTTGTTTGTTATTGTTATTATCACTATCACTATCACTAAAAGTGTTCTATATGGTGTCTGTTTTGAACAGATTCCAGATAACTTTAAGTTTGTATTCACAACATCATGGTTTAGTTAGGGAGAAGGATTACTATCTCCCTTCCCTGACATCTTAAGATGACCTCTTGCCACCCTTTCTCTCTGCCTTTTATTGTCTCCAGGGACATGAGGTTAAAAATTGGGTCTCAAGCATAGGATAGCTTGCATCAAGTTCTCTAATGTGTTGATAATACCTTCTGTTTTAGACTATGAGGTTTCTTTCTTCCTAATAATTGTGTGGTTTGGGTTTTAGACTTTTTTTCATTCTAGATAATGGAGCATTAAAATCATTAGCTCTAGTTTGCTGTTAATGATTGTACTCCTTTTCCTGATGATCTTTGCTTTTAAATTTGACCTTTTCTTGCTGTCTGCTAAAATTTGGAGAATTATGACAAATTCACAATAACTATTTAAGCATCAATACTAGATATGAAAGCTGGTTTTAACCTGTACGGGTTTTTTTCCTACTATTTTATCTTCTTCTGCTTGAATATACTTCTGTGATGGTGGATCAAACAGTTTTCATTTACTAATCTTTATTGTAGACTAATTAAACTAATGTAATTTAGGTTTTATTTAAATGAAAAAATACATTAAAAAAACACCTACTTAAGGTTAAGACTAATCTTCTGTACCTTCTGGAAAATAAGGAGGTGATTGGAGACAGCCAACATGGCTTCACCAAGGGCAAATCCTGCCTGACAAATTTGATGGCCTTCTATGATACTGCTACAAAGTTGGTGGACAAAGGCAGGGCAACAGATGTCATCTTCCTGGAAATAAGCAAAGCATTCAACACTGTCCCACATGACATCCTAGTCTCCAAATGGAAATTCATGGGTTTGATAGATGGACCACTTGGTGGATAAGGAACTGGCTGGATGGCCGCACTTAAAGGGTCGTGGTCAAGGGCTTAATGTTCAAGTGGCGGACTGTGATGAGTGGTGTCCCACAAGGGTCAGTACTGGGACCAATACTATTTAACATCTTTGTTGGAGACATGGACAGTGGGATTGAATGCACTGTCAGCAAGTTTGCTGATGACACCAGGCTTGGCGGTGCAGTAGACATGCAGGCGGGAAGGGATGCCATCCAGAGGGAC